>JAVGWX010000019.1:48455529-48898029 GCA_036924085.1 Ariolimax columbianus
AAAGGGAGAGAGATGGAAAGAGAGAGGGGAGAGAGAGGGTGAGAGAGAGAGGGAGAGAAAGAGAGGGAGAGAGACGGGTGAGAGAGAGAGTGAGAGAGAGGGAAAGAGAGAGGGGAGAGGAGAGAGATAGGGAAAGAGAGATGGGGAGAGTGGGATGAGAGAGTAGAAAGAGGGGGGGGGGCAGAGATGAGCAGAGAGAGAGATAGAGAGAGGGGAAAGAGAGAGAGGGAAAAGAGAGAGAGGGGAAAGAGAGAGAGAAGGGAAAGAGAGAGAGAAGGGAAAGAGAGAGAGAAGGGAAAGAGAGAGAGGGGAAAGAGAGAGAGCTAGCGAGACAGAAAGAGACAGGACAGACACATACTCAATTGTCTGAAGAGAAAGGAACCAGATTTGAAAGTGATGAAGAGCGTGCATTGATTCGTGTAAATTTCCTCTTGCCATCGAAATCCCTCTCTTTCTCATCTCTTATTTTCCTCCTACTTTCTCCCATCCCCTTCCATCGTCATACTTTGCTTTCTCTTTCTCCCTTCCTCTCCGACCCTTCCAATATAACTGTTATCCTCTCTCCCTCTCTCCCTTCTACCACCCCCCCCCCCCGTATCTCCCTCTCTCTAACACAGCTACCCGACTCCCCTTAATATGGACAGAGAACGGTCCTATCTGACGTTGCCGCAACAGTGTTGAGAGACTACACACAGCTTTAGAGTGTCAAAAGAGTACGCATTGGTTTATGCATATTTTACTCTCTCTCTCTCTCTCTCTCTCTCTCTCTCTCTCTCTCTCTCTCCTCTGATTCGACGTTCGGTCTTTCCCCATTCTTTGTCTTCGACAGCTCCGATGGCTGGGACACAGTCGGAGGATGCCGGATGCAAGAACACCAAAGGATCTTCTCTATGGGGAATTACAGTTGGGGAAAGGTCTCGGTGTGGCCACTACTTCGGTACAAGGATGTATGCAAGCGGGATATGAATGATGCAGGCATCGATTTGGAATCATGGGAACAGGACGCCATGGATCGTGTTACGTGGAGGGGCATGATTAAGCATGGAATACAGACAAAGGAGATGCTGATTGCGGATAGACTAAGGGCTCAGCGTTTGAGAAGACACGCCACACCATGCGTTGCCGGACTTTCCTTGCACACACACCGTGGAAGACGCTTCTAGGCTCTGATTGGTGTTACGAGTCAAATTCGTTAGCGTCACGGGCTGTAGTTAGGTACATTTTTTTCAAATCACAACTTACTATGTCTGACAAGACGGAAAGCGACTATGACATGATTCTACCTATCAGATATACACAGTCGATATACCAAACGAATGCATATCATTCTTTTGTTTCTGTCAATCTAACTCCCCTTGGATCAAGATGCTGAGCTGTAGTATTTAGCGACCCAAGGCTGACTGCTAGCGTCAGGGTCAGCGACCCAGAGCTGCCCTCTACACCTCCACTCGGTAATCCTGGATAACAGGCTGCAACAGACTGGCTAACGAGAAGGGATCGAAGAAGGAAGGTTCTTCTTCTTCTTCATCGAACGCAGTCAGACATCAACCTTTATTTTTTCGAAAAAAGCAGCGGTCATCCTGAGGCTGTCGACACTGCCATGGAGCTGTTTAGTGTTGCCACTGGTGGTGGCCACATCTGCTCTCTCTGATCCTCGTATGTCGGGCAGTTTTGCAGCAAATGCTCAGCGGTCATTTTCCCGGTACCACACGAGCATTCGTCGGTACCACCTATCTTCAAATTATTGAATAGGTGGTAACTCAGTCTATTGTGGCCAGTGCGAAGTCTGAAGACCACGAGCTACTCTCCTCTGTTCAACTGGTAATAGGCATCGTTTTTTGTGTAGCCATTATGTTCGGTTTCCCATTTGGTCATGCATCTAGCTCTAATAAGCCGTTTTGACTCTTCGTAGGTCACACTAGAATCTGGTTGTGGTAGTCTTGCACCTTCTTTTGCCAGTCTGTCTGCCTCCTCGTTGCCTTGGATGTTGCAGTGAGATGGAACCCACTGTACCACTACCCTTTTTGGTGCGGACTGCTGCCATAAGTGACAGAGTACTGCTCTTAAGTCATTAAGTTCAGTATTTTTCTGGCTTTTTAGTGCTGTGACTACGGCCAGGGCATCTATAAACAGGGCTATATGGCTTTCATTCCTTTTACCTGCCCCCATTTCTTCCACTGTCGCCCTCAGTGCCTCTGCCTCCGCTCTGAAATTGCTTGTGTATTTTCCAGTAGCGAATGACAGTGTTATTTTTCTGCCATTTGGTAGGTTCAGAAATGCTCCTGCCCCTCCGTTCTGTGTAGTGTTTGTTACAGAACCGTCGGTGTATGCATGGGTCCAGTCCATGCTTGGGTAGTTTTCCATTATGTAGCTCAGGGTAGTATCTCTTCTTTCTTTTTCAGTCTGGCAGTTTTTGTTTCCAATACCTGGTATATTTTCTACCACCTCTGGAAATATATGCTGCCTCCAGGTAAGTTGTCGTACAGTAGTGATGGGCTTTGGTGTTAGTGCGTTCATTGGATCTTCGTTCATCTTTGCTTTGGCTATTTCTGCAAAGTTTCTCCGCTTTAGATTCGCATTTCCCAAATTGTTTAGTCTCTGGTGCATTGGATGGTCAGTCAGTCTTCTGAGTTTCTCTGATTGCAGCTGGGCTCTGCAGTATCTTCTATCGGTCATGGATTGCAGCTTTGTAATCTTTTCAAGTTCTACAATTGGCGTTGACTTCATGCCTCCTGTTACAACTCTCATGGCTTGGTTTTGGAGTTTGCTAATTTTATCGAAGTTCGCCTTCGCTGCTGTTGTCCGTGCCGCAATGCCATACTCGAGAACTGGTCTCACTCTTCCAGTGTACAGTTTCTTTAGTATGCTTTCGTCTGCTCCCCAGCTTGTGCCAGCAAGTTTCCTCATGATTGCCATTCTTTCTCTGGCTCTCATTCGGTTTCTCTCGATCTGACTTTTTCATGTCATGCGCCGATCAAATGTGACTCCCAGGTAGTTTGGGTTGTTGTTTGGCTGCAGGTATTTGCCGTTAAGACTTAATTTAGTGTTTTGGGGTTTGTTTGATAGCGAGAATATTGTACATGTGGTTTTTTCCTCGTTTATTTTGACCAGCCACGAGTTCGCCCACCCTTCCAGCGATGTTAGGGCCTGCTGCATCCGATTTCTTGCTATGGTGAGATTCTTTTCAGAGGTCCACATAGCCAGATCGTCTGCAAACATTGAGCTATGAACTCTTCTTGGTATATTCTCTGTTATATTATTTATATACACTAGCAAGAGTATGGGTGACAGTACTCCCCCTTGGGGTACTCCCTGCTCAAGTGTCATCTTTTTGCTCATCTGCCCTTGTACTTGAATTCTAGCCGTTCTGTTTTTGAGGTAGTGATTTATCCATTTGTACATTTTCCCACAAACTTCACTTCTTCGTTGCTTGACTCTAAGTCCCTCTTTCCAGACTTTGTCAAATGCCTTTTCCAGGTCCACCCAGACCGCTACTGTGTGTTTCTGCTCCTGGTAGGCATCTTCTATTTCCTAAGCTATGAGGATGACCTGATCCTCAGTGGATCTGTGCTGTCTAAAGCCTGCTTGCTGTGGAATTAGTATGCGTTTTTCTTTCAGATGCCACATCAGTCTGATGTTTATCATACGTTCCATCAGTTTGCCGACACAGCTCAGTAGGCTGATAGGCCTGTATCCATTTGGATCTGTTTTATCATTTCCTTTCTTTGGTACTGGTACAAGTACTGCGTCTTTCCATGCCTGGGGTACAATACCCCTTTTCCAGCTTTGGTTCAGGACTGATAGCAGTTGCCTCTTTGCTGTTTGGCCCAGCCCCATCAGCATTTCGTTTGTTATCCCGTCTTTTCCGGGAGATTTCCTTTTCTTTAATGTTCTCATGGCCTCTTCCATTTCGTTCATTGTTAATTTTGCCTTCATATGCTCTTCTGGTGCCATATTGATGTTGTCGTGCCCCTTTTGCTCTTCACTAATGTCTGTATGCCTATCTGCAGGGACCTCAATGTGGTTTGCTCTGGCATAATGTTCAACAAAGGCGTTTGCTGCTTTTTTTCCAGTGAGCAAGTTTTCGCCCTGCTTGATGGTGATTTGTTTGTTTGATGGAGTTTCGTCATTCATGGCTCTGACTAGCTTCCATAGTTTGTTCCCTTATTTGTCTAAGTTGAGGCTTTCTGTTTTGTTTTTCCAGCTTTCTCTTGCTGTTTGGTTTAGAGTGTATTTGTATTTTGCCGTGGTGGCTTTGAGGGCGATATTTGCCTCCATAGATTGTTCTCGCTCTGCCATGTTTCTAGCATTTGTGACTGCGTCTTCCGCTTTCTGCAAGTCATCATTCCAATAGGGCTTATAATTTGTCCTTGCCCCTCTTGGGATGGTTTCAGTGGCAACTTGCATTATTGCTTTGCTTAGGCTTTCCACCATGGGCTTCATTTTGTTGTTCCGTGTGTTGATGGTTTCACACAGCCCATCTGTCAGGCTAGCAGATCTGTCCCAGTCGGCTCATTTGTAATTCCAACGTGGGAGCGGTTTTGTTTCCTGTGGGCCTACTTCCATATCAACTTCTAGTCTAATTGGCCTGTGGTCGCTACCTGCCAATTGGTTTAGCACCTGGCGGTCTATTTTATTGTGAATGCCCACTGTGGAAAAGGCCAAGTCTGGAGTAGAGGTGGTATGCCATGTTCTAGAATAGAAGCTAGGGCTATCCTCCGGCCTATTGATTAGATTGAGATTTGTCTCTATCACGTTGAGTTTAATATATGCACTTGTCACTTCCGTGCACCTTTACACATGTGACAGCAGTACTAGATGGAAGAATTTGTGCTATGACATTTCGTAGCTATACTATGTCACGAATAGGGCAGTTTGAGGCACCATAAAGAGAGAGGTCGGCCAATATAAAGACCTATTGACTCCGGTGAAAACGAGCATGCTCAGATGATATGGGCATGAATCAAGAGGGGGCCTCAGTGTAAGGTGTCCCGCCTCGTTGTCGGAGGTCTTGTGTTCGAATCATGGTGGAGACTGGGATTTTTTTCACGTGAATCTTCTGGTAAAATTTCCCCTGATCTCTGGGTAGTGAGATCAGACTCCCATGTTCAGTGTCGAGCACGTTAAAAATTCCTTGGCAGTTAGAAAATGAAAAGAGTAATGGCCACTGTCCAGACAAGATTTAAGAAATTTGTACCTTTCTCAGGGTGATTTGTTAAGAGCAGCTACAGATGGTGCCTAACTGGCTGCGGGTCTACTTAGATCTAGTGTTTGAGTCTATTAAGATGGACTCGCACATCTGTAAAAATCACCCTCCAAAAAACTGGTTGTATACAGACTCTGTAGAGTCTTCTAAATCAGTATAAAGATGTTAAGTTAAGTTAAGATTGTTTTGGTTGACCAAGATGAACCTGCAAGGTAATGTGCCTGGGAAGCGTTAGGGAGGAAGGCAGAAAAAAAGATGGAAAGACAATATCAGAGAGTGGACGGGTCATAGCTAGAACAAACATCCTGGCACAAAACAGAGTTGAGTGGTGGGAAGTCGTTCAACCAATTGCAGCATTGGTGCCCCAACTAGAATCAAGATGCTGAGCAGTGCATGAGCTGTAGAAGTCAGCGACCTAAAGCAGACCGCTAGCATCAAGGCTAGCGACTCAGAGCAGTTAAGGCCCTTCTACGCCTCCACATGGTAAGAAGAAAAAAAAAGTAAAGTAACCCATAGCATTACTCACGTAGGGGTGTGAGGTATTAGCGATCTCACATTTCAAAGGCTCAGCTATATGAGGGCGGTAGCCATCTCCTCTCCCTCGCCGCTATTACTTCCTGGACTGAACCGGTACCCATTTAAGGCTGGGTTGATCCGGGATACGTTGCGGTCTGAAAAAACATTACCACCTCAACTGGGGAATGAACCCAGGACCACTCAGATGCGAAGCCAGCTCGCTAACCACTGCACTACACGGGAGAACCTGGAAAACCGGCTTCAACAGGACAGACTGGCTAAGAAGGGACCGAAGATGGAAGTCTAACCCGGTGCCCAAAAATGTCATGCTGAAGTCGGATGTGTCAGACCGATAGGTGTAAATACCTCAGTCAAGCTGTAAACTACAACACACAACATACTTCTTTCTCCGGACTACATCCTGCTACTTGCAAAGCCACTTTTAGGGCTTGGTAGCGGGAGTTTGAGAACGAACGAAGAAGAAGAAGACGAAGAGAGGTGCCTCAACGATCTTTCAGGTTACGGGATTGATGATGACTGTTCTTTTCGTTCAGTTTTTATTTTGCGTCTTGCAGCCCAGAGCATCCGACTTCGGTATGCATTTTATGTAAGGGTCTGCTTCCTCCTGCATTTTCTAAGGGTTTGCTTTCCTGGGGTAACGGCCAGTGCTGTGATTGGGAGCGAACGCAGCACCTTCATATTGTGAGCTGTGTCACTTAACCACTAACCCACGACATCCCCACACTAATGATGATGATTTGTGACTTATTTATTGACCTATCCTCATAAAAATGGACAGATAAGACAAAGAACAATTATGATTGTTAAAGTACAACATACCTCGGACTGATTCTTCCAAAGGCCTCTTGCTATATGAAAAGTATGGTGGACATGTGGTCTTCCCACCTGCCATGGCATCAGGGGATAGAGTGCTGCCTAGCATACCCTGCCAAATGGTCAAACAACAAGGACAATCAGGTCATGATGAAATAAATGGTTTAATAAATCTTCATATTCTTCTTTATAGTTCTCTCTTTCGTTCTCTCTTTTTCTCTCTATCTACTTATCTTCTTCTTCCGCGTTCGTTCTCAATCTCCCGCTACCAAGTCCTAAATAGGGCTTTGCAAGTAGCAGGAGGTAGTCAGGAGAACGGGATACGTTGTGTCACTAGTTTACAGCTTGAACGGTCAAATGCGAGTCTCGGATAAATACTCCTGGTTTGTGTGTTTCCATTTGAACAAGGAACTTTTGTGTTCACGATCTTAGGACATGCTATATCTGCAGGTCAGTCGCCATGATGGAGTCTGTAGTCTTCACCAGGTCGGAGAGGCTGCCCCACAGCTTTTGTTCCAGCTCCGCACCCTCTGGCCATGTCTGGCAACTCATTTCCCTATAGAGTGGGCCTTCCTGTAGAATGTGTTCAGGGTTCTGGCCTCCTGTTCCACATGGGCACTCATCGGTGTGTGAGATCTTTAGTCGGTATGTTCTAGTAGTCTGAGGTGACCAGTTCTCACGTGAATTCAGGTAGTTTGTTGGTCTCTTTTGAGTTGGTGAAATGAGCTTGGTGTATTGCTTATGTTTCTGTCTTCTCTCCATTGGTGTATATACTACTTCTTCTTCTTCTTCCTCTTCTTCATACGCTGTCAGATGTCAACTTGAATTTGTTCGAAGAAAGCAGCTGTTATCCTGGGGCTGTCGAAACTGCCATTGAGCTTGTCTAGTGTTGCCACTGGTGATGGCCACATGTGCTTTCTCTGGTCCTCGTATGTCTGGCAATTTTGCAGCAGATGTTCAGCGGTCATTTTCCCTGTACCACAGGTGCATTCGTCAGTGCCACCTATCTTCAGTTTATTGAATAGATGGTACCTCAGTCTGTTGTGGCCTGTGCGGAGTCTTCTTCTTCTTCTTCTGCGTACACAGTCAGACAGTAACCATTATTTTTTCGAAAAAAGCGGCGGTCATCCTGAGACTCTCGCCACTACCATAGAGCTTGTCTTGCAGTTCCACTGGCAATGGCCACATCTGCTCTCTCTGATCCTCGTATGTCGGGCAGTTCTGCAGCAGATGTTCAGTGGTCATTTTACCAGTACCGCACGGGCATTCGTCGGTACACCCTATCTTCAATTTGTTGAAGAGGTGGTACCTCAGTCTGTTGTGGCCAGTGCGAAGTCTGAAGACAACGACCTGCTCTCTTCGGTTCAACTGGTAATAGGCATCGTTTTTGGTGTAACCAGTATGTTCGGTTTCCCATTTGGACATGTACCTGGCTTTGATAAGCCGTTTTGACTCTTCGTACGTCATACTGGTATCTGTTTGTGGTAGCCTTGCACCTTCTTTTGCCAGTCTGTCTGCCTCCTCGTTGCCTTGGATGTTGCAGTGTGACGGAACCCACTGTACCACTACCCTTTTTGGTGCGGACTGTTGGCACAGTTTGCAGAGTGCTGCTCTTAAGTCATTAAGCTCAGTGTTTTTCTGGCTTTTTAGCGCTGTGACTACTTCGAGAGCATCTGTCAGCAGGACTATATGGCTCTCATTTTCACTGTGTGTGGCCATTTCTTCCACTGCCGCCCTCAGTGCCTCTGCCTCTGCTCTGAAATTGCTCGTGTACTTACCAGTAGCGAATGACAGTGTTATTTTTCTGCCATTTGGTAGGTTCAGGAATGCTCCTGCCCCTCCGTTCTGTGTAGTGTTTGTTACAGAACCGTCGGTGTATGCATGGGTCCAGTCCATGCTTGGGTAGCTTTTCGTTATGAAGCTTAGGGTAGTGTCTCTCCTTTCTTTTTTGGTCTGGCAGTTTTTGTTTGCAATACCTGGTATATTTTCTACCACCTCTGGAAATATATCCTGCCTCCAAGTAGGTTTTCGTACAGTATTGATGGGTTTTGGTGTTGTTAGTGCGTTTATGGGATCTTCGTGCATCTTTGCTTTGGCTATTTCTGCAAAGTTTCTCCGCTTTAGTTTCCCAGTTCCCAGATTGCTTAGCCTCTGGTACATTGGATGGTCCGTCAGTCTTCGGAGTTTCTCTGACTGCAGCTGGGCTCTGCAGTCTCTTCTGTCGGTCATGGATTGCAGTTTTGTAATCTTTTCAAGTTCTACAATTGGCGTTGACTTCATGCCACCTGTTATGATTCTCATGGCTTGGTTTTGAAGTTTGTTAACTTTATCGAAGTTCGCCTTCGCTGCTGTTGTCCATGCCGCGATGCCATACTCGAGAACTGGTCTCACTCTTCCAGTGTACAGTTTCTTTAGTATGCCTTCGTCTGCTCCCCAGCTTGTGCCAGCAAGTTTCCTCATGATCGCCATTCTTTCTCTGGCTTTCATTCGGTTTCTCTCAATCTGACTTTTCCATGTCATGCGCCGATCAAATGTGACTCCCAGATAGGTTGGGTTGTCGTTTGGCTGCAGGATTTTGCCATTTAGGCTTAGTTTGGTACTTTGGGGTTTTAGTGAGAGCGAGAATATTGTGCACGTGGTTTTCTCCTCGTTTATTTTGACCAGCCATGAGTTCGCCCACTCTTCCAGCGATGTTAGGGCCGTTTGCATCCGATTTCTTGCTATGATGAGATTCTTTTCAGAGGTCCACATAGCCAGATCGTCTGCAAACATTGAGCTATGGACTCTTCTTGGTATATTCTCTGTAATATCGTTTATATATACCAGGAAGAGTGTGGGTGACAGTACTCCCCCTTGGGGTACTCCCTGCTCGAGTGTCACCTTTTTGCTCATCTGCCCTTGTACTTGGACTCTGGCCGTTCTTTGTTTGAGGTAGTGGTTGATCCACTTGTACATCTTCCCACAAACATCACTTCTTAGCTTTGTGCGGAGTCTGAAGACCACGACTGCTCTATTCTGTTTAACTGGTAGTAGGCATAATTTTTTGTGTAGCCAGTATGTTCAGTTTCCCATTTGGCCATGTATCTGGCCCTAATAAACCTTTTGGACTCTTCGTAGGGGTGTATATACTGATTTCTGATGATGTTCTTGATCTCTCTGTATGGGACTCTTATAAGGATCTAATCCATAGAACGACAGAACATTTATGGTTCGAGAGCACATCCCCGTCAGACATCAGATGATGTTGAGAATGTATCAGATCATGGCCATGGCGAACTATTGTGTTGCGGTGGAGCTCCACTATTAATCCCATTACGGTGTCGGGGACTCGAACACTTCTCAAGGTCTTCCACAGGGAAGATCTATCCATAGAATCAAAGGCAGGCCTGAATTCAAACGATGTGCAAATGTTGATATAATTTACAGTTAGAATGTAGTAGGTCCATCTTTAGGCCAGGCCGGGCCAGGACATCTTATCCTGGTTAACGTTCACAAAATATTGGCTGTCGGAAGACTATCTAAGAGTTGGATCAAGTGTTTTTAAGTCAGAGCTCTCTTTCCAACTGTCCTTGCACTGCACCACATCGCCCCAGTCCCAATGTAGTCAAGTTTAGCACCTGGCGGTCTATTTTATTGTGAATGTACACTGTGGAAAAGGCCAAGTCTGGAGTAGAGGTGGTATGCCATTTTCTAGAATAGAAGCTAGGGCTATCCTCCGGCCTATTGATTAGATTGAGATTTGTGTCTATCACGTTGAGTTTAATATATGCACTTGTCACTTCCGTGCACCTTTACACATGTGACAGCAGTACTAGATGGAAGAATTTGTGCTATGACATTTCGTAGCTATACTATGTCACGAATAGGGCAGTTTGAGGCACCATAAAGAGAGAGGTCCGCCAATATAAAGACCTATTGACTCCGGTGAAAACGAGCATGCTCAGATGATATGGGCATGAATCAAGAGGGGGCCTCAGTGTAAGGTGTCCCGCCTCGTTGTCGGAGGTCTTGTGTTCATGGACGACCAACCCGGTAGGTCAAATCGGAAAGACATCACGTTCATTGCATGTAGCCTGGGACTTGACCACTCATAATATTCATGAAAGGTTGGCACAACAGGTCCTTGAAGTTTAAACAAACTACCTACCTACTTACCTACCTACCTACCTACATACCTATCATCTTCCTTTCTAACAGATACCATTATCGGCTTTATCTAACCATAGCCAAGGACAGAACAGACTTAGGAGAAGTAACTTTATGATAATCATAGGAAATGGCATTCGAGAACACAGTACTGCCACAAACAAAATCAGAAACAAAATACAACCATTAGCACAGACGCACGCACGCATGCACACACTACCCTGGCACAGCTCTAGAGTCGAAAGAAAAAATAGAATGGGTCGAAGAATTAAGGAGTGCACAAAGACCTGGAGAGAACAGTAGATAGATCCTAATTATCCATCAGACAGGTGGCTCAGCTACAAATGCCACCCGAGACGGAGGAGGAGGAGTGGTGATTAGATATAGGTAACCCGGTCCACAGCCACAGATAAACAACTTTAGAGCTGATATTGATACTCTTTGGACCATAGCAGAAATGGCCTTACAACACAAAAGCTATCTATATGGGGAAATCGTAATACTAACTGAGGTTCAGTCGGCCACAAGGGCATTCAAATTGTGATACTAACTGAGGTCCAATCGGCCACAACAGCATTTAAATTGTAATACTAACTGAGGTCCAGTCGGCCACAACGGCATTCAAATTGTGATATATTAACTGAGGTCCAGTCGGCCACAACGGCATTCAAATCGTAATACTAACTGAGGTCCAGTCGGCCACAACGGCATTCAAATTGTGATATTAACCTGATACACAGTCAGAGTGGTCTGTCAGGGTCTTTGTGTATGACAATGACAAGAATAGCACCACAGAGAGCATGTCGTAAGAGGTGACTAACTGTGTGACATGGCATAACATCGGCCATGGTTTTGTGGTTTGTTAATAGCAGCATAGATGGCACCTAACAGGCTGCAGGTCTACTTTGCTACAGTGTTTGAGTCTATTAAGATGAACTAGCCCATCGATTAAACACCCTCCGTTACCACTTGTCTCAACTCAGCGGAGTATTAAGCTGCTTGAGTCTAGCTCGCTAAGCAGGAAATCCTTTTTCCGGCTACATTCAGCTCATACCAGAGCTGGAACCTGCACAGAGGCATCTGCCACTGTAGAAGTACAGGTCGACTGAGAATAAGAATAAGAACTCAGTCAATACAACTGCACTCAAATCTCACAAGAACACTGAACTGAATAAATTGAGGACAGTCTTGGTGAATGTCTCACAAATTCCAGAAAGAAGTGATTCAAGAGTTACATCAAATGAAACAATGAAGCCGACAGTCTAGCCAAAGAGGGAGAAAAACTGATACAGGAAGAATACCTGGTCAATTAAAAAGAAGCAAGAGCTATAATAGAAGGGCAATGCAGCGTAAAGTGGGAGAAAAAACACTGCAGACACCAGGTAAATGGCCGATACTTGTAACTGTTAAAAAAGACAAGGTTATCATACTTTATTCCAAACTGGCAACAACAGAATGAGACATACCTGTACATCAAACCGGAGATAAGTTCAACGAGCATATTCTGCAGCTAGACATGCCAGCAGCAGATGTACTTAAGACGTGCCCCCAGCACACAGATCAAGAAAGGCGACAGTGGTCATATTCCTCCCTTCCCTGGTACCACTCGGGCAACTGGTGTTGGTTGCTAGCCGAATCCCCAAAACTGCATTAGCATGGAGCTAGGAAAGATAATCAGACGTTTCTTGTGATCAATTTGCTGAGCAGTGCATGAGCTGCAGTAGTTAGCAAAGCTGACTGCTAGCATCAGGGCCAGCAAATCAAAGCTGCCAAGACAAGACCCTCCTATACCTCCACACAGTAATTCTGGATAACAGGCTACAACAGAGCAGACTGGATAAGGAGTAAGGATCGAAGAGGAAAGGCTAACCCGGTACTAAAAAATGTCTCCTCACTGAAGTCGGATGTGTCGGACCAAAAGATGCAAATATCGCAGTCAAGCTGTAAACTACAACACAATGCATTTCATTCTCCATCCTGCTACTTGCAAAGTCCTTTTCAGGGCTTTGTAGAGAGAGATTGTGAATGAGCGAAGAAATAGAAGAAGAAGGCATTTCCTGAGGAGAGTTGGCTCTACTGTGGAAGGCGACACTTTTTTTTTTTAGTATTACACATCTGCCCATACCTGAGGAGGTAGTCCATCTCTGCCATAGAGAGATCTTGAAAACATCTCCCCTCCTTTGTCTGTAATAGAAAGGACAAAGTTTCAGCAATAATATCATGGTCGAAGAATATATGTCAACATGTATGGGTTATGCGTAATCTGTATGGGTTTTTTCCCACTACATTCAGTGTATGGCTGCACTTCATACTGATGAGACTTTCCACTTCCCATGTTTTGTCACTTCATACTGATGAGACTTTCCCCTTCCCATGTTTTGTCACTTCATACTGATGAGACTTTCCACTTCCCATGTTTTGTCACTTCATACTGATGAGACTTTCCACTTCCCATGTTTTGTCCCTTCATGCTGATGAGACTTTCCACTTCCCATGTTTTGTTATTCCATTCTTCTTCTTCTTCTTTACATTCAGGATCTTTGGTCATGCTATATCTGCAGTTCAGTCGCCATGACGAAGTCTGTAGTCTTCACCAGGTCGGACTGGCTGCTCCACAGCTTTTGTCTCAGTTTCACACCCACTGGCCAGGTCCGGCAACTCATTTCCCTATAGAGTGGGCATTCTTGAAGAATGAGTTTAAGATTCTGACCCCCTATTCCACATGGGGATTCATCGGTGTGTGAGATCTTTAGTCGGTATAGATGTTTATTACAAATTATGTATTTACTAGCAGATTTGGAGAGAACATCTGCCTGCCAATGGACCTGTACTTGAATAAAAGCTTCAATCTTATGTTATACCCCCCAAAAAAATAGAAGAAAAAAATCATCTCGTCTAGGAATTGAGCTAATGATCTCTAGCACTGTAGACGAGGATGACGCGGCTATACCACCATCATACAAGACATGTCATGCAACCATGTCATACAATAATGTCATACAAGATCAACTAAAGGGATTCGAACCTGGACCTAACAACCTCATCACATATAACACATTACTATTATAATCAACCATCACAGATGCTCACACTCAGGTTTCCTTTAAAGAAGCTCCCTGTAGTTAATATCCTGTGATTCACATTGGAGCAGAAATATCAGTAATGGGTACAGTGTGTATTAACTTGACAGGCAGGTTCCATCTTCTCCATTCCTCGTTCCTCTGAAAATATTATGCCTTATCTGCGATTTTGTCTCTGGTATAAACTTCACTGTCTTTTGTAGTTCACATACAGGCCCAAAAAGTTTCTCTTCCAGCGTTGTTTCTATGGGCCAGTTGGTTTGTTCCTGTACATCATATTTGGGGCAGTTCTGTAGTGTGTGCTCTGTAGGCTTTGGTGCCTTCTCACATGTTGTTGTTGTTGTTGTTGCTGTTGTTTGTCCATTGTGTCTGAAGAGGGCCACATTGTCATCTCTCAATCCTGGAGTGGATTCGTAGGTGGCTGATCAATCCAATCCGAGCCCAAAAGCATCTGTCACACTGAGGACAGAGAAACACTGTTGTCAGATGGAGGCAGCTCGTCTTTTGCCTTTCATGTCGCTCGTCTCCTTGCAGCTTCCTGAATTCTTATCTGCTCCATATGGGTCGTGCCAGAAGAGACGTTACTATGCCTGGCTCAGCGATCAGCAGGCATGTCCTCCAAATTATCAAGGTCAATGTTTGAGTTCTTCAGTGTGGCTTTCATAGTGTATTTGTAGCATGGCCACCTCGAGCTCGCTTGCCTGATTCAAGCTTACCATAGAATATTTTCTTTGGAAGTTGCTTATCCGACATGCCGACAACATGGCCAGTCTATCTAAACTGCGATTTGCACAGAGTTGTGTGTATGCTTGTCATGCCGGCCCGTGAAAGAACTTCTACATCTGTGATTCTATCCTGCCATTTCATGTTCAGCAGTTCCCTTCGGCAGCCCAGATGAAAGTGGTCAAGCTTCATCGCATGTCGACTGTACACAGTCCAGGTTTTACAGGCGTACAAAAGAGTTGATAGGACGAATGTACACAGTCCAGGTTTCACGGGTGCACAGAAGAGTTTGTAGGACGAATGTACACAGTCCAAGTTTCACAGGCGTACAGAAGAGTTGGTAGGACGACTGTACACAGTCCAGGTTTCACAGGCGCACAGAAGAGTTGATAGGACGACTGTACACAGTCCAGGTTTCACAGGTGTACAGAAGAGTTGGTAGGATGACTGTACACAGTCCAGGTTTCACCGGCGTACAGAAGAGTTGGTAGGACGACTGCCGCATAAACCTCCAATTTGGTTATAAGTTTAATTCCTTTCATGTGCACTTTACTGAGTTGCCAAATCTTCAATTCTGTGTACATGTGACTGCGAAGCCGGTTGTGTCCTGTTCTAAGACATTTCAACAGTTTCTTCTTGTCTGTTTATCTCATGCAAATTTGTAAAACACTACAAAAATAATCTAAGTATGTACTAACACAGAAAAAAAACACAAGATTTTCAATATAATTGGAATTATTAGTATATTAATTGGAATATGTTTTGGGTCAGACACTCTTGGAAAAAGGAGAGGATGATATTCTGACATGGTGAAAAGGGTAAATGACATTCTGACATATGGTGAAAATGGGGAATTGAAATTCTGACATATGGTGAAAATGGGGAATTGATATTCTGACATATGGTGAAAAGGGTAAATGACATTCTGACATATGGTGAAAAGGGTAAATGACATTCTGACATATGGTGAACAGGGTAAATGACATTCTGACATATGGTGAAAATGGGGAATTGACATTCTGACATATGGTGTAAATGGGGAATTGACATTCTGACATGTGGTGAAAATGGGGAATTGACATTCTGACATATGGTGTAAATTGGAAATTGACATTCTGACATATGGTTTCAAGTATCATTTTGTCTCAAGTGAGGTGAGATCAAGCTGTCTAGTCCTAACGGGGATGGTCAATAGACTCAGAGGTCCTGTATATATGTGTGCACATAAAAGTACCATTAGCAGTTGAACATCCAAGAGGGATCAAGATGCTGAGCAGCACATGAGATGCAGTGGTCAGCGACCCATAGCTGACTGCTAGCGTCAGGGCCAGCGAACCAAAGCTGCCAAGACCCTTCTACACCTCCACGCGGTGATCCTGGATAACAGGCTGCAACAGGGCAGACTGGCTAAGGAGAAAGAATCGAAGAGAGAATGCTAACCTGGTACTAAAAAAATGCTTGCTGAAGTCGGATGTGTTGGACCAAAAGGTGCAAATATCGCAGGAAAGCTGTAAACTACGACACAACGCATTCCGTTCTCTGGACTACATTCTGCTACTTAAGCCCTTTCAAGGTTTGGTAGTGGTGGGAGATAACGAACGAACGAAGAAGAAGAAGAAGAAGAAGAAGAACATCCAAGAGAGCAGACTGTTAGTTGGTGCTTAGCCAAAAATTGTAAAAGCTATTACCCAAAAGCAGCATGCATGAAGGGCATAAGGAGGCAGTTTCATCATCATCACGCGAAGGCTAATCATCACTTTTTCTGTCTGACACTCAATTACAAGTATATACACATTAAAAAAAGGAATTCCATACTCCCAGGGTAGAAGAGGAGGGGCAAAATGAGTGTAAAGGCATCATGTTCTTCTTCTGTTGCTTCTCTACAGATGTAAGCCTACCATGACGAGGTTGGAGAGCCTTCTACCCTAGATGGGCTTTCTCTACATGTAAGCCTACACTGCCGAAGTTGGAGAGCCTGCTAACCTTTATTGAGTTTCTCCACACGAAAGACTACAGTGACGAGGTTGGAGAATGTTCTAACCTACATGAGGTCTCTCAACATGCAAGCTAACCTACCCGAGGTTGGAGAGCCTTCTACCCTACATGAGGTCTCTAAACATGTAAGCTAACCTACCCAAACTTGGAGAGCCTTCATGAGGTCTATAAACATGTAAGCCTTCATGAGGTCTCTAAACATGTAAGCCTTCAGTGGGTCTCTAAACATGTAAGCCTTCATGAGGTCTCTAAACATGTAAGCCTTCATGAGGTCTCTAAACATGTAAGCTAACCTACCCGAGGTTGGAGAGCCTTCTACCCTACATGAGGTCTCTAAACATGTAAGCCTTCATGAGGTCTCTAAACATGTAAGTTAACCTACCCAAAGTTGGAGAGCCTTCATGAGGTCTCTAAACATGTAAGCCTTCGTTAGGTCTCTAAACATGTAAGCCTTCATGAGGTCTCTAAACATGTAAGCTAACCTACCCAAAGTTGGAGAACCTTCATGAGGTCTCTAAACATGTAAGCCTTCATGAGGTCTCTAAACATGTAAGCTAACCTACCCGAGGTTGGAGAGCCTTCTACCCTACATGAGGTCTCTAAACATGTAAGCCTTCATGAGGTCTCTAAACATGTAAGCCTTCGTTAGGTCTCTAAACATGTAAGCCTTCATGAGGTCTCTAAACATGTAAGCTAACCTACCCAAAGTTGGAGAGCCTTCATGAGGTCTCTAAACATGTAAGCCTTCGTTAGGTCTCTAAACATGTAAGCCTTCATGAGGTCTCTAAACATGTAAGCTAACCTACCCAAAGTTGGAGAACCTTCATGAGGTCTCTAAACATGTAAGTTAACCTACCCAAAGTTGGAGAGCCTTCATGAGGTCTCTAAACATGTACGCCTTCGTTAGGTCTCTAAACATGTAAGCCTTCATGAGGTCTCTAAACATGTAAGCTAACCTACCCAAAGTTGGAGAACCTTCATGAGGTCTCTAAACATGTAAGCTAACCTACTCAAAGTTGGAGAGCCTTCATGAGGTCTCTAAATATGTAAGTTAACCTACCCAAAGTTGGAGAGCCTTCATGAGGTCTCTAAATATGTAAGTTAACCTACCCAAAGTTGGAGAGCCTTCATGAGGTCTCTAAACATGTAAGCCTTCATGGGATCTCTAAACATGTAAGCCTTCAGTGGGTCTCTAAACATGTAAGCCCTCATTGGGTCTCTAAACATGTAAGCTAACCTACCCAAAGTTGGAGAGCCTTAATGGGGTCTCTAAACATGTAAGTTAACTTACCCAAAGATGAAAAGCCTTAATGGGGTCTCTAAACATGTAAGTTAACCTAACCAAAGTTAGAGAGCCTTCATGGGGTCTCTAAACATGTAAGCTAACTTACGCAAAGTTGGAGAGCCTTCATGGGGACTCTAAACATGAAAGCCTTACCTTGGAGAGCTTGCTTGCCTCAATGACTACGAGAACTATGCCAGCGGGAGTATTACTACTCCTGGCAATGTCACTCAAGCCGAGCAGAGGGGATGAGGAGCATGTGGTGACCTGTGGGTGAGGCTGTAGAACCCATTGACGAGTGGTATATGCTCTAGGCTGCACCAATTCACCTCAACTCCATGGATTAAATCCATACCTATATCGTTCTTTGTCTTCTATCCATTATCCCCATGGATGATGAAGAGATGCAGGACAGCAGACATTGCACCTCTGCCACTTTGTTATGACCTCCCACGTGGCAGAGAATTCCATCTGACTAAGGAATGATGCAATGGCCGACTCGGATGCAGTCACAATCCCGGGACACTGATACGCTAGACTGCCTCCTTTTGGGGATACTCGAAAGATGCGTCTATACCTTCCCCTTTGATATCATGCCTCAGAGGAGGCACAGGCAGTGACAGGGAGTGGTGGTGTTGTGGGATTGAGGGGGTGACTTCATGGGTGCCCGAACGACCAAAAATGGTTACGGGATGATCTTGCCTGACCTTGACACATAAAGGCTAGTTATCTGGATGGTGTAGTGGTGAGTTCTTTAAGAATTATGCTTCTAAGACTTCTTCTTTTGTTGTCTCACTTTCTACCAGGCTGTAGCCCAGTTTCGTTTCACTTTCTACCGGGCTGTAGCCCAGTTTCGTTTCACTTTCTACCAGGCTGTAGCCCAGTTTCATCTCACTTTCTACCAGGCTGTATCCCAGTTCCGTTTCACTTTCTACCGGATGGTAGCCCAGTTTCGTCTCACTTTCTACTGGGCTGCAGCCCAGTTTTGTCTCACTTTCTACAGGGCTGTAGCCCAGTTTCGTCTCACTTTCTATCGAGCTGTAGCCCAGTTTCGTCTCACTTTCTACCGGGCTGTAGCCCAGTTTCATCTCACTTTCTACCGGGCTGTAGCCTAGTTTCATCTCACTTTCTACCGGATGGTAGCCCAGTTTCGTCTCACTTTCTACCGGGCTGTAGTTCAGTTTCGTCTCACTTTCTACCGGATGATAGCCCAGTTTCGTCTCACTTTCTACCGGGCTGTAGCCCAGTTTCGTCTCACTTTCTACCGGATGGTAGCCCAGTTTCGTCTCACCTTCTACCGGGCTGTAGCCCAGTTTCATTTCACTTTCTACCGGGCTGTAGCCCAGTTTCGTCTGACTTTATACCGGGCTGTAGCCCAGCTTCGTTTCACTTTCTACCGGGCTGTAGCCCAGTTTTGTGTTATATATTTGTTTTTCGCTTCTATCGTGGCCCGAACAACTTTTCTCCCAATTTTGCCGCAGGCCTTGTTTACGCTGTCTATCCCTCATTTCCTTGGTCTACCTCTCACCCTTCTTCCTGATGTTCCCCTGCAGAATGTTGCATGAACAATGTGGTCTGGCTGCATTCTCACAATGACAATAGACTTTTCACAAGCTCAAACTCAGAAAGGCACGTGCCTTTTGTCCGAGAGGCATTGGGCTTGCAGGAGCTACTAGCTCATAGCTAAAGGAATTGTATCAACATCATATTCTTCTGCAGTTGGGCCTCTTGCAAGACGTTTGTCACAGCAGTTTTCTTTTACATGATAAAGTTGCTAACTACATGCACAATCCTCTTTAGTCAGCATTGACATGTTAGGAAGGTTACAGCAGTTCCATTCTTCACTCTCAACAAAAAGAGTTTATAATTATCAACCGTTCATGGCCTCTTATCCAACTCACATCGTTGGTCACAGAATATGGTTTGGAGGGACCATGACTTTCAGACCACTCAATTCTTAAATTATCAGTTTTACAACTGCTGATAGAAGCCTGATTTTGGGATCTTTAGATCAGTTTTAGTTCTGCTGATAGAAGCCTGACTTTAGGGATCTTTAGATCAGTTTTAGTTCTGCTGATAGAAGCCTGACTTTAGGGATCTTTAGATCAGTTTTAGTTCTGCTGATAGAAGCCTGATTTTAGGGATCTTTAGATCAGTTTTAGTTCTGCTGATAGAAGCCTGACTTTAGGGATCTTTAGATCAGTTTTAATTCTGCTGATAGAAGCCTGACTTTAGGGATCTTTAGATCAGTTTTAGTTCTGCTGATAGAAGCCAGTCTATAGGGATCTTTAGATCAGTTTTAGTTCTGCTGATAGAAGCCAGACTTTATGGATCTTTAGATCAGTTTTAGTCCTGCTGATAGAAGCCAGACTTTATGGATCTTTAGATCAGTTTTAGTTCTGCTGATAGATGCCAGACTTTAGGGATCTTTAGATCAGTTTTAGTTCTGCTGATAGAAGCCAGACTTTAGGGATCTTTAGATCAGTTTTAGTTCTGCTGATAGAAGCCAGACTTTATGGATCTTCAGATCAGTTTTAGTTCTGCTGATAGAAGCCAGACTTTATGGATCTTTAGATCAGTTTTAGTTCTGCTGATAGAAGCCAGACTTTAGGGATCCCTAGATTAATCAAGTTTAATAACTGCTAAAAGGAAACTTACTCTGGGGGTCCCTAGATTACTAAAGATTTAAAATTTATGATAGAACACTGTCACTCTGGAGGTCCTAGAATTCTAAAAATTTACAATTTGTGACCGAACACTGTGACTCTGGAGGTCCTAGACTTCTAAAAATTTACAATTTATGATAGAACACTGTGACTCTGGAGGTCCTAGACTTCTAAAAATTTACAATTTATGACAGAACACTGCGACTCTGGAGGTCCTAGACTTCTAAAAATTTACAATTTATGATAGAAGACTGTGACTTTGGGGACCATTAGACTACTGAATTTTAAAAGAAAAACTTGACAGAACATTGACTTTCCAGGTCTGAAGATTACAAAAGTTTCATTCTGATTTAGAATGACTTGATTCTCAGGAGGGGATTTGTTTTTTGTGTGTGTGTGGGTGTGTGGCAGGTGCGAAACTTCTTAGTCCCCTCTTGTGACATGCCTAGCAGGTTACATTACATTGTTACTATTATTTGCTCCCCTATTGGGCCCTGGTAACACTCAGGTGTGGGTTAGGCTAGTGAGCAAAGAAGGGAAGTGCGAAAGAAAATCTCATTACCGTCTGCAGGACCTGGACCTAGAAAATGCTCCATGTGATCTGTGCCATTACCGTTGTACTGACCTCTGTGATCCTCATACTGTGGATAGAAGAAGGCTGACTGAGTAAGTGGATAGCTAATGGATACCAGATATACATTGTTGTGGCAGCATCCATGCTCTTGCCATCCAGCCCAATGCCATGTAATGGTATATACACATGTTTGTTTAGTTGTTATGGCAAGATTTGGGTCAGATAAAACATACTGATCCGACATGTTAGGCAGGGTCAGGCAAAACATACTGATCAGACATGTTAGTCAGGGTCAGGCAAAATATACTGGTCAAACATGTTAGTCAAGGTCAGGCAAAACATACTGATCAGACATGTTAGTCAGGGTCAGGTCAAACATACTGATCAGACATGTTAGTCAGGATCAGGTAAAACATACTGATCAGACATGTTAGTCAAGGTCAGGCAAAACATACTGATCAGACATGTTAGTCAGGGTCAGGTAAAACATACTGATCAGACATGTTAGTCAGGATCAGGTAAAACATACTGATCAGACATGTTAGTCAGGATCAGGCAAAACATACTTATCAGACATGTTAGTCATACACAAGCAATTTCAGAGCGGAGGCAGAGGCACTGAGGGCGGCAGTGGAAGAAATGCTGACACATAAAGAAAATGAAAGCCATACAGTCCTGCTTACAGATGCTGTAGTCACAGCGCTAAAAAGCCAGAAAAACACTGAGCTTAATGACTTAAGAGCAGTACTCTGTCAACTATGCCAGCAGTCCGCACCAAAATGGTAGTGGTACAGTGGGTCCCATCACACTGCAACATCCAAGGCAAAGAGGAGGCAGACAGACTGGCAAAAGAAGGTGCAAGACTACCACAACCAGATACTAGTATGACATACGAAGAGTCAAAACGGCTTATTAAAGCCAGATACATGACCAAATGGGAAACTGAACATACCGGCTACACCAAAAACGATGCCTATTACCAGTTGAACAGAAGAGAGCAGGTTGTTGTCTTCAGACTTCGCACTGGCCACAATAGACTGAGGTACCACCTATTTAACAAATTGAAGATAGGTGGTACCGACGAATGCCCGTGTGGTACTGGGAAAATGACCGCTGAGCATCTGCTGCAGAACTGCCCGACATACGAGGATCAGAGAGAGCAGATGTGGCCATCACCAGTGGCAACACAAGACAAGCTATATGGCAGTGTCGACAGCCTCAGGATGACCGCCGCTTTTTTCGAAAAAATAATGGTTACTGTCTGACTGCGTACGATGAAGAAGAAGAAGAAGACATGTTAGTCAGGGTCAGGCAAAACATACTGATCAGACATGTTAGTCAGGGTCAGGCAAAACATACTGATCAGACATGTTAGTCAGGGTCAGGCAAAACATACTGATCAGACATGTTAGTCAGGGTCAGGCAAAACATACTGATCAGACATGTTAGTCAGGGTCAGGCAAAACATACTGGCCAAGACCCTCACCTCGACTTCCTTGTAGTCTTCCATGGAAACAGGCTGTTTCGTGGCAGCTTGCCTAACAAGGTGAGTGATCGACGTGATCCCCGTAGTCGTGATCGACATGCAGAAGAAGCCAAGCATAGCACAACTGCCTGGAGGACCACAGTCCACTTTCATATGCACGCTCGGGATGTGAGGAAAACTACAACAAATCCTTTTCCGGACGCACAAAAGAGTAAATCTACTCCTTGTGGGCATTCAACAACAACAACAACCACAACAACAAACAACCAAGTACGTGTCATAGTGGCTTCTGGCACCACTCACTATCATGAGCTCACTAACGATGTTTATCGTATCTTTAAACCTGAGCTTCGTCATGTGTACGTTTCATTTGGGTCTGGTGTACGGGCTTCCATCTGATATACGTTCTGACCTATGAAAACTTGTTATTTGTCCATCCATTCCGAAGAGGACCACATTGTCATTTATCAATCCTGGAGGGGGTTCGTAGATGACTGATCAAACCAATAGAAGAGGACCACATTGTCATCTGTCAAACCTGGAGTGGGTTCGTAGATGGCTGATCAAACCAATCGAAGAGGACCACATTGTCATCTGTCAAACCTGGAGTGGGTTCGTGGATGGCTGATCAAACCAATCGAAGACGACCACATTGTCATCTGTCAATCCTGGAGTGGGTTCGTAGATGGCTGATCAAACCAATTGAAGAGGACCACATTGTCATCTGTCAAACCTGGAGTGGGTTCGTAGATGGCTGATCAAACCAATCGAATAGGACCACATTGTCATCTGTCAATCCTGGAGTTGGTTCCTAGATGACTGATCACACCAATCGAGCCCGAAAGCGTCTGTCACACTGAGAACAGAGAAACACTGTCTAATCGTCATAGTTGCTGCTGTTGTCCATGCCGCAATGCCATACTCGATAACTGGTCTCACTCTTCCAGTGTACAGTTTCTTTAGTATACTTTCGTCTGCACCCCAGCTTGTGCCAGCAAGTTTCCTCATGATTGCCATTCTTTCTCTGGCTCTCATTCGGTTTCTCTCGATCTGACTTTTCCATGTCATGCGCCAATCAAATGTGACTCCCAGATAGTTTGGGTTGTCGTTTGGCTGCAGGTATTTGCCGTTCAGACTTAATATGGTGTTTTGGGGTTTGTTTGATAGCGAGAATATTGTACATGTCGTTTTTTCCTTGTTTATTTTGACCAACCATGAGTTCGCCCACTCTTCCAGCGATGTTAGGGCCTGCTGCATCCGATTTCTTGCTATGGTGAGATTATTTTCAGAGGTCCACATAGCCAGATCGTCTGCAAACATGGAGCTATGGACTCTTCTTGGTACATTCTCTGTTATATTATTTATATACGGCAGGGAGAGTGTGGGTGACAGTAATCCCCCTTGCGGTACTCCCTGCTCAAGTGTCATCTTTTTTGCTCATCTGCCCTTGTACTTGAACTCTGGCCATTCTGTTTTTGAGGTAGTGGTTGATCCACTTGTACATTTTCCCACAAACTTCACTTCTTTTTAGCTTGACTCTAAGTCCATCTTTCCAGACTTTGTCAAATGCCTTTTCCAGGTCCACCCAAACCGCTACTGTGTGTTTTTGCTCCTGGTAGACATCTTCTATTTCCTGGGCTATGAAGGTGACCTGGTCCTCAGTGGATCTGTGCTGTCTAAAGCCTGCTTGCTGTGGAATTAGTATGCGTTTTTCTTCCAGATGCCACATTAGTCTGGTGTTTATCATACGTTCCATCAGTTTGCCGACACAGCTCAGTAGGCTGATAGGCCTGTATCCATTTGGATCTGTTTTGTCTTTTCCTTTCTTTGGTACTGGTACAAGTACTGCGTTATTCCATCCCTGGGGTACAATACCCCTTTTCCAGCTTTGGTTCAGAACTGATAGTAGTTTCCTCTTTGCTGTTTGGGCCAGCCCCATCAGCATTTCGTTTGTTATCCCGTCTTTTCCGGGAGATTTCCTTTTCTTTAACGTTGTCATGGCCTCTTCCATTTCGTTCATTGTTAATTTTGCCATCATATGCTCTTCTGGTGCCATATTGATGTTGTCGTGCCCCTTTTACTCTTCACTAATGTCTGTATGCCTGTCTGTAGGGACATCAATGAACCACTCATCTGACATGCCGACAACATGGAGCGTCCATCTAAGCTGCGATTTGCACAGGGTTGTATGGATGCGTGTCATGAAAAGCACAAACGGAAGCAAGGATGTGTATGTAGACTTACTCTGCTATCAAAGCCTGGAGGCTGGTGGATGTTCCAGGAGCTTGCCTCTGCCATACCTGAATGAATGAATGAATGAATGCATGAATGAAGGAATGAATGAATTATCAGAAAGAAGAGTCAGTACATGGACACTGAGGTGTGATAGGTTGAGTGGTAGATAGACAATGCTGCCGGTTGGTGTAATCCTTCGTCATAATTATTTGGGACCGGAGAAGGGTCGTAAGGGGGTCCATGGAAACATGTAGGGATCCAAGGAGTGCACAGAGTTATGAGAGCACCTATAAATCCACGAAGAAGAGGAAGAAGAAGAAAAAGAAGAAGAAAAAGATGAAGAATAAGAAAAAGAAGAAGAAGAGGAAGAGGAAAAGGAAGAAGAAGAAAACGAAAAAAAGAAGAAGAATAATAAGAAGATGATGAAGAAGTAAAATGATAAGCAGGAGGAAGAGAAGACAGTTCAGGTTAAAAGTTATTCTTGGTATTGGAGCTGCCTATATAACCAAGGAAGCCCCCCACCCCCTCCCACGCCGCCCCCCACCCTCCAATTTAATACAAGTACTTGATAGTGTACCCTTACATCATCCGGTAATTTGTCTGAGCGTAATCCTGATAAATGGATTGGTCTGCTAAAAGGAATTTTATTTCATGAGACTCTCTCTCTCTCTCTATATATATATATATATATATATTGGTGTGTGTTTGTGTGTATATGTATCCGTGCACGCGCAATACCTATTCATGTTAGTATTTGTCATTCCCAATCACTCCAGGCAGGCGGGTCATGTATCATTGGTAATGTTATCGTATCTTGACATTAACAGACAATGTATCACTATTTAACTTAACATTAACAAAGAATGTATGACTATTTAACTTAACATTGACAAAGAATGTATCACTATTTAACTTGACATTAACAAAGAATGTATGACTATTTAACTTGACATAAACAAAGAATGTATCACTATTTAACTTGACATTAACAATGTATCACCATTTATCGTAACATTTACTAAGAATGTATCACAATTCCAGTGGATAAGCGGTTAGAGCGCACTTCTCTATTGACAAAGGGGCTTGACTTACTCCAAAGTCTGAAACATTCAAGTATACCCAGCTAGAATGGGGGGGGGGGGGGGGGGGAGAGAAACAGAGATAGAGAGAGGGAGCGAGAAAAACAGAGAGAGTGGGGAGATAACTAGATTTTTCACCTCACATAAAAACTACATCTAATATAAAAACGTCTCTACCACTTTCTCCACGATGGCGGAGACCATCAATTTCTACCTTGTCCCATAATGCTTCTGACAACTGGTGTATCAAGAAGGAACTTAGTATTACTAGGATTGATGTCCGATGAATTGACATAAAACAAATACAAGGCACGGTTAAAAAAAAAAAAATAGACTAGTTAGTTTTCTTTCTACGTTTCAAATTTAAGCGGCGCGGTGCGCTTCAGTAGACTGGCCTGCGCCAAGTGCGTTGCGCCGGTCAATAAAACTAGATTGCACATACAAAAAGTGAAGAAGGTCAGCAGATTGAAATGGAGTGTTAGAGACTTCAGTATGCTAAGCCCAAGCTTGTGAAAGGCTTGGTTGCCAGCTCCCTTCCTCGATGCATTTTCCTTATCTAACCGTAAATCAGGTACCTATTTACGGCTGAGTCGACTTGCGCGTGCCAGTTGCGGGAGTTGAGCCACGCTACAGCGTTAGGGTATTGAAATAATACGAACATGAAGGCAGTGAAGAGTGAGAGGTCCTCAAATCAATTAATTAATCAATAATCAATCACAGCCCGTCCCTCCCGTCTGTAAATAGATCATTGACCACATCTCGCCAATATACATGACCGTGGGCTACCATTTCTGCCCATCTCCGTGTCTTCTTGCCGATCGAATGTTCACAATGGGTAGGATTGATCTTTTATGTGCGCCCTGAAAGGAACGTTTAGTGGCGGGTTGCAGCAGCTTTCCTCACATCACGAGCGAGCTTATGGACCAGGGGTGCTTCATGAGGTTGTGCTATGCTTGGCTTCATCTGCGTGTCGCTCACTACTACGGGGATCACGTCGATCCTCCAACATCGTTAGCCAGGCTTGCCATGAAAGCAGTCCATTTGCAGGGAGGACTACGTGGAAGTCTAGGTGGGTGTCTTGACCAGTACATTGTGCATGACCCTGACCAACGTGTCTAATCAAATTTATTTTTTTATTTTTTTTATTTTTTTTTTTGTGTGTTCGCCTTATTTCTCTAATCCCCAAGGCGGTGTGCGTTGCACTGTGGTTTTTATTTTGCGCCTGTCGGCCCAGTGCATCCGACTTCAGCATGCATTTTATGTAAGGGTCTGCTTCCTCCTGACTTTTCTAAGGGTTTGCCTCCCCGGGGTAACGGCTGGTGCTGTGATGGGGATCGAACCCAGCACCTTCTGGTTGTGAGCCGTGTCACTTAACTACTAGGCCACGCCGTCCCCGTCTAATCAAATGCTTTGCCTGACCCTGACATGACTGATCAATATGTTTCACCTGACCCTGACTAACATGTATATTCAATATATTTCACCTGACCCTGACTAACATGTTTGATTAGTACTCTCGTAGTTTCTTCACACTTTCTGTGTATTTAGGTCTACTTCTTTTCTCTTGCCCCTGGTAGACTGCCGGAGTCTTTGTGTATGACAAGGACAAGAATAGCACCACTGTCTCGCAGAGAGCACGTCGTAGGAGGCGACTAACTGTGTGACATGGCATAACACCGGCTATGGTTAGGCGCTTTGTTTAGAGCAGCATAAATGGCGCCTAACAGGATGCAGGTCTACTTTGCTTTAGTGTTTGAGTCTATTAAGATGAATTCACACCTCGGATAACCACCCTCCATAAGCGCTTGTCCCAACGAAGCGGAGTAATAAGCTGCTCGAGCCTAGTCCGCTAGGAAGGAAACTCTTCTACCGGCTACATCCAGCTCATACCAGAGCTGGGACCTGCACCTGTAGAAGTACTGGTCAACCAAGAACTATCCCTTCCCCTGAGGATTCCATATCAGAGTCTGTCTGGCTATGTTGGACGATGCCTTACTCAGCGTGTGTCCTATGCAGCCCAATTGAGAGAAGTCACAAAACGTCATCCTTCTATATGCAGCTAACTGAATGGTGACCACTTGGGAAATACATTGTGGTGTCCATGGGGACCAACCTGTCGCCGTGTCTTGATACAATTAAGAAGTGCGGAGCAAAATTAAACAAGTACGGAATACGCTGGAATCTTCTATTCTCCTTCTTCCGCGGGCGTTCTCAAACTCCCGCTACCAAGCCCTGAAAAGATGTCGATGTTGCTCACGCATGAATCGCGCTTCGCTTTATTCGTTCTCAATCTCCCGCTTCCAGGCCCAGAAATGTGCTTTGCAAGTAGAAGGATGTAGTACGGAGACCAGAACGTATTATGTCGTAGTTTGCAGCTTGTCTGCGATATTTGCATCTTTCGGTCCGACACATCCGACTTCAGCAGGTATGTTTGGTTACCGGGTTAGCCTTCCCTCTTCGATCCATTCTGCTTATTCCGTCTGCTCTGTTGCAGGCTATTATCCAGGATCACCACGTGAAGGTGTCGAATGGAAAAGGGAGAGAGAGAGAGATAGAGAAAGAGAACGAGGGAGAAAGAGAGAGATAGAGAGAGAGAGAGATAGAAAAAGAGTACTGACAATCACCTATGAGTCTGAATTTACATTCTGCTTCGTCTTGTCTTCCGAAACTGTAATCCATACACTGTAGCGCGTGGTCTCATGTCTGAATATTGAGCCATTGTCATTTTCGTCAAAATATGAATAAACGTCGCTCGCTTTGGCAGTCACTACACAGTGTGCAGACTTTGGTATTTATCTTCATCCCCATTATCCTTTTTTCTCTTTCAGACGTCCGTCCTGAAAAGGATGTTGCGTCTATCGGCTTGACGCATCCGGTTTCAGCACAACATTGGGCTTGGCTTCGTTCTTTCTCAATCTCCCGCTACCAAGCCCTGAAAAGGGCTTAAGTAGCAGAGTGTAGTTCAGAGAAGGGAATGTGATATATCGTAGTTTACAGCTTGACTGCAATATTTTCACCTTACGGACCAAGACATCCGACTACAGCAAGTATTTGTTTATAACGTACCAAGATAGCATTCCCTCTTCGATCCATTCTCCTTAGCCAGTCTGCCCTTGTTGCATCCTGTTATCCAGGATCACCGCGTGCAGGTGTAGAAGGGTCTTGGCAGCTCTGGTTCGCTGGTCCATTGCAAGCAGTCAGATATGGGTCGCTGACCGCTGCAGCTCATGCGCTGCTCAGCATATTGATCCAAACAGAGCATTTAAGGACCAGGATTGTCTTTCCTGTATTTATTTTTCTTAGCGTTTGCCTTATTTCTCTATTCCCCAAGACGGCGTGCGTTGAACTTTGGTTTTTATTTTACGCCTGTCGGCCCAGTGCATCCGACTCCGGCATGCATTTAATGTAAGGGTCTGCTTCCTCCTGCATTTTCTAAGGATTTGTTTCCCCTGGGTAACGGTCGGTGCTGTGCTGGGGATCGAACCCAGCACCTTCTGCTTGTGAGCTGTGTCACTTAACCACTAGCCCACGTCTTCCCCTGTATGATCCATATTCTCTTAGCCAGACTACACCAGTGCGGTATGGTGCGGGAGTGTGGGGGCGTGGGGGGAAGGGCTGTGGAATAGGTCTTGGTCAGTTGACTCTGACGTAAACTAGCAGCTCTGGGTCGCTGACTGCTGTCAGTTCATTCAGTGCTGCATATTCGGTTTCTATCCCCGATATTAAAACGTTCATACTGTGTCGGCTTCTTGGACGGAGGCCAAGTGTAACCGTGTCTTCTTCTACGTCTTCGCTCTTCCTCAGATAGAGGTCTCGGTGTCTCGTACAAAGGACACTGTTGTTTGTACGGCTGTTTTCGCTCTTCCTCAGATAGAGGTCTCAGTGTCTCGTACAAAGGACACCATTGTTTGTATAGCTGCCTTCACTCTTCCTCAGATAGAGGTCTCAGTGTCTCATACAAAGGACACCATTGTTTGTATGGCTGTCTTCACTCTTCCTCAGATAGAGGTCTCGGTGTCTCGTACAAAAGACACCGTTGTTTGTAAGGCTGTTTTATCTCCATACAGTTTTTTTGGTCTCATGTCTGTCTAACGAGGCCAGTGGGAGGAAGACTAACGACTGGTAAGCCACAACATACTGATCAGACATGTTAGTCAGGGTCAGCCACAACATACTGATCAGACATGTTAGTCACGTTCAGGCACAACATACAGATCAGACATGTTAGTCAGGGTCAGCCACAACATACTGATCAGACATGTTAGTCAGGTTCAGGCACAACATACAGATCAGACATTTTAGTCAGGTTCAGGCACAACATACAGATCAGACATTTTAGTCAGGTTCAGGCACAACATACAGATCAGACATTTTAGTCAGGTTCAGGCAAAACATACTGGACAAGACCCTCGCCTTGGCTTCCTCGTAGTCCTTCCCGGAAACGGGATGTTTTCATGACAGCCTGCCTAACAAGGTGAGGGATCGAAGTGATCCCCGTTGCAGTGAGCGACACGCAGAAGAAGCCAAGCACAGCACCACCGCCTGGAGGACCCAGGTACACCTTTATCAGCACGCTCGGGATGTGAGGAAAGCTACGACAACCCGCCACCTATCGTCCTTTTTAGGACGCACAAGAGAGTAATCCTACTCATTGTGGGCAATCAACAACAACAACAACGAGGCCAGTATTTTCCTCTCTTCCTGCGTGAGCATGCAGCTTTGTATGGATGTGTTGCACGGTCATGGTATGCTCCAATAACAGACTAAGAAGCGGAGATAACATCACGCGAGTACTAACGACGGGAACATACGCCTATAACTTTCGTGCCGAAGAAAAGTAAGTAAAATATCAGAAACTGCCGTCCTGGATGAAGTGTTAGGGATTTAATTGCACTAAGTCACGGCGTGTGTGAGGCGGAGTGGTCAGTTCCCTTCCTCGTTGTCTTTCTTTCCTTAACCGTAGGTCAAGCACACATTTACAAATGAACATCTGGGTCGACTGACGAGTGCCGGAAGAGGGAATTAAACCCCGTACTTTTACCCGGAACAGCGAATGCTCTATTACTACGCTAACAAGGTGCTACCCGTGCTCCTCTTGGTGAGAACAGGGGTGTAACTTTTTTGCTGGTTTAAATGTGTTCCTCTCTGGATTCTACTGGAACGTCGCTTTAACCCCAGAGCATGGTCTTTTAGGCTATATTAGAACGTGTTGACCAGTGGCTTGTGCGGATGTGTAATGTATATGCTGGTAATGTGTTCCACTGTGGCAGTTTTACAGTACAGTAGTTTAGCCAATCCTTTGTGTACGTGAAGAAGTGGTCATACAGATACGACTCCCCGACATGTTCACTCAAACTGGACACATTAACTTAACTTACCGATTTTATACTGGTTTAGAAGAGTCTGTATTCAAGCAGTTTCATTTACATTACCTTGCTCTAAAAGTTATGTGCATTCAATCTATTCTTAAATGCATTAATTGTCCCTGCCGCCACTACTTCCTGTGGCAACGCATTCCAAGCATTCACCCCTGTCTGACTAAAAAAAAATATTTCCTAATATCTAATCTGGACCTTTCTGTAGTTAATTTATAGCTTTGCCCTCTTGTTCTTGTAGGTGGTTGTATTTTGAATAACATGTTTGTTGTAGTATAATGTATCCATTCCTCTGATCATCGTATAAACCTGTATTAAGTCACCTCGAACTCTTCTCTCTTCTAGACACCGTAGGCTGGTTTTTCTGAAGCTTTCCTCAATACTGTAATTCTGGAATCCCATTATCAGCTTTGTCCCTCTTTTTTGTTATCTTTTCCAGCATATTTATATCCCCTCTATGATAAGGACTCCACACCTGTACACAGTACTCCAATCTAGGTCTAACTAATGCGTTATCCAGTTTGACTATCACTTCCTTGCTCATATGTTTAATATTTCTTTTTATTATACCTAACATTGCATTTGCCTTTTTCACTGCTACATGGACTTGCTCACTCATTTTACTCAAGTACTCAGGGACTCAAGTACTCGAAGAAAAGTACTCAAGTACTCAAGGACAAGTACTCAATGACTAAAATATTCAAGGAGTCAAGTACTCAAGTACTGAAGGACTCGAGTACTCGAAGAAAAGTACTCAAGTACTCAAGGAAAAGTACTCAATGACTCAAATATTCAAGGAGTCAAGTACTCAAGGACTCAAAGGACAAGTACTCAAATATTCAAGGAGTCAAGTACTCAAGGACTCAAATATTCAAGGAGTCAAGTACTCAAAGACAAGTACTCAATGACTCAAATATTCAAGGAGTCAAGTACTCAAGGACTCAAAGGACAAGTACTCAAATATTCAAGGAGTCAAGTACTCAAGAACTCAAAGACAAGTACTCAAGGACTCAAATATTCAAGGAGTCAAGTGCTCAAAGACAAGTACTCAATGACTCAAATATTCAAGGAGTCAAGTACTCAAGGACTCAAAGACAAGTACTCAATGACTCAAATATTCAAGGAGTCAAGTACTCAAGGACTCAATCGATTTTGAACCCGGCATGTTTGGGATTGAAACCCGAGCGTACTCGATGTACAGCCCCTAAACCACGTGCTCTCCCAAAGAGGTATACGATTTATGCGCGACACATAATAATACAGGCACGGCGGAATGGCAAACCCTTAGAAAATGCAAGAGAAAGCAGACCCTTACATAAAATGCATGCTGAAGACGGATGTACTGGGCCGAAAGGTGCAAAATAAAAACCACAATGCAACGCACACCGCCTTTGGGATTAGAGAAATAAGCCGAAAGCAAAAAAAAACTAAAAATAGACGCTTGGTTGGAATCACTCTCCGGAATTAACGTATACAAAAGTTCCTCAATTTCTACATACGGCGTTTACCATTGGTGAAGGATACCGTAATCCATGCAGACAAGGCAAAACATAGATGGGCAGGTCACATGTTGCACGAAACGATGGTCGATGGAGTACGGCGACAGTAGTCTGGTACCCCCGAGGTGAAAAGAGACCGGTGGGAGGACCTCCAATGCGTTGATCTGACTCCCTTGTACGCAACAATATCCGAGACGCCTCTGTATGAGTGCTTACCACACACTGGACTACCGAGGCTCAAGACAGGGCCCGCTGGAGACGAAATTCGGATCTTCAGCTACGCTTAGGAACGGGTCTTCACGATCCTTTCTCTGATACACGTTATCTTTAACCGAATGCATTATTAAAATTCAAACAAAGACAAAGACTAGTTAGTTATATTTTCCTATTTCGCGACATAGCCTCACACACCATCAATACCTGCACTACCGTCTCTCGGACGACTTCTTAATACAGCCATCTCTCTTCTCTGCTCTCTATCTCTCTCACTCTCTCTCTGTGATGATTAATTAAGTGAACACAAATTCCTACAATTACAGAACTCAAATGGCCAACCGGAATAAGGGAACAGTGAAAGCAATCCCAGAGGGCAGCGCGGCAATGAATGGGGGCGCCATCTGGTTCTGGCATCGCCAAGCAGGGGAGGTTATTCTGAGGAAACTGTCAACGGGGGTTTCTGGGCAATTTCTACCGGGTTTTTTGTAATTGGGTCATTTCTAACATGAATGTGGAAAACATGGAGAGAGGGAGAAACTGCATGATTGAAAAAATCTTCAGGACGGAGAGCAACAGACAGAAAGAACGGCTACGGTGAGATAACAATTAAAGAGACAGTCAAATCCGGAGAGGGGGAGATGGACAGGGACGGAAAGTGATACAAATGATAGAGTTATACAGAGGGATATAAGAACAGAGAGAATGTCAAAGTGGGAGAGAGAGAGCGAGAGAGAGAGAATTAGAAAGGTGTTGAAGGAAAGAAACATGGTTTGTGAAAGAAAACTAAAAAAAGGGGAGGGGTGGTGAGGCAGTAGAGAAAATGAGGTGTGGTGATCAATAGATGGAGGAAGACAAATTGGCAAGATGGAGAGATAAGTGGGAGGAATATTTAAAAAAAGGGATGATATAGCGGACGAATGCAGAAAACAGTGGGAATGAAATAGAAAGAGAGGTAACCACAGGGCGAGGTGGAGGAAAACGTAGGGAGTAGGGAAAGATACAGAAAAACGATGGAGATAGAATCAGTGACAGGATGAAATATATGGAGTGAAATAGAAAAAGAGTGAGAGATATACAGGGGAGCAGTGAAACAGAGGGAGATTGGGAGAAACAAGTGTGAGAGAGAGAGTTAGAGATTGGGAGAAACACGTGTGTGAGAGAGAGTTAGAGATTGGGAGAAACACGTGTGAGAGAGAGAGAGAGAGATTAGGAGAAACACGTGTGTGTGAGAGAGTTAGAGATTGGGAGAAACGTGTGAGAGAGAGAGAGAGAGATTGGGAGAAACACATGTGTGTGAGAGAGTTAGAGATTGGGAGAAACGTGTGTGTGAGAAAGAGAGAGATTGGGAGAAACACGTGTGTGAGAGAGAGTTAGAGATTGGGAGAAACGTGTGTGTGAGAGAGAGAGAGTTAGAGATTGGGAGAAACACGTGTGTGAGAGAGAGTTAGAGATTGGGAGAAACACGTGTGTGAGAGAGAGAGTTAGAGATTGGGAGAAACACGTGTGTGAGAGAGAGAGTTAGAGATTGGGAGAAACATGTGAGAGAGAGAGAGTTAGAGATTGGAAGAAACACGTGAGAGAGAGAGAGAGTTAGAGATTGGGAGAAACGTGTGTGAGAGAGTTAGAGATTGGGAGAAACATGTGTGAGAGAGAAAGTTAAAGATTGGGAGAAACGTGTGTGAGAGAGAGAGAGTTAGAGATTGGGAGAAACGTGTGAGAGAGAGAGAGTTAGAGATTGGGAGAAACGTGTGTGAGAGAGAGAGAGAGTTAGAGATTGGGAGAAACATGTGAGAGAGAGAGAGAGAGAATTAGAGATTTGGAGAAACATGTGTGAGAGAGAGAGTTAGAGATTGGGAGAAACATGTGTGTGAGAGAGAGAGAGAGAGAGAGAGAGAGAGAGTTAGAGATTGGGAGAAACATGTGTGAGAGAGAGAGAGTTAGAGATTAGGAGAAACATGTGTGTGAGAGAGAGAGATAGAGATTGGGAGAAACACACTGGGGGAGGGGAGGGAAGGAGAGAAAGGCGCAGAGCTAGATAAAACGGAGCGGAAGAAATAAACAAAGAGACAAACAGAGATTTTTTATTTAAAAGGTAGAGAAAGACGGTGCAAGTCTCGGAGAATGAAACAGAAAAGAGTGTCTAGAGACAGAGAAAACCGGCCAGGAAAGGAGAAAATGGAGGAAGAAATAGCCAGAACGACAAACAGATTAAAAGGAAAGAGAGATAGAAAGATCAAGCGTGAGGGAAAAGTTCTTAGTCGACCTGTACTTCTACCGGGGCTGAGAAACAAGAACAACAGCATCCATACAAGAACAACAACATCAATACATACAAGAACAACAACATCCATACAAGAACAACAACATCCATACAAGAACAACAACATACATACAAGAACAACAACATACATACATACAAGAACAACAACATCCATACAAGAACAACAACATCCATACAAGAACAACAACATCCATACAATAACAACAACATCCATACAATAACAACAACATCCATACAAGAACAACAACATCCATACAAGAACAACAACATCCATACAAGAACAACAACATCCATACAAGAACAACAACATCCATACAAGAACAACAACATCCATACAAGAACAACAACATCCATACAAGAACAACAACATACATACAAGAACAACAACATCCATACATACAAGAACAACAACATCAATACATACAAGAACAACAACATCCATACAAGAACAACAACATCCATACAAGAACAACAACATCAATACATACAAGAATAACAACATCCATACAAGAACAACAACATCAATACATACAAGAATAACAACATCCATACAAGAACAACAACATCCATACAAGAACAACAACATCCATACATACAAGAACAACAACATCCATACAAGAACAACAACATCCATACATACAAGAATAACAACATCCATACAAGAACAACAACATCCATACATACAAGAACAACAACATCCATACAAGAACAACAACATCCATACATACAAGAACAACAACATCCATACAAGAACAACAATATCCATACAAGAACAACAACATCCATACATACAAGAACAACAACATCCATACAAGAACAACAATATCCATACAAGAACAACAACATCCATACATACAAGAACAACAACATCCATACAAGAACAACAATATCCATACAAGAACAACAACATCAATACATACAAGAACAACAACATCCATACAAGAACAACAACATCCATACAAGAACAACAACATACATACAAGAACAACAACATACATACATACAAGATCAACAACATCCATACAAGAACCACAACATCCATACAAGAACAACAACATCCATACAATAACAACAACATCCATACAATAACAACAACATCCATACAAGAACAACAACATCCATACAAGAACAACAACATCCATACAAGAACAACAACATCCATACAAGAACAACAACATCCATACAAGAACAACAACATCCATACAAGAACAACAACATACATACAAGAACAACAACATCCATACATACAAGAACAACAACATCAATACATACAAGAACAACAACATCCATACAAGAACAACAACATCCATACAAGAACAACAACATCAATACATACAAGAATAACAACATCCATACAAGAACAACAACATCAATACATACAAGAATAACAACATCCATACAAGAACAACAACATACATACAAGAACAACAACATCCATACATACAAGAACAACAACATCCATACAAGAACAACAACATCCATACATACAAGAATAACAACATCCATACAAGAACAACAACATCCATACATACAAGAACAACAACATCCATACAAGAACAACAACATCCATACATACAAGAACAACAACATCCATACAAGAACAACAATATCCATACAAGAACAACAACATCCATACATACAAGAACAACAACATCCATACAAGAACAACAATATCCATACAAGAACAACAACATCCATACATACAAGAACAACAACATCCATACATACAAGAACAACAACATACATACAAGAACAAATACATCTATACAAGAACAACAACATCCATACAAGAACAACAACATCCATACATACAAGAACAACAACATCCATACAAGAACAACAACATCCATACATACAAGAACAACAACATCCATACATACAAGAATAACAACATCCATACAAGAACAACAACATCCATACAAGAACAACAACATACATACATACAAGAACAACAACATCCATACATACAAGAATAACAACATCCATACAAGAACAACAACATCCATATAAGAACAACAACATCCATACATACAAGAACAACATACATACAAGAACAACAACATCTATACAAGAACAACAACATCCATACAAGAACAACAACATCCATACATACAAGAACAACAACATCCATACATACAAGAACAACAACATCTATACATACAAGAATAACAACATCCATACAAGAACAACAACATCCATATAAGAACAACAACATCCATACATACAAGAACAACATACATACAAGAACAACAACATCTATACAAGAACAACAACATCCATACAAGAACAACAACATCCATACATACAAGAACAACAACATCCATACATACAAGAACAACAACATCCATACAAGAACAACAACATCCATACAAGAACAACAACATCCATACATACAAGAATAACAACATCCATACAAGAACAACAACATCCATATAAGAACAACAACATACATACAAGAACAACAACATCCATACATACAAGAACAACAACATCCATACATACAAGAACAACAACATCCATACAAGAACAACAACATACATACAAGAACAACAACATCCATACATACAAGAACAACAACATCCATACAAGAACAACAACATCCATACATACAAGAACAACATCCATACATACAAGAACAACAACATCCATACATACAAGAACAACAACATCCATACATACAAGAACAACAACATCCATACATACAAGAACAACAACATCCATACAAGAACAACAACATCCATACATACAAGAACAACATCCATACATACAAGAACAACAACATCCATACATACAAGAACAACAACATCCATACATACAAGAACAACAACATCCATACATACAAGAACAACAACATCCATACAAGAACAACAACATCCATACAAGAACAACAACATCCATACATACAAGAACAACAACATCCATACATACAAGAACAACAACATCCATACATACAAGAACAACAACATCCATACAAGAACAACAACATCCATACATACAAGAACAACATCCATACATACAAGAACAACAACATCCATACATACAAGAACAACATCCATACATACAAGAACAACAACATCCATACATACAAGAACAACAACATCCATACATACAAGAACAACAACATCCATACATACAAGAACAACAACATCCATACATACAAGAACAACAACATCCATACAAGAACAACAACATCCATACAAGAACAACAACATCCATACATACAAGAACAACAACATCCATACATACAAGAACAACAACATCCATACATACAAGAACAACAACATCCATACAAGAACAACAACATCCATACATACAAGAACAACAACAACATACATACAAGAACAACAACATCCATACATACAAGAACAACAACATCCATACATACAAGAACAACAACATCCATACATACAAGAACAACAACATCCATACAAGAACAACAACATCCATACAAGAACAACAACATCCATACATACAAGAACAACAACATCCATACATACAAGAACAACAACATCCATACATACAAGAACAACAACATCCATACATACAAGAACAACAACATCCATACATACAAGAACAACAACATCCATACAAGAACAACAACATCCATACAAGAACAACAACATCCATACATACAAGAACAACAACAACATCCATACAAGAACAACAACATCCATACATACAAGAACAACAACATCCATACAAGAACAACAACATCCATACAAGAACAACAACATCCATACATACAACAACAACAACATCCATACAAGAACAACAACATCCATACAAGAACAACAACATCCATACAAGAACAACAACATCCATACATACAAGAACAACAACATCCATACAAGAACAACAACATCCATACAAGAACAACAACATCCATACATACAAGAACAACAACATCCATACATACAAGAACAACAACATCCATACATACAAGAACAACAACATCCATACATACAAGAACAACAACATCCATACATACAAGAACAACAACATCCATACATACAAGAACAACAACATCCATACAAGAACAACAACATCCATACAAGAACAACAACATCCATACATACAAGAACAACAACATCCATACATACAAGAACAACAACATCCATACAAGAACAACAACATCCATACAAGAACAACAACATCCATACATACAAGAACAACAACATCCATACATACAAGAACAACAACATCCATACATACAAGAACAACAACATCCATACATACAAGAACAACAACATCCATACAAGAACAACAACATCCATACAAGAACAACAACATCCATACATACAAGAACAACAACATCCATACATACAAGAACAACAACATCCATACAAGAACAACAACATCCATACAAGAACAACAACATCCATACATACAAGAACAATAACATCCATACATACAAGAACAACAACATCCATACATACAAGAACAACAACATCCATACATACAAGAACAACAACATCCATACATACAAGAATAACAACATCCATTCAAGAACAACAACATCCATACATACAAGAACAACAACATACATACAAGAACAAATACATCTATACAAGAACAACAACATCCATACAAGAACAACAACATCCATACATACAAGAACAACAACATCCATACATACAAGAACAACAACATCTATACATACAAGAACAACAACATCCATACAAGAACAACAACATCCATACATACAAGAACAACAACATCCATACATACAAGAATAACAACATCCATACAAGAACAACAACATCCATACAAGAACAACAACATCCATACATACAAGAACAACAACATCCATACATACAAGAATAACAACATCCATGCAAGAACAACAACATCCATATAAGAACAACAACATCCATACATACAAGAACAACATACATACAAGAACAACAACATCTATACAAGAACAACAACATCCATATAAGAACAACAATATCCATACATACAAGAACAACAACATCTATACATACAAGAACAACAACATCCATACAAGAACAACAACATCCATACATACAAGAACAACAACATCCATACATACAAGAATAACAACATCCATACAAGAACAACAACATCCATACAAGAACAACAACATCCATACATACAAGAACAACAACATCCATACATACAAGAATAACAACATCCATGCAAGAACAACAACATCCATATAAGAACAACAACATCCATACATACAAGAACAACATACATACAAGAACAACAACATCTATACAAGAACAACAACATCCATATAAGAACAACAACATCCATACATACAAGAACAACAACATCCATACATACAAGAACAACAACATCTATACATACAAGAATAACAACATCCATACAAGAACAACAACATCCATATAAGAACAACAACATCCATACATACAAGAACAACATACATACAAGAACAACAACATCTATACAAGAACAACAACATCCATACAAGAACAACAACATCCATACATACAAGAACAACAACATCCATACATACAAGAACAACAACATCCATACATACAAGAACAACAACATCTATACAAGAACAACAACATACATACAAGAACAACAACATACATACAAGAACAACAACATCCATACAAGAACAACAACATCCATACATACAAGAACAACAACATCCATACATACAAGAATAACAACATCCATACAAGAACAACAACATCCATATAAGAACAACAACATACATACAAGAACAACAACATCCATACATACAAGAACAACAACATCCATACATACAAGAACAACAACATCCATACAAGAACAACAACATACATACAAGAACAACAACATCCATACATACAAGAACAACAACATCCATACAAGAACAACAACATACATACAAGAACAACAACATCCATACATACAAGAACAACAACATCAATACATACAAGAACAACAACATCCATACATACAAGAACAACAACATCCATACATACAAGAACAACAACATCCATACAAGAACAACAACATCCATACATACAAGAACAACATCCATACATACAAGAACAACAACATCCATACATACAAGAACAACATCCATACATACAAGAACAACAACATCCATACATACAAGAACAACAACATCCATACAAGAACAACAACATCCATACATACAAGAACAACAACATCCATACATACAAGAACAACAACATCCATACAAGAACAACAACATCCATACATACAAGAACAACAACATCCATACATACAAGAACAACAACATCCATACATACAAGAACAACAACATCCATACATACAAGAACAACAACATCCATACATACAAGAACAACAACATCCATACAAGAACAACAACATCCATACAAGAACAACAACATACATACAAGAACAACAACATCCATACAAGAACAACAACATCCATACATACAAGAACAACAACATCCATACAAGAACAACAACATCCATACAAGAACAACAACATCCATACATACAACAACAACAACATCCATACAAGAACAACAACATCCATACAAGAACAACAACATCCATACAAGAACAACAACATCCATACATACAAGAACAACAACATCCATACAAGAACAACAACATCCATACAAGAACAACAACATCCATACATACAAGAACAACAACATCCATACATACAAGAACAACAACATCCATACATACAAGAACAACAACATCCATACATACAAGAACAACAACATCCATACATACAAGAACAACAACATCCATACATACAAGAACAACAACATCCATACAAGAACAACAACATCCATACAAGAACAACAACATCCATACATACAAGAACAACAACATCCATACAAGAACAACAACATCCATACAAGAACAACAACATCCATACAAGAACAACAACATCCATACAAGAACAACAACATCCATACATACAAGAACAACAACATCCATACATACAAGAACAACAACATCCATACATACAAGAACAACAACATCCATACAAGAACAACAACATCCATACAAGAACAACAACATCCATACATACAAGAACAACAACATCCATACAAGAACAACAACATCCATACAAGAACAACAACATCCATACATACAAGAACAACAACATCCATACATACAAGAACAACAACATCCATACATACAAGAACAACAACATCCATACATACAAGAACAACAACATCCATACAAGAACAACAACATCCATACAAGAACAACAACATCCATACATACAAGAACAACAACATCCATACATACAAGAACAACAACATCCATACATACAAGAACAACAACATCCATACATACAAGAATAACAACATCCATACAAGAACAACAACATCCATACATACAAGAACAACAACATCCATACATACAAGAACAACAACATCCATACATACAAGAACAACAACATCCATACATACAAGAACAACAACATCCATACATACAAGAACAACAACATCCATACATACAAGAACAACAACATCCATACAAGAACAACAACATCCATACAAGAACAACAACATCCATACATACAAGAACAACAACATCCATACATACAAGAACAACAACATCCATACAAGAACAACAACATCCATACAAGAACAACAACATCCATACATACAAGAACGACAACATCCATACAAGAACAACAACATCCATACATACAAGAACAACAACATCCATACATACAAGAATAACAACATCCATTCAAGAACAACAACATCCATACATACAAGAACAACAACATCCATACATACAAGAACAACAACATCCATACAAGAACAACAACATCCATACAAGAACAACAACATCCATACATACAAGAACAACAACATCCATACATACAAGAACAACAACATCCATACATACAAGAATAACAACATCCATACATACAAGAACAACAACATCCATACAAGAACAACAACATCCATACATACAAGAACAACAACATCCATACATACAAGAACAACAACATCCATACATACAAGAACAACAACATCCATACATACAAGAACAACAACATCCATACATACAAGAATAACAACATCCATACATACAAGAACAACAACATCCATACAAGAACAACAACATCCATACATACAAGAACAACAACATCCATACATACAAGAACAACAACATCCATACATACAAGAACAACAACATCCATCCATACAAGAACAACAACATCCATACATACAAGAATAACAACATCCATTCAAGAACAACAACATACATACAAGAACAACAACATCCATACATACAAGAACAACAACATCCATACATACAAGAACAACAACATCCATACATACAAGAACAACAACATCCATACAAGAACAACAACATCCATACATACAAGAATAACAACATCCATTAAAGAACAACAACATCCATACATACAAGAACAACAACATCCATTCAAGAACAACAACATACATACAAGAACAACAACATCCATACATACAAGAATAACAACATCCATTAAAGAACAACAACATCCATACATACAAGAACAACAACATCCATTCAAGAACAACAACATCCATACATACAAGAACAACAACAACATCCATACAAGAACAACAACATCCATACATACAAGAACAACAACATCCATACATACAAGAATAACAACATCCATACATACAAGAATAACAACATCCATACATACAAGAACAACAACATCCATACAAGAACAACAACATCCATACAAGAACAACAACATCCATACATACAAGAACAACAACATCCATTCAAGAACAACAACATACATACAAGAACAACAACATCCATACATACAAGAACAACAACATCCATACATACAAGAACAACAACATCCATTCAAGAACAACAACATCCATACATACAAGAACAACAACAACATCCATACAAGAACAACAACATCCATACATACAAGAACAACAACATCCATACAAGAACAACAACATCCATACAAGAACAACAACATCCCCAACACATACAAGAGCAACAACATTGTAATGACAGCAACAACAACGACCATCTACTGACCTGGTGGCTTATACCCTTGAGGGTACATGCTCCCGGCTTCCGTCGGCCCGTTCTTAACCCCGCCACCAGAACCAGGAACAGGTGGGGAAAACATCTGGGGAAGAGAGAAAGAGAGAGTGAGTGTGTGTGAGAGAGAGAGAGAGAGAGAGAGAGAAAGAGAGAGTGAGAGCATGAGAAAATTATTTGCTGTCCGCTATCATTGAGGTGGTATCTGGACGGACACGAATATGAACGTTGCGTATCGTAAAATGCGAGGACTGAGAGTTGTTCATGTGGCAAGCAGCCTCACCATGTAAAAGGGTTGCTGTGAGAAAATGGTACAGGATTCTTGTTCTTCTTCTGCGTTCGTTCTCAATCTCCTGCAACTAAGCCCTGAACAGAGTTTTGCAAGTTGCAGGATGTAGTCCAGAGAATGGTATGCGTTGTGTCGCTAGTTTACAGTTTGACTGCGATATTTGCACCTTTCGGTCCGACACATCCGTCTTCGGCAGAAGAAAGGATTCTTGTAAAGTAGCCAACTGTAGTGCTCGCTCTGTGCTTCGCTGGGAGCGAAACTGTTCAACACTGTCCAGGATTAGCCTAACCAAAGCGCTTTTGCAGTAAATAGGCGAGGTCTGATCCAGGACCGTGCCACACCCAGGTCTACAAAGCGGTTATTGTTGTTGTTAGTTAATGCCCGTGATGAGAAAGTTTACTTTTGTGTGTGCCCTGAAAAGGGCGTTAAGTGACAGGTTGTAGTAGTTTTATCTCACATCCCGAGCGTGCTCCAGATAGTTGTGTTATGCTTGGCTTCATCTGAGTGACGTTCACTACTACGGGGATCAAGTCGATCAGCCATCTCTTCAGCCAGGATGCCTTGAAAACAGTTTCCAGGGAATGCAACATGGAAGAAAGTTAGTGTTCTTGGTCAGAATGTTGTGCCTGACCTGACGAGACGTCCTAGTCAGTATGGCATGCCTGACCGGACTGCCGTCTCAGTTCGTCTCTACACAGCGGTATGTCTGGGTCTGTGTATGGTCAATGCATTGAATATCGCATCTTCGATTCGTCGTATATAATTGTTGCATATCACTCCAAACATATATATCCATCATATCACTCCAAACATCTATATCTATTATATCACTCCAAACATCTATATATATTATATCACTCCAAACATCTATATCTATTATATCACTCCAAACATCTATATCCATTATATCACTCCAAATATCTATATCCATTATATCACTCCAAACATCTATATCCATTATATCACTCCAAACATCTATATCCATTATATCACTCCAAACATCAATATCCATCACATCACTCCAAACATTTATATCCATCATATCACTCCAAACATTTATATCCATCATATCACTCCAAACATCTATATCCATCATATCACTCCAAACATTTATATCCATCATATCACTCCAAACATCTATATCCATCATATCACTCCAAACATTTATATACATCATATCACTCCAAACATCTATATCCATCATATCACTCCAAACATTTATATCCATCATATCACTCCAAACATCTATATCCATATCACTCCAAACATCTATATCCATCATATCACTCCAAACATCTATATCCATATCATTTCAAACATCTATATCCATCATATCACTCCAAACATCTATATCCATCATATCACTCCAAACATATATATCCATATCACTCCAAACATCTATATCCATCATATCACTCCAAACTATATCCATATCATTCCAAACATATTTATCCATCATATCACTCCAAACATCTATATCCATATCACTCCAAACATCTATATCCATAATATCACTCCAAACATCTATATCCATATCACTCCAAACATCTATATCCATATCATTCCAAACATCGATATCCATCATATCACTCCAAACATCTATATCCATATCACTCCAAACATCAATATCCATAATATCACTCCAAACATCTATATCCATATCACTCTAAACATCTATATCCATATCACTCCAAACATCTATATCCATATCATTCCAAACATCTCTATCCATATCACTCCAAACATCAATATCCATATCATTCCAAACATCTATATCCATCATATCACTCCAAACTTCTATATCCATCATATCACTCCAAACATCTATATCCATCATATCACTCCAAACATCTATATCCATCATATCACTCCAAACATCTATATCCATCATATCACTCCAAACATCTATATCCATCATATCACTCCAAACATCTATATCCATCATATCACTCCAAACATATATATCCATCATATCACTCCAAACATCTATATCCATCATATCACACCAAACATCTATATCCATCATATCGCTCCAAACATCTATATCCATCATATCACTCCAAACATCTATATCCATCATCATCATCTTCTTCTTCTCGTTCCTATTGTAAAAAGGACGTTTTGTTACGTTGTATTCTTGATTACAACGAGGCTGCAATATCTGCGTCTTTCGGTCCAACACTTCTATTGCAGGACCGGAACTTTTGGAACCTGGTTTGTCTTCATTTTCCATCCTTAGTCACCACTTGGAGACGGAATAGGGTCATAGGTCACCCTAGTTCGCTGACCCTGACGCACGGAGTCCAGCTATGAATGGATTGCTGATATCACTGGTTCACCGAGTCTGTTCAGTCCCAAATTTATATATTTATACATGTTCATCTCCATAGCTTGTCTGTTTTGTCCTAATTTAGCATGTCCATGTTGCACCGTCAAAAAGAAATATAAGCAGACAGTGTTTGTGTTAGTTCGATCTGAGCTGCTGTCGAACACAAAAGAGTTGTTTCGAATGCCCACAAAGAGTAGGTTTATGCTTTTGTGCGCCCTGAAAGGGACGTTAAGTGGCCGGTTGTCGTAGCTAACCTCACATCGCGAGAGTGCTGGTGAAGGTGAACCGATTTCATCCAGGCGGTTGTACTGTACGTGCCTTCATCTGCACGTCGCTCACTACTACGGGGATCACGCCGATGTTCCACCTCGTTAGTCAGACTGCCTTGAAAACAGCACGTTTACGGGGAATGCTACGACAGAAGCCAAGGAAGGGGTCTTGGTCAGTTTGCCTGACCTTGACCAACTTGTCTGATCAGAATGTTGTGCCTGACCAGACGTTAGTCCTCCTTCTCCACACAAAAGAATAAATCTACTCATTATAGGCATTCCTTCATCAGTTATATTATCTTTATTTTCTCCCATCATATGGCTTGGCTCCGTTCGTTCTCAATCTCCCGCTACTTTTTTTTTTAATTTTTTTTTTTGTATGTGTTTGCCTCACTAGTTTCTACTGGCGGAGGCGCGCCTATTCCACCCCAGACCGCAGTCAATTTGGGCGATATTAAGACGCATAAACCAGTGCTTGGATGCGTGTGTGTATCTGTTTGTACCTAGCCTGGTATTTCCGTGATGTTCCTCCCGTTGTTCCTCGCTTTTGATGTTCCTAGTTGTCCGCCGTAGGTATTTGCATAAATATGCACAATTGTTTACCTGGGACCATTTTGGGATTGAGTATATTTATTTTCTTTCATACTTGATTCGGATCTCTTTTTTTATTTCCTGATTTTTTTTTTTTTGATTTTTTTTTTTTCTCTTTTTATTTTTTTAAAATATAAAACCACATCTAACATTTGATACACAATTGTGAAGATAGCAGTGTAGTGAGGTGTACAACGAGAATGAATGAGATGGAATGATTGGGAAATATAACAAACAATATACTTGATACATAAGGATTAAGAGTACAATATAAATTAATTGAAAAGTGTCTTCCTTCTGTTGTGAGGCCCATCTGTGTTGACTTCCTTCTGTCTGGTCTTGGTGTATCAGGTTTTGCCTGCTCTCATATATTTTTCCATCGCATCCATGTACTCCAACTTGTAAGCGATTCACTGATTTGTGTGTCACCTTGTAGATCCCTCGTCTCACCTGTGCCCTATAGCTCTCGCGGTCAATCTCCCGCTACCAAACCCTGAAAGGGCTTAAGTAGCAGAATATAGTCCAGAGAACGGAATGCGTTGACTGTGATATTTGCACCTTTCGGTCCAACACATCCGACTTCAGCAAGCATTTTTTGAGTACCGGGTTAGCATTCCCTCTTCGACCCCTTCTCCTTAGCCAGTCTGCCCTGCTGCAGCCTGTTATCCAGGATCACCGCGTGGAGGTGTAGAAGGGTCTTGGCAGATCTGGATCGCTGGCCCTGACGCTAGCAGTCAGCTATGGGTCGTTGACCGCTGCAGCTCATGCACTGCTCAGCATATTTATCACGGTTTTGTCTTAATAATGTGATGTGCGCTGTATTTCGATTATATTGAGGAAGAATATGCGCTGGTCATTAATCTCACTCTTATCCCGAGTTATATATATATACATATATAAACACACACACATACACACACAAACTCGCACGCACATTGAAACCTGTCATTTGACCGCCTCTCTACTTGTACTTTAAGTATAACTTTTTCTAATCAAATTTGATTCGGCATTAATACGTTGTCCGGAATTCGGACCGCACCACGTGCGTGTCCTCGTTCTGAACCTAGACATGTAATAGAATATAGAGATGGGATATGCCGCAAAATTGAAGAAATGAGGGAACTGTGTTACCACTGGCAAACAATAGGGATGCTAGAGGGGAAATGGCTTCCTGGCATTGCAGTAGTCAGCCGGAGCACTATCCTGTACAATTAGAATGTTGTTGACCATCTTAGGAAACTTTGAAAAATAGCAAAAACCAGGCGATCTTGGTCAGGTTTTTAAGTTGAGAATTGAATATCTGAAAACGCAAAGTACTTGGTGTATTAGTCCTGCGTTCTTTGTATTCTCGTGTATGGAGGCGAGATCTTGGGTACTTACACTAATCAGGGACGGCGGCTTAACACCTTTCATGTGAGATCCCTTCAGCGCATATTGGGGATTCGGTGGTAGGAGAGAGTGCTACATAATGTGGTCTTACAGCGAGCAAACACGCACAGCGTGTACTCAATGTTGAGCCGGTCAGGTCTTCGATTTGTTGGGACTTCCTTACCGCGTGGGAGATGAGAGGCTACCAATACATATTCTCTACAACAATATTAGGGATACAGTCAAAGTACCAACTGGGAAATTCTGTCATATATATGATGCAGAAATACAGGAAATCAAGGTGGCAACTGAGAAAATGTTGAACACCAATGTAGGTCCACAACCTGTAGTATTTCTTACAGATGCACAATCAGCACTCCAAGCACTTAAATTTGAGAAACTGCCAGATCTACAGGCTCTACTGTCTGAACTGAGCAACCAGCGCAATATTGTCATGCAGTGGATACCTTCTCATTGTGGAATACCAGGAAACGAGAGAGCAGATCGACTGGCAAAGGAGGGTGCTGCAGACGAGCAACCAGATGTGCCAGTTACATACCAACAGAAGATAAGGATGATCAAATCAATCAGAAAGCCACTAACAGAAGATAAGGATGATCAAGTCAATCAGAAAGCCAATAACGGCAACACCAGACGATTACCATAACATGAACAGACAAGAGCAAACTGTTGTGTTGGGCCTTAGAACAGGACACAACCGACTCCGCAGCCACATGTACACAAAAATGAAGATTGGCAACTCAGCCATCTATACATGCGGACAGGCGCCCCAGACAGCAGAGCACATACTGCAAAACTGCCCCGAATATGATATACAGAGAAAATCTCACTGGCCCATAGAAACAACACTGGAAGAGAAACTTTATGGACCTGTGTGTGAACTACAAAAGACAGTGAAGTTTATACAAGAGACAACATTGCAGATATAGACAATATTTTAAAGCGAACGAAAGAAGAAGAAAAAGATATTCTCTACGAACAGCAAGGACTTTGGAGCTAGAAGAATCGACCCTCTCACACTGCGATTCAGGGACGTCTGCAAGAGGAACATGAAGTCATGCGACATCCCATCTGAGGGCTGGAAAACAGTTGCTCAGGGTCGAGCTGAAAGGGGCGGGGTATAGTAGCTGCCGAAGCTAAGCTAGCCTATTCAGCATGGTCGTACGATCTCTGGCAAGGACTGTCACTCGCTGATCGGCCTTTACAGCCATAGCCGACTGTGTCGATATCCAGGATGGAGACAGAGCTGAACAAACTCAGAGAGCACCATGCGCATGGTCTACAGCGACTGAGAAGCCAATGATGATGATGATGAATTTAATACTAATAAAAAGAGCGACATTTCGGGATTGCATCTGACTAGAGATTGTAGGCCTTGCTTACAATCAAAACGGACCAGGTTCAAATCTCGGACCAGACATATTAAGCGGTTTTTTTTTTTCTGACATGGCCGCTTCTCCTAGTCGACCCAGCTGTAGATGGGTACTTATGTAAAAATATTTCGGAGCCGCCGCTTGATCTACGGAGTTCACCGTCTCGTTCTCTGTCGTTAGCACTTTAAGCAACGAAAGGGGGCTGGACACGTGCAGTGACGTCCAGATGCAATAACGCCGGTTACACCAGCCATTAAATCGCGATTACAAAGACATAATATTGATCAAGTCCTTCTCCGTGCTCTTTCAACCGCCAACGGGGACGTATCTAAAGAAACCAGTGTTACGCCTGCGGTTATTGGCGTATCCATAGAGCGCGCCCGGGGGAAGTGCAGGGATGGTCGCCTCGCGCTTTCTTTGTTCCTCGCTGTTGGGGAACTACAAAAATAAACAGCATTTCTTAAGCCCTTGGAATATCCATCGAGGGTGTCCAGTTTTAAGTACTGGTGACGGCCAAATGTGTTTTCTTTGTTCCTCTAACTATCGGGGAACTACAGAAAGAGGTGGTCAGCATGGGGTAATCGGTATATCCGTTGATCGTGTCCAGCTGGGGTACTGGTGACGGCCACACGCCATTATTTGTGTTCTTCGTGGGGAATTTCAAAATGCGGTGCCTACATTGTAAAGTAAAGTAAAAGTAAAGTAACCCATAGCATTACTGCCGTAGGGTGTGAGGTGTTAGCGATCTCACATTTCAAAGGCTCGGCTATATGAGGGCGGTAGCCATCTCCTCTCCCTCACCGCTTTTACCTCCCGGACTGAACCGGTACCCATTTAAAACTGGGTCAACCCAGGAGTCGTTGCGGTCAGAAAAAACATTACCGCCTTAACTGGGGAATGAACCCAGGACCACTCAGATGCGAAGCCAGCGATATTAACCACTGAGCTACGCGGCTACCTGAGTATTGTGTATATACATTGGTTGGTTAGTTGTACAAGGCAAGCGGTTATGGCGACATTCTTAGGCGGTTTTGTCTTGATGATGTAGCTTGATGTAGCTTGGTGTAGCTTGGTGTAGCTTGATTATGTAGCTTTGTGTACCTTGATGATGTAGGATGATGTAACTTGGTGTAGCTTGATGATGTAGCTTGGTGTAGCTTGATGTAGCTTGAATATGTAGCTTGGTGTACCTTGATGATGTAGCTTGGTGTAGCTTGATGATGTAGCTTGCGCTGTATTTGCATTATAGTGAGGAAGAAACTGCGCTGGTCATCAGCCTCACTCTCTGGTCCTGAACTACCCTCGACCAGTGCCAAGACATAAGTGACGACGACTGGAGGTAACTACAGATGCAGGCACTGTGGTCCCACCTCCCATGAGACCAGTGGTCACTTGTAGACTTGCGGGATGTGATCGCCCACCGTTTCTGCTCATCGCTATGAGAAGCGAGTGGCTTACCTCTCGACCACAACCCCACCCCCCACCCCCCCCCCCCCCACCCCCAGAAGACTGTAGATAACTAGTTACTCATTTCAGTCGTGCAGTTTCGTCACAAAGTAACCAGCAAGAAGATACTGACATGTTCAAAATGTTAATGCCGCTACCCTTTCATCGCGTAATCATGGTGGCGTTGGAGGTGTCTGGGTTTATCATTGACCGTCTCTTTCGTGCTCAGAGATCCAGTACTGGTCAGGGCCATTGGTTTCACTACCGCCCCTTGAAAGTGAATTAATGAGGATGCAAAATGTGGATTTCATAGATTGTCTGCATGAAATCTCCATGAGAACGGATTGTGTATAGAAAATCCATTGATCGTGTCCACTAGGGGTACTGGTCCGGCAACTCACGCCTTTCGTTGCTGTAGGGGAATTATAGAAAGCAATGGGCTGCCTCAGCTTATTGCTGTTTGCGTCTACATTGCCCTGTAACAGTTCGGGAGGAACCCGCAGCCGCTCTGTGTTCATCCACTGTCTGAACTGATTAGTTTCCAATAGAAACTTCAGGCGCTCTGTCTTCATCCACTGTCTGAACTGATTAGTTTCCAATAGAAACTGCAGGCGCTCTGTGTTCATCCACTGTCTGAACTGATTAGTTTCCAATAGAAACTACAGGCGCTATGTGTTCATCCACTGTCTAAGCTGATTAGTTTCCAATAGAAACTGCAGGCGCTCTGTGTTCATCCACTGTCTAAACTGATTAGTTTCCAATAGAAACTGCAAAGATGAAGATCTCGAGCAATGTATGTTCTCCCTGACACAGCTCTCAGCAGAACACCCAAGGTTGGTCATACAGTGGATCCCATCCCATTGCAATATTGAAGGTAATGAAGCTGCAGACAAACTAGCAAAAGAGTGGAGGAGCATCCCCACAAACAGACCTGAGTATCACATATAATGAGGCCAAGACCATAATTAAAGCCAACTTCAGAGTAAAATGGGCTGATCAACACCCCGACTTCCGAAAAGAAGAAAGCTACTACAACTTTACTAGAAAAGAGCAAGTCATCATCTTCAGACTGAGAACTGGGCATAACAGACTCAAGTCATCTTTACAACAAAATGAGGATTGGGACAGATGACAGGTGCCCATGTGGGGAGCATATCATGACCGTGGAACACATCCTACAAAGCTGCACGCTCACGTAGGAAAAGAGAGAACAATGCTGGCCTCTTGAGACAGATATGAGACAGAAGCTGAATAGAGATGAAACAGCGTTACAAACAACGGTGTCCTTTGTAAGAGAACCCGGAACCTTGATCTGAGGATGAACGAAGAAGAAGAAGAATAGAAACTGGAGTGAAACAAGGCTGTATTATGTCAGCTCTGCCATTTGGCATAGCTATGGACTGTACTATATACCCCAGCCGAACAATGGGGGTCTGTGGCGGAGTGGTCAAGCCGTTTGCCTCGTGGTCAGACGGTCGGGGTTCGATTTCGAGCTGTGACGGTCGGTCCATGATGTCAATTTTTTTCCGGAGATCCCTGGGTTCATCGCTGGAGCTACGGAGTTCGTGCTTTGTGCGATGCTCTCGACAGATAGGGTACATCTGTGCCGAGAGAGACCGAGCTAAAATGGGTAAAACCCGAGGCGATGAAGTCGAGCCCTCGCTTAAAGTTGTGTTTTTTTTTTTATTTTTTTTTTTTTTAAAATTGGGCATACAATGAATATATGTCACCATTCTAAGGGATCTTAATTTCACAGATGACCTATCACTCTTGAAGAAACTGAACTGAAGAAACACAAAATAAGTTGGATCGACTGAGCCACCTATCAAAACAGATAGCACATACAACCAATGCTTCCAAGACGAAGGTCATGAGTTTCATCAGCAGTCTGACTATTATCCAGTAGCATGTAGAAGTATTACAAACAGTTGATAGTTTCACATATCTGGGAAGCAAACTGCAGATACATCTAAGGAAATGTTCACTGGCATTGCTCTAGCCGCAGGTGCGATTACCCAAGTAATGAACATCTGGAAGTCAAAGTCACTGAGTGAGCACACAACACTCAAGTTGTTTAACTCAAACTATTACCAATACTCACCTATGGGTGTGAATGTTGGAAAATAACAAAAGAATTTGAGAATGGGCTAAATGCATTTGAGAATAAGTGTATTAGAAAACTGTTGAACATTGAACGGGATGAATTCATAACCAACAAAACAATTAGAGAAGTCTCCAATCAACAATATGTTTCATCGGGAAAAAAACTGTGGTCATACATTGAACATGTTCTTAGAATGCACAGAAACAGACTCCCTCTGCAAGCGTTATCGAGTCACAATCCGGAAGCAGGAAAAGAGGAAGACTGAAGGAAACTCTCCGCAGAACAATCGTCAGAGAGGCCTCCACTATGGGCTTGGGAAACAATCATGAACTGAAATGAGTGACGTCACACAGATCAAACTAGAGAGATCACTGGATTCTACCCTTTGTGCCGTGTATGGTACTTAATGAACATTCATTGATTGATTGTCTCGATCGTATACGAGGAGCATTCAAGTCAAACCGGCACTTCTTGTTTTGTAAGGAAAAATAATTGTTTTCAAGTAGTAAAAATGCAATTTTTTTCTCTCGATATATTCTCCTGCAACGTCTATACACTTATCGCAGGGTTTAAGTAATGCTTGAAAAGCTTCAAGGTAGAAAGATTTGCCAGTATGTCTGAACCAATCCAGGACAGCCTGTTTCACTTCGTCATCACTGCTAAAATGCTGACCTCCCAGAAATTCTTTTAGGGGTCAAAACAGGTGAAAATCGCTTGGAGTGAGGACTGGGCTGTAAGGATGTGGCAATAGCTCCCAGTCGAGTTGCTGTAGATGACACATAGTGCGGCCAGCCGGTTAAGGTCCAGCGTTATCTTGCATGAGCACTACGCCTTATGTTATCAAACCAGGCCGTTTTTTTACGCTGAATGGCACCGCAGGATTGATAGTGGCACCATAGGGTTGATAGTGGCACCACCGGGTTGATAATGGCACCACCGGGTTGATAGTGACACCACAGAGTTGATAGTGGCACTACCGGGTTGATGTTGGCACCACAGGGTTGATAGTGGCACCATAGGGTTGATAGTGGCACCACAGGGTTGATAGTGGCACCATAGAGTTGATAGTGGCACCACAGGGTTGATAGTGGCACCACAGGGTTGATAGTGGCACTACAGGGTAGAAAATCAACATGAAAGATGCCAAGTTTGTCCAAGAAAACACTCGCCATCCCGTTACCTACAGACGCAATTGTCCGAAAATTACGGCCATCTCTAAAACGTTTCCACCAATCAAATGCCTTAATGTGGCTGAGTGTCGTCTCATCACCGTATTGTGATTGCAGCCTTCTGTAAATGTCTGCAGGTTTCACGTCTTCTTTCACAGGAAACTTCGTCACAACATGCTGTCTCATGCAAGCACTAACAGTGTTCTCCGCCATTTTTATTTATCTGTAACGTGACTGGCCCATAGCATGCGGGCCACTTAATAGTAATAGGACACAAGTGCCCCGAACTAATAATAGTAGTTCCAGCACGCTATAACCTATTCAGGTAGAACTAGAACAAAATGCCCCGGTATAATTAGAAAGTCCCTGTTGCATTCTGACTGGGTCGATCACAGGCGAGTCGCAATGACTACAACAGCCAGGCCGAGAGAACCGGTCCAGTGACAGCCTTGCTGGCTCCCAGCTGTTGCCAGCACTGATCTCATAAATCAGCACTGGCTGAAGCGACGCGCTGCCGGCTGATCGCTGATGTGACCCTGTCACTTTGTAGAAGCCACGTGTGCAACTATCGGCCAGGGCGTACAATAGGGAACCCTAACATAACTTCCAACTCCGGCACAAATAACCCACAATGTGCTGAGAACATTGTTCATATTTTTTTAGCGGGAGACCAAACGGTTTTGGATTCCCGTCTCTTGACCAAAGGTACACGTGGTCATAGCTTCATAAAGACATTGTTGTTTATATTGTTAATCGTGTGATGAGTGAGGAGATTACTCTTTGCTCCTACCTTGATCAGTATGTCTTAACTGACCCTGATTACTCTTTGTCCCACCTTGATCAGTATGTCTTAACTGACCTTGACTACTCTTTGTCCGACCTTGATCATATGTCTTAACTGACCCTGATTACTCTTTGTCCCACATTGGTCAGTGTGTCTTAACTGACCCTGATTACTCTTTGTCCCACCTTGACCAGTATGTCTTAACTGACCCTGATTACTCTTTGTCCCACCTTGAACAGTATGTCTTAACTGACCATGATTACTCTTTGTGCCACATTGATCAGTATGTCTTAACTGACCCTGATTACTCTTCCCTCCCACCTTGATCAGTATGTCTCACCTGACCCTGGTTACTCTTCATTCCCACCTTGATCAGTATGTCTCACCTGACCCTGATTACTCTTCCCTCCCACCTTGATCAGTATGTCTCCCCTGACCCTGATTACTCTTCCCTCCCACCTTGATCAGTATTTCTCACCTGACCCTGATTACTCTACCCTTCCATTGGTGTGGTCCAAGAGTAAGTGTATGACATGTTGTTATTTAATGCTCAAGATGAATATGTTTACTCTTGTGTCTGCCCTGATACGGGTGGTTTAGTGGCAGGTTGCAGTTACTTTTCATCACATCTCAAGCATACTGATGTATGTGTGTGAGTGTCTCATAACAGTATATGTGTCTCGTAGCAGTATGTGTGTCTCACAACAATAGTATATGTATCTCATAACAGTATATGTGTCTCATAAAAGTATATGTGTCTCACAACAGTATATGTGTCTCACAACAATAGTATATGTTTCTCATAACAGTATATGTGTCTTATAACAGTATATGTGTCTCATAACAGTATATATGTTTCTCATAACAGTTTATGTATTTCATAACAGTATATGTGTCTCATAACAGCAAATGTGTCTCATAACAGTATATATGTTTCTCATAACAGTATATGTGTCTCATAACAGTATATGTGTCTCATAACAGCAAATGTGTCTCATAACAGTATATATGTTTCTCATAACAGTATATGTGTCTCATAACAGTATATGTGTCTCATAACAGCAAATGTGTCTCATAACAGTATATATGTTTCTCATAACAGTCTATGCGTCTCATAACAGTCTATGCGTCTCATAACAGTCTATGCGTCTCGTAACAGTATATGTGTCTCATAACAGTAGAATGGTTAGATCACTTGCTTCTCGTAGCAAATATACTGAGATAGAATCCTGATATCAACCTGTTTCAGTTTACCCAGCTGTAGAAGGGTACCAGACTAACTGTCTGTGAAGGCAGTAAGGAAGAGAACCAGTTATCCCACTTCACAAAAAAGGTCAAACCATTTACAATGACATATCTTCCACTTTATCTAATCAGCAATTTCTGTTAAAACGCCACCTCCTGTAAATGAATAATTCTATCAAAGCCTTTACACCCCCTGTGGAGCATAGGTCTTCAATAGATACTAACAAGACCTACCTTCTGTGTTAGTTCATCTACCCTACACAGTAACTTTACAATTTGCCCCAAGCTCATTCCGCTTTGAATGACCAGGCATGCCCCTACTTCTCTTGCCTCTTGGTTTCCAGAACAGAGACTGCCTCGTAATCCTATCAACTAGCATCCTCAATGTATCTGTCTGTTTCTCCCCTACATATCTACATTAGTGATCTTATCATATCATTTCGGGAAGGAAGACTAACGTCTGTTCAGGCAAAATATACTGATCAGACATGTTAGTCTGGTTCAGGTAAAACATACTGGACACGACCCTTACTTTGGCTTCCACGCAGCCCTTCCTGGAAACGGGCTGTTTTCACAACATCCTGTTTAACGAGATGAGGGATCGACTTGATACCCGTAGTTGTGAGCGACACGTAAATGAAGCCAACCATAGAACAACTGCCTGGAGGTCCACCTTCACCATCACGCTCGGGGTGTGAGGAAAGCTATGACACTTTACGTCCTTTTCAGGGTGCACAAAAGTGCAATCCTACTCATTGTGGGCATTCAACATCAACAATAATAACAATCATATCATTCCAATCCATCTATTCTGTACAAGCACCTATTTATGAAATTCTGCATCTTTGTCGCTATCGTTCTTTCTTCTTTTTTTTTTTTTTTTTTTTTTTTTTTTTTTTTTTTTTTGCATCCATGTTTCAGAGCCATACAACAGAATTGAGGTTACACAAATATGAAGTGACACATAACATACACAAAGTAACTTACATTCGGGTATAAGAAAGTATTTCTATCTCGCTCAGCCGGTAAATGGGTCTGGCCAAGGGAACGTGGTCCTTCCATTCTGTTGTCGTATGATGGAGGACCGGACCCAGGGTGGTGAAATCCTGGGGATGATGTGATCAAGCCATGCGGTGACATCGAAGGGCTGCTGTGTGGCCCACTGCCAGTATGTGAAATGGAATGTTGAAGCATCTTGTGATGATGCTGTCCTGTATGGGTCAAACCTGGGGGTCCCATCATTGGAGACAGAGGCGATGCCCCAACGGGGCTCATCCCGTTTGTAATATAACCCGGCCGACCATACAAGGACATCTGCGCCACTTGTGATCCGATTCTCAAAGGGCTCAACTGACCCTCGCCATTTCCAGGAATCCCGATACTGCAGCTAGGCGAATTCATGGAAACAGCTGAAAGAACTGGCGACGGCACCCCTTGCGATGGCTGATGATGCTGGTCGTGATGCTGGTGGTATACCAGTGGCGGTGGCTGTAGTGGGTTCCTCGTCTCTTGCTGATAAGGATACGCCGGCGGTAGCCCGTGTCCGCCTTGAGTTGCGAATGATCGCAAGGATGTCCCCGGGGTCATCTGCACCAGAGAGGCGGTAGGAACGACGTTTGGTGGACTTCTAGGGTTAAATGCACCGCTGGCCATAGGATAACGAGACCGTGGTGTGAAATGACCACTACTTCCTCCATACTGATAAGCCATAACACACAACTTGATTATCTTTGACCACGCTCATAAATAGAGCTTTAAATTTTTTAAATTTTTTTTTTAAAGAGCTATAAATGAAGCCGAGTTATAAATATATAGTGAAATATATCAGATGTGTGTCCAGGAAAACCTTTGGACATACATCTACGCCTGCAGTCCGGCAGCCAATCAGAGAGCAGATTAAACGACGTCACGGAGCGATCTGCAACATTATCAAGTTGAATATTTAAATACTCTCGAGGAAATCTGGCAGGAATGTCTCATGGATACGATAACTGTGCGACTATTGTGGAAGCCTTGCTTTGCCTGTCTCAGACGGGTTTATATAGTAGTTCACACATAATCCAGCCGAACTGTCAATAATCGATATCCCCCTTCAAGAAAATCCAATAAGTGGCACAAAGAACACACCGCCTGGTAATGTCTGCCGTTTTCAGTAACAAGTTAATCCACATGAATTAGACCAGCTAATATAGTGGTAACACACAGCCGTACTAATCTAACCACCAACACTGTACAATGTTCTTTCCTCGCGTATACCTCATAACCGGCTTTATATTTTAGGTAAATCGTATCCTACACTCGGAATATATTGTCTAACCTCTTGTTTTTCGTTTCGGAAACCACTCGTATTCTTATGCTGCTTGCAAACGGCGAGGTTAAAAACCGGCGATCCATAAATGAGTCTTCTTCAGAAATTGCACTTGAGAATTTCAATTAGATAGTACTGATGCTAGCCCATTGTGAAGTTGGGAGGCAACATCTGTTAAGTGACATACAAATTGGTCAGTTTATGAGGGTATGCAGAGCCAGACTGGTTGCAAACAACCACATTATCGTATGATCCTGTTTGAAACCAAGGGACACAATCCTCACACAATGAATGCAATAACTAAAAACAGTATTTTTATTTTAAACAATTTAATTTCGTTAGGTGTCTAGATGAAGTGGAGTAAGAATTCTACTTTAAGATATATGCAATCCCCATATACGCGAGTAGAGACGCCGATGTGTGGCGAGTTAGCCTGATATCGTTAAAACGACCATATGTGTGGTTGAAAGCCTCGTTCGCCGCTCAAAGATGCTTCTTCTTCTTCTTCCGCGTTCGTTCTCAATCTCACGCTACCAAGCCCCGAACAGGGCTTTGCAAGTAGCAGGATGTAGTCCAGAGAACGGAATGCGTTGTGTCGCTAGTTTACAGCTTGACTGCCATATTTGCATCTTTCAGTCCGACACATCCGTCTTTGATAGGTTAATTATGCTAAATTGTACTTTCTTAGTCGTTCCTCTTCTACGTTATGTAGAAGTCTTTAAAACAAAAACAAATACTATCAATCAAGTGCTCACACCAACATGCCGTGTCGTTGCATGATGGAGGAGTCCCCTCCGTGTGGTCTTCATGTTTGAACAATTGGGTAAGAGTTTCGTCAACTTTAATTGCATGCCCGGACCACTTCGCATTTTGCTTGACCACTTCGCCACAGAGACCTCGCATGGATGATATCAAAATAATGCAACAAAGAGGTCGACGATGTCTAAATGGTGGAACAAAGAGAAGGATGATGTCAAGATAATGGAACAAAGAGCTGGATGATGTCAACATAATAGAACAAAGAGCTGGATGATGTCAAGATAATGGAACAAAGAGATGGATGATGTCAAGATAATGAAACAAAGAGGTCGACGATGTCTAAATGGTGGAACAAAGAGATGGATGATGTCAAGATAATGGAACAAAGAGATGGATGATGTCAAGATAATGGAACAAAGAGATGGATGATGTCAAGATAATGGAACAAAGAGATGGATGATGTCAAGATAATGGAACAAAGAGCGGGTTGATGTCAAAATAATCGAACAAAGAGCTGGATGATGTCAAGATAATGGAACAAAGAGATAGATGATGTCAAGATAATGGAACAAAGAGATGGATGATGTAAAATAATGGAACAAAGAGATGGATGATGTCAAATAAAGGAAAGATAGACGCACACTTATGAAATAAAGAACTGCATATAAAATTCACGGAACAAAAGCCGCAAGTTGCCATTATTGAGAAGCACAGAGGAAGGACCGCAACTCAGTCAAATGTACACAACGTTTGACCTAACCGCTGATATATTGTGTTACCGATGTCAAACATTAACATGTGGTCTTCAGACTTCGCACTGGCCACAATAGACTGAGGTACCACCTATTCAACAAATTGAAGAAAGGTGGCACTGACGAATGCCCGTGTGGTACCGGGAAAATGACCGCTGAGCATTTGCTGCAAAACTGCCCGACATACGAGGATTAGAGAGAGCAGATGTGGCCATCACCAGTGGAACCACAAGACAAGCTCTATGGCAGTGCCGACAGCCTCAGGATGACCGCTGCCTTTTTCGAAAAAATAATGGTTACTGTCTGACTGCGTACGATGAAGAAGAAGAAGAAGAAACATTAACATGGTGTATTTATATCGTACGATCAAGAAGAAAAAGAAGAAGAAAAAACATTAACATGGTGTATTTATATCGTACGATGAAGAAGAAGAAGAAGAAGAAGAAGAAACATTAACATGGTGTATTTATATCGTACGATGAAGAAGAAGAAGAAGAAGAAGAAGAAACATTAACATGGTGTATTTATATCGTACGATGAAGAAGAAGAAGAAGAAACATTAACATGGTGTATTCATATCGTACGATGAAGAAGAAGAAGAAGAAACATTAACATGGTGTATTTATATCGTACGATGAAGAAGAAGAAGAAGAAGAAACATTAACATGGTGTATTTATATTGTACGATGAAGAAGAAGAAGAAGAAGAAGAAGAAGAAGAAACATTAACATGGTGTATTTATATCGTACGATGAAGAAGAAGAAGAAGAAGAAGAAGAAACATTAACATGGTGTATTTATATCGTACGATGAAGAAGAAGAAGAAGAAGAAGAAGAAGAAGAAGAAGAAGAAGAAGAAGAAGAAGAAGAAGAAGAAGAAGAAGAAGAAACATTAACATGGTGTATTTATATCGTACGATGAAGAAGAGGAAGAAGAAGAAACATTAACATGGTGTATTTATATCGTACGATGAAGAAGAAGAAGAAGAAGAAGAAGAAGAAGAAGAAGAAGAAGAAGAAGAAGAAGAAGAAGAAGAAGAAGAAGAAGAAGAAACATTAACATGGTGTATTTATATCGTACGATGAAGAAGAGGAAGAAGAAGAAACATTAACATGGTGTATTTATATCGTACGATGAAGAAGAAGAAGAAGAAGAAACATTAACATGGTGTATTTATATCGTACGATGAAGAAGAAGAAGAAGAAGAAGAAGAAGCAACATTAACATGGTGTATTTATATCGTACGATGAAGAAGAAGAAGAAGAAGAAGAAGAAGAAGAAGAAGAAGAAGAAGAAGAAGAAGAAGAAGAAGAAGAAGAAGAAGAAGAAACATTAACATGGTGTATTTATATCGTACGATGAAGAAGAGGAAGAAGAAGAAACATTAACATGGTGTATTTATATCGTACGATGAAGAAGAAGAAGAAGAAGAAGAAGAAGCAACATTAACATGGTGTATTTATATCGTACGATGAAGAAGAAGAAGAAGAAGAAGAAGAAGCAACATTAACATGGTGTATTTATATCGTACGATGAAGAAGAAGAAGAAGAAGAAGAAGAAGCAACATTAACATGGTGTATTTATATCACTATTCGTATATGGTTGGCACCGATTCGTGTAGTGGCAGAGCTCCGAGTGGCGGCCTTGAAAACAGGCTGCAACTATGCAGTCTGACTAAGAGGAAACAGATCGAAGAGGGAAAGCAAAACCGGTCCCCAAAATTGGCAACCATAATTCCTCTTTCAGGGCAGAAGAAGAAGAAGTAGAAATAGAAGAATGTCATATTATGATCTATTGAATACCAGGATTGCAAAATGCAGAATATATAGTCGGTATATAAGTGATGAAACGAAGTAAATCTACACGTGTGTTCTTCTTCTTGAACACTAAATAATAGTCTGACACATAACACTTCGCTAACGTTGACACACTACTTTCCCCAAACCTACATCACAACAGAACTACAGTTTACAGATGAAACAGAGACGTAAATCCTCTAACACTATCGCCGACGGCAGTATCTGTCTCCTATAGGACTACCATTAAACACTCACCTCTCCGCGTTTTAACCAAATTGAGAATGGGTGTTTAGCGTTTGTCACTACACTTCTTTCCTTAGCGCATTAAGCCAGATACCAATTCTATTCTGGGAAGACTGCGGTGTATCGTGACCAGGATTCTTCTTCTTCTTATTCTTCTTCTTCTTCTTCTTCTTCGTCGTCGTCGTCGTACGCTGTCAGACGTCAACCTCTATTTTTTTCTAAAAAAGCAGCGGTCATCCTGAGGCTGTCGACACTGCCATAGAGCTTGTCTAGTGTTGCCACTGGTGATGGACACGTCTGCTTTCTCTGATCCTCGTATGTCGGGTATGTTTGCAGCAGATGTTCAGCGGTCATTTTTCCAGTACCGCATGTGCATTCGTCAGTGCCACCTATCTTCAATTTGTTGAATAGGTGGTACCTCAGTCTATTGTGGTCAGTGCGAAGTCTGAAGACCACGACCTGCTCTCTTCTGTTCAACCGGTAATATGCATCGTTTTTGGTGTAACCAGTATGTTCTGTTTCCCATTTGGTCATGTATCTAGCTCTAATAAGCCGTTTTGACTCTTCGTACGTCATACTAGTATCTGGTTGTGGTAGTCTTGCACCTTCTTTTGCCAGTCTGTCTGCCTCCTCGTTGCCTTGGATGGTGCAGTGGGATGGAACCCACTGTACCACTACCCTTTTCGGTGCGGACTGCTGGCATAGTTGACAGAGTACTGCTCGTAAATCCTTAAGCTCAGTATTTTTCTGGCTTTTCAGTGCTGTGACTACGGCCAGGGCATCGGTAAGCAGGACTATATGGCTTTCATTCCTTGGCCAGTGCGAAGTCTGAAGACCACGACCTGCTCTCTTCTGTTCAACTGGTAATAGGCATCGTTTTTTGTGTACCCAGTATGTTCTATTTCCCATTTGGTCATGTATCTAACTCTAATAAGCCTTTTTGACTCTTCGTAGGTCACACTAGGGTCTGACCCAGAATTCAATCTAGCACCTCCACAGTGAAAAGCCAGAGCTCTAGCTTTCAGACTACTCAGCTGTCCACCTTTGCTATCTTAAGCTGAGGCTTTTCAGGCTAACCAGCTTCGATGACACCCTCCAGCCAGAGTCCAGCGCCCAGGTGGGGAACTAAGAGATTGCTGACGCTTATCTTCCGGTGTCTTCCCGATCCGATCCGACGCGACAATTGTATCTTCATCTTCCCTTCTATCGCCATTAAAGGTGTCAGCGGCATCTGGTTTCCGTCAAACGCCGGATGCTAAAATAAACAGCGACAGGCCGTTCCCGACAGAGTAGGTATGGTACGGCCGGATAGCTGTGATCGAGAGGTAAGGCGTTCGCCTCTCAATGCCGTGAATGGAAACGCAGAAGGGGAGGAGGTTGGTGTGTGGGGGGGGGGGGGGGGGGTAGGTTATTCGATCCCGCCAGTTTCAAGCGACCTTGATCTCAAGGGAGGTGGGACCAAAGTGTCTGCATCCTAAATTGCATCCAGTCATCTCGACGTATCATCTTGCCACTGGTACGAGGTATTTCGGGACGAGAGAGTGAGGTTGATGGCCAGCACAGTTCCTTGCTCCGTATATTCCAAATACAGCGCAAGTTACATCATCAAGACAAAACCGTCTGAGCATGTCGGCGGCATCCCTTGCAACGATGGACAACTATGTGTAAAGTAAGTCGGGTATCAATTAACTGTTGTGTAGACTAGATGCGTGCCGCTACCGTAGTTGTAGAACGCTCGCTTTCGTGACATAGGTACGTGATACGAACCCCTGCTATCGGCACGCTCTTTTCGACTCAGCTGTCTTTTTCTTCTTCTGTGCGTTCAGGATCTTTTTGTTATGCTATATCTGCAGGCCAGTCGCCATGATAGAGTCTGTAGTCTTTACCAGGTCGGAGCGGCTGCCCCACAGCTTCTGTCTCAGCTCCACACCCTCTGGCATCTCATTTCCCTATAGATTGGGCATTCCTGTAGAATATGCTCAGGGTTCTGGCCTCCTGTTCTACATGGGCACTCTTCGGTGTATGAGATCTTTAGTCGGTATAGATGTTCTAGTAGTCTGCAGTGTCTAGTTCTCGGGCGAAATAAGAGAGTTTGTTGATTTCTTTTTAGTTGGTCAATTAGGTCTGGTGTACTGCTTATGTTTCTGTCTTCTCTCCATTGGTGTATATACTGATTTCTGATGATGTTCTTGATTTCTCTGTATGGTACTCGATGATTAAATTGTGCCTTTTTGCTGCTATATTTTGCCAGAGCATCAGCTCTCTCGTTTCCCGTGATTCCGCAATGGGAGGGTGGCCACTGTAGCGCTATTGTTGAGGATATCTGGAGTTTTCCCAGTTCTGCTCTGATCTCTGATAGCAGTGGTTCGTTCTTTGTTTTTTTTATAACCCAGCTGTATATGGGCACATGGCATACAACTATGCAAATAAAAGGCATCGACCCATGAGCTGAGAACCTGTACTGTGTATTTGAGCACCAACAGATTGCCCTCTTTGGAACTGCACGTACATCTCCCGGTTCATGTTCTCTCCAATAGGGGAGTGGAGGCATTCATGCAATTGGCTTTCATTTAGGGAGCAAGTGCCAGACAATATATGTCAGGTGTTAGAATAATACGACATTCGTGCTGGTCGAAGATAAAACGCCAGCAATAGTTAAAAAATATGATTCAAGTGTTAGAGGCTCAAGATTTTAACAAAATGTGTACATTTCATGATGTGTGTGTGTGTCTGTGTGTGTCCCTGTGTGTGTATGTGTGTGTGTATGTGTGTGTATGTGTGTGTGTATGTATGTATGTATGCCTTCGTCTCGGTGAGGCACGACTGGCGGCAGCGGACAGAGAGAGATGGCGCGGTTGTGTGTGTGTGTCTGTGTGTGTCCCTGTGTGTGTATGTGTGTGTGTATGTATGTGTATGTATGTATGCCATCGTCCCGGTGAGGCACGACTGGCGGCAGCGGACAGAGAGAGATGGCGCGGTTGTGTGTGTGTGCCTGTGTGTGTATGTGTGTGTCCCTGTGTGTGTATGTGTGTGTGTATGTATGTATGTATGTATGCCTTCGTCCCGGTGAGGCACGACTGGCGGCAGCGGACAGAGAGAGATGGCGCGGTTGTGTGTGTGTGTCTGTGTGTGTCCCTGTGTGTGTATGTATGTGTGTGTGTATGTATGCCTTCGTCCCGGTAAGGCACGACTGGCGGCAGCGGACAGAGAGAGATGGCGCGGTTGTGTGGGAGTGTCTTCAAGTGTGCCCCAACGGCCTGATAGGTTACGGGATGTACTGAACTGAACTTCAACTGATACCGGTCAACGTTCTATTACTTGGCATGTATTTCTAAGACATGTTCAATGGGAGGATGAAAGTGTTTTTGGATCGAAAATGAAGCACAGTGCATGAGTTGACAACGGCAATTGACTCAGCTGGATGTTTGCATCTGGGTAAGTGAACCGTGAATGGGTAAGACATTATCCCGCCCTCCAAGCGGCGATCCTGGAAACAGGCTGAACGAGTGCAGTCTAAGACATTAGGGATCGAAGTGGGAAGACAAACCCGTTGCACAAAAAGGAAATCAACTTAAATCGCAGGTGTCGGGTCGAAAGTGGATATCGCAGCGTCGCTTTAAACTACGAAACAACATCATTTTCGGGGCCAAGAAGAGGAAGAAGAAGAAGAAGGAGAAGAAGAAGTTTTTGGTTGGTTGGCTGATTGATTGAATGATTGATAGAGATCAAGATGCTGAGCAGCACATGAGCTGCAGTGGTCAGCGACTCATAGCTGTCAAGACCCTTATATACCTCCACGCGGTGATCCTGGATAACAGGCTGCAGCAGGGCAGACTGGCTAAGGAGAAGGGATCGAAGAGGGAATGCTAACCCGGTACTCAAAAAATGCTTGCTGAAGTCGGATGTGTTGGACCAAAAGGTGCTAATATCGCAGCCAAGCTGTAAACTACGATACAACGCATTCCGTTCTCTGGAGTACATTCTGCTACTTAAGCCCTTTCAGGGTTTGGTAGTGGGAGATTGAGAACGAACGAAGAAGATTAAGAAGAAGAAGAAGAAGAAGAAGAAGAAGAAGAAGAAGAAGAATGATTGATAAGTAGATAGAATAACAGGTTTTCCCAAAGATACATATTATAAGAAAACAAATACAGTATGTAGAATGACAGTATTGGAGACTTTAACAAAAGATCAAATAAATGAGATTCGTTGCAGCTAATAAACAAACGTCAAACATACGCAATAAGCTACCGTCAAAGAGGTTCAACCCTGCCTCTTCTACTTGCAGTATCAACACACAGTCAACATGCTTGATTCAACAACCAAAGAGTTCGCCTTCAAATGAAATCTATTTCAGGAAGGACGACATTGTAACAGGTGTGCAACTGAAGAGCGGTGCGAGGTGGAGCAAATCTAACTACAGCCGGCCTTGTTGGCGAAGGGAGAGCAAGTTGTGCTGTATGTGGTGGACAGGGGGCTTTTGTTGTTGCTTAGATGTTTGCCTCACTAGTTTCTACTGGCGGAGGAGCGCCATTTTCCACCCCAGACCGTAGTCCATTTGGGCGATATCAGGACGCATAAACCAGTGCTTGGATGCATGTGTGCGTCTGTATGTACCTATGCTAGGTTTGTGCGCCCTCAGAAGCTAGCCCAACCAAAGTGCAATGGAAGGGCCTCGCCATGAGGGCGCGTGTGAAAGCTGTGCAGGAGTGTGACTGTAGGACAGAGTCAAATGAAACAGGGGGAGGTAAGAAGAGAGAGAAGAGTTGCCCCCAGGGTAGAAGACCTTCCCTCTGCAGAAAGTATCCTGCAGAAAATATATAACGTCTGGGCAGGTCAAATGTACTGGACAAGAAGCCCACCGAAGGTCCTGTTTCATGGAAGACTGGCTAAAGTAACGTGGTGGAGGATCGACGTGAAACCCGTAGTTGTTGTTGTTTAATGCCCATTTTTTTAAAAATTGCGTTCGCCTTATTTCTCTATTCTACAGGGCGGAGTGTTTTTATTTTTCGCCTGTCGGTCTAGTGCATCCGACGTCGGCAATCATTTTTTTAAGGGTCTGCTTCCTCCTGCATTTTCTAAGGGTTTGCTTTCCGAAGTAACGGCCGATGTTGTGAATGGGGAGCGAACTCAGCACCTTCGGGTTGTGAGCCGTGTAACTTAGCCAACTAGCCCACGCCGTCCCCTTAATGCCCACAATGAAGATTGCTCTTTTGCGCGCCCTGTTCATCTTCCCATGCCCCCTCGACTTTTAGTTCATCTTCCCATGCCCCCTCGACTTTTAGTTCGTCTTTCCATGCCCCCTCGACTTTTAGTTCATCTTTCCATACCTTCTTGACGTTCCACTAAAAATGTTCAGTCCTTCATCAAACTTAACCGCTGGTCAGAAATAAGGTGTTAGAGACTTCAGTATACTAAGCCACAACTTGTGTGACGTAGGGTGGCCATTTCACTTCCTCGCTGTCTTGTCCTGTCCTAACCGTGAGTGAGATATCCACTTGGGATCAGGATGGTGGGTAGTGCATGAGCGGCTGCGACCGACAGCTGACAGCTAGCGTCAGGATCAGCGACCCAGAGCTGACAGCTAGCGTCAGGATCAGCGACCCAGAGCTGACAGCTAGCGTCAGGATCAGCGACCCAGAGCTGACAGCTAGCGTCAGGATCAGCGACCCAGAGCTGACAGCTAGCGTCAGGATCAGCGACCCAGAGCTGACAGCTAGCCTCACGATCAGCGACCCAGAGCTGACAGCTAGCCTCAGGATCAGCGACCCAGAGCTGACAGCTAGCGTCAGGATCAGCGACCCAGAGCTGACAGCTAGCGTCAGGATCAGCGACCCAGAGCTGACAGCTAGCGTCAGGATCAACGACCCAGAGCTGACAGCTAGCGTCAGGATCAGCGACCCAGAGCTGACAGCTAGCGTCAGGATCAGCGACCCAGAGCTGACAGCTAGCGTCAGGATCAGCGACCCAGAGCTGACAGCTAGCGTCAGGATCAGCGACCCAAAGCTGACAGCTAGCGTCAGGATCAGCGACCCAGAGCTGACAATCCCGCCCTTCTACACCTCCCTGCGGTGATCCTAGATAACAGGCTGCAACAGAGCAGACTGGCTAAGTTGAAGGGATCGAAGAAGGGAAGTCAATCCGGAACCCAAAAATGACATGTTGAAGTCGGATGTGTCGGACTGAAAGGTGTAAATATCGCAGTCAAGTTGCAAAATCCGACACAAGGCATTTCGTCTCTGGACTACATCCTGCTACTTGCAACACCCTTTTTAGGGCTTGGCAGCGGGAGTGACAGAACGAAGAAGAAGAAGATACCCATTTATAGCTTGGTCGAATTAAAAGTGAGAGTTGATGAAGTTGAACCGCGTACCTTTCAGTTAACCTTTCAATACCCCTTAGGCCTTCCTTAGATGATGCCGAGGAACGATTCGTGAGAACAGAATGGAGAGAACAGCACAAAGAATACAAGCCAGAAAATGACAGCATAGACAAACTAGGCAGAGATGGACAGACAAAGATCTTCAGACTCAGAACGGGATATTGTAGACTCAAGGCCCACCTCCCCTGCCAGAACATATTCTGCAGGACTGCCCTACCTATGCAGACCAAAGAGAGACAGTTTGGCCTGGGGGAGCGACCATGCTCGAAAAGCTGTGGGGGACTGACGAAGACTTGAAACGCACAGTCTCCTTCGTGAACCTCACCAGACTAGAAGCATTGCATCAGCTGATCGATGAAGAAGAAGATGCCGATAGCGTACTAGCGACAAGCTCCACATGGATACCAATAGCCGCAGACTGACGACATATGTCTTTAGGCATACACTATTAAGAGCAGCGCATGAGCTGCAGTGGTCAGCGACCCATGGCTGACTGCTAGCGTCAGGGCCAGCGAACCAGAGCTGCCAAGACCCTTCTACACCTCCACGCGGTGATCCTGGATTACAGGCTGCAACAGGGCAGACTGGCTAAGGAGAAGGGATCGAAGAGGAAATGCTAACCCGGTACTCAAAAAATGCTTGCTGAAGGATATGTAGGACCGAAAGGTGCAAATATCGCAGTCAAGCTGTAAACTACGACACAACGCATTCCGTTCTCTGGACTACATTCTGCTACTTAAGCCCTTTCAGGGTTTGGTGGCGGGAGATTGAGAACGAACGAAGCCATACACTATTAAAGTTGACATCTGACAGCACATGAAGAAGATTATAATGCTATTTGCAGGAAAGGTATAGCGTATGTTAGCTGTTAATGTTACTGACCCAGCAGCACTTTGCTCTATCTATGCCATATAATTGTATCTACACCTTTATTGCCTGTTGTTTTCTAGTGCTATAGAAAGGGTTCCATTTATCTGGCCTCTAATGAAGACGCATTGTCCTAACATCGTTGAGCGGTGAGCACCCAAAGAGATGATGATCAAAGGTTTGGTATGGGTGTGTACAAATCTAAAATTAACGGTTTCGTATGAGCGTGTACAAATCTCAAATTAACGGTTTCGTATGAGCGTGTACAAATCTCAAATTAACGGTTTCGTATGAGCGTGTACAAATCTCAAATTAACCGTTCCGTATGAGAGTGTATGCAATGGATGCGTCCATCTCAGACCATCATATCTTACCACAAACGGGCGTGTTACAAACATGATAAATGGCAACTTTCTGGCACCAAAACTAACCAGAAAGATAAGTGTAGTATTTTCACAGAAGACACCACTAGTCGAGGCGCATTTGCATTCATGGTCTTGCCTACATGTTATAAACACCATATTCAAAACGTTTGTGTTGGAGTCATCAAGAACCAAGTTAATATCCAGAGTATTCGTAAATACCATATCTAGGAAGCAATATCCAGAGTATTCGTAAATACCATATCTAGGAAGCAATATCCAGAGTATTCAAGTATACCATATCTAGGAAGCAATATCCAGAGTATTCAAGTATACCATATCTAGGAAGCAATATCCAGAGTATTCAAGAATACCATATCTAGGAAGCAAATATCCAGAGTATTCAAGAATATCATATCTAGGAAACAATATCCAAAGTATTCAAGATGAACTTATAAGGGAAATCATTAATATCCAATGTATTCAAGAATAAGTGACCGTGAACAAAATTAATATCCAGATAAATCAGGAACACTGTATCATGAAATTCCAAGACATACAGGAATATTTTACCCAGAAAAATGCACACAAATTCCCACTTAATAAACGAAGACAAAACTAAAATTATTCATGCATTAAAAAGAACATAATTAATTAACCAAACATCCCTACACTTTAAGAACACAACATCTAAATTACTCACTTATTAATAGCACAATATTATAAGTTATCACTCGCATTACGGACAGACTATCCTAAGTATTTAATTACAACCAAGAGCGTGATGTTCAAAGCCATGACTAGTATGAAGAATAGAACATGGAAATTATTAACTGGAATCAAGATCACAATATCCAAAGTATTCGCTTATATCAAGAATAGAATATCCAAAGTATTCACGTGCATCGAGAATAGAATATCCAATTCACGAACGTCCATCTTAGAACCCAATATTAAAATTGTTGACGCGTATCATGAACATAATATCAACGAATTTACCCTACCGAGAACACAATATCAACGAATTTATCGTACCGAGAACACAATATCAACGAATTTATCGCACCGAGAACATAATAACGAATTTATCGTGCCGAGAACATATTTCCAACGAATTTATCGTACCGAGAACACAATATCAACGAATTTATCGTGCCGAGAACATATTTCCAACGAATTTATCGTACCGAGAACACAATATCAACGAATTTATCGTACCGAGAATACAATATCAACGAATTTATCGTACCGAGAATACAATATCAACGAATTTATCGTACGAAAAGACAATATCAACGAATTTATCGTACCGAGAACACAATATCAACGAATTTATCGTACCGAGAATACAATATCAACGAATTTATCGTACGAAAAGACAATATCAACGAATGTATAGCACCGAGAACATAATATCAACGAATTTATCGTACTGAGAACACAATATCCTAAATATTCACTTGTATCAAGAATATAATATCCAAAGTATTCGCTTGTATCAAGAATACAATATCCAAAGTGTTATTCACTTGCATCAAGAAAATAATATCCAGAGTATTCACTTGCAACAAGAACATCATATCCAAAGTATTCACTTGTATCAAGAACACAATATCCAAAGTATTCACTGGCACCAAGAACAGCAATAGTCTTATTCATACTAATGAAAAGGCCAGAGTCTTTCAGAGATGCCAAGAACATGGTTGGTTTATATATATTTAAAAAAGCGCAATAAATATGGAATGTACAGAGAGAATAAGTTCAGAGAGCGATTTACATACCAAATATTATAGCTAAGAACATAGTTTATAAATATTGAAAAATAGTGATACTTATTAGGGATTACAAATAGTGACATTTATTACCTACACGATAAATACATATTGACACTTATTTAAACACCGGTTGTTAATATCAATTTACAGACTTCGTTAGAAGGAGCGAGTGTAGAGTTTTTTCCTAACACGTCCGTCTACCGCCTTCACACTTCTGGAATGTGGCCTTTCTAGCCTTCCTGCTGGCGCACGTCACCCTCACCGCGTGACCAAGCCCGGTAACCAGTCTTTGAAAAGCCTAATATGTTTAGGCCTCCCGGCTGACACTTAAGGCGAATGTCACAATGTGGTTTCAAAACGAACTGTGACAAGCGCACCCAAGCGCAGGCAAATAGACCGGAGGCCAGGCTGTACTATTTCTGACGCGCGCGCGCAAGTCAACGCACCAAACTCTTACACTGCAATTGTCAATCCTTCACAAGAGTTTATATATTTGTTTATATGTGTTTATGTGTGTGTATATATAGATGGATTCCGTTTCACACCCTCCGTGTTTTCAACGGTCTGCTGTGGAAACTATGAGTCTAAGTATAATGAAATTTTACAAACTTGACGGTTGTTGTGTGCTACTTTACTCCAAATGGGTCGTCATCGTGCGCATCAGATGTATGTTCTTCTTCTTCTTCTTCTTCTTCTTCTTCGTTCTCAATCTCCCGTTACCAAACCCTGAAAAAGCTTAAGTAGCAGAATGTAGTCCAGATAACGGAATGCGGTGTGTCGTAGCTTACAACTTGACTGCGATATTTGCACCTTTCGGTTCAACACATCCGACTTCATCAAGCATATTTTTAGCACCGGGTTAGCATTCCCTCTTCGATCCCTTCTCCTTAGCCAGTCTGCCCTGCTGCAGCCTGTTATCCAGGATCACCGCGTGGAGGTGTAGAAGGGTCTTGGCAGCTCTGGTTCGCTGACCCTGACGCTAGCAGTCAGCTATGGGTCGCTGACCACTGCAGCTCATGCGCTGCTCAGCATCTTGATCCTAGATGTATGTTCACTTTCTGCAGTTTGGTCCGGTTTCATTTAAATACGTCTCGTGTGTGTGTGTGTGTGTGTGTGTGTGTGTGTATTTGCGTGCGTGCGTGCGTGTGTGTGTGTGTATGTGTGTGTGTGTATATATATATATGTCAGCATAAATTTACAGTGGGTGGTGAGGAAATAGATCAGGTTACACATTTTGAATATCAGGGCTCCAAATCGACAAAAATGGTGACTGCTCGAAAGAAATCAGAAGAAGACTAGCTATGGCAATGCAGAGACTGAACAGCCTGAAGAAATTATGGCAGGGTACCAACAAAACGATAAAAGTAAAAGTCTTGAGAGCCTGTGTTTTTCCTGTGGCAGCTTATGGCTGTGAAGCATGGACGATTACCAAAACTTCTAGACAAAGAATCGAATCCTTCGAGTCAAAATGTTACAGAAAGATCCTCAGAATAACCTGGACAGAGAAAAGAACAAATGTAGACATTCGGCAAGAGTTGAGCATAGAGGAGAACTGGTTTATCAATTCCATTTTGGCTAGAAAATGCAAATACTTTGGTCACATCAAGAGACACAACGGTCTTGAGAGGACGGTGATGGAAGGTATGGTGCCAGGCAAAAGAGGAAGGGGTAGACCAAGAAGACGATGGCACCAAGATATCCAGGAATGCCTGAGTATGACAGTGGCGGAAGCTGGAGTTTTGGCAAGGGAACGAGTTTCTTTCAGACAAACTGTGATGGGAGCGACGTTCTACAAAGGACATGCTACACTACATGATGATGATGATATATATATATATATATATATATATATATATATATATATATATATATATATATATATATATATATATATATATATATATATATATGAGCCCCTCGTCTTTATTTCATATTTATGATGAAACATATTGAGATATCGTAACCGAAATTAAATGCATGCGAAAAAAATATTGGGTTTAACAGGACAAACATGAATTGAAGCGATGATATCAGGAGACTAGTGGGAACAACACCAGTATTAAACCACATTAAAAGACAGCAACTAAAATGGTTTGATCACGTAACAAGTCTACCACCACACTGCACCCCACAACAAGCAATACTATTTAGATCAAACGGATACAAGGCCAAAGGCAGACCGCGAAAATGGTGGCTTAAGGAAATATCTGAGGCGGTGAACGACATTATGGATCAGACATACAGACGGGCTCGATCTAGAGATCTCTTTATAACCTGACGCTGAAAGGCCTAACATAATAAGCGAAAATAAGAACATACAGGGTGATTAGCGTAAGACGTACAAATAAAGGTCACTACTTTTATATAATTGATTTATTGGATACTTTTAGTGCACTTTGAAGACAACAGTGAGGAACTGCTCACAGATGTTTAAGGAAGGACGTGAGTCAGGTCAGGCGTAATGTTGTTGTGTCAGAAGATACCTTCGCCAAAATTGATGCAGCAATTCGGGTGGACCGCTGCCATTTTGTGGGATTCCGTGGCGAAGTGGTTAAGCCGTCGGCGTCGTGATCAGGTAGTGTGGGTTCGACTCCGGACTCAGCCGTTTTTTTCACGAGTGCTTGATGAGGAGCCCCTGCATCTCGCAGCCGCCCCCTTGTCGTCTTGTTCCGTGACTTGCCACTGGGATCGGGCAGCTCGAAACGAGAGAGTGAGGATAAACAGTGGCGCAGTTAAAAATAGTGCTAGCAAATAAATGATGTCATTATCGTCTGCGATGGAGCCCGGCCTTGACTTTACTTTGAGTGCATTATCAAATAAGGTTTTTTTTTATTTTCTTATTTATTTTCTTAGTGGTACTTTTCTGTGTTCCTGACGTCACAGATCATACAATATGACGGAATGTACATTGTAATTGAAGATCTGTATTTGTATGGTGGACTTCATTTTTTTCGATCTTCACAATTTGTCAAGAGCACATTTTAAATATCTGGGCTGCAGAATTGACAAAAATGGCGACTGCTCGTCAGAAAGAAGAAAACTAGCCATGGCAATGCAGAGACTGAACAGCCTGATGAAATTATGGAAGAGCGCTAACAAAATGATAAAAGTAAAAGTCTCGAGAGCCTGTGTTTGTCCTGTGGCAGCTTGTGGCTGCGAATCATGGACGATTACCAAAACTTCCAGACAAAGAATCCAATCCTTTGAGTCAAAAGTTGAAGAAAGATCACCAGAATACCATGAAAAAGACAAATGTAGACATTCGGCAAGAGTTCTGAATTTAAGAGAACTGGTTTATCAATTCCATTTTGGCTAGAACGTGACAATACTTTGGTCACATCAAGGGACACAACGGTCTTGGGAGAACGGTGATGGGAGGTATGGTGCCAGGTAAAAGAGGAAGGGGTAGACCAAGAAGACGATGGCACCAAGATATCCAGGAATGCCTGGATATGACTGTGGCGGAGACTGGAGTTTTGGCAAGGGAACGTGTTTCTTTCAGACAGACTGTGATGGGAGCGACGTTCTAGAAAGGACATACTACATGATGAATGTGAAACCGTCTCGTTTTTGTATTCCCAGTTTGATCTCTCGAACAGTACCCCCGACCTTGTCTATATTCCAATCATTGGCTCTTTCCGTCTTCTCAGACGATAGGAAAAAAAGGTATGAAAGTACAGTCCATGACGGTAACGAATTTGACTCGTAAGACCAATCCGGGCATAGAAGCGTCCTCCACAGTGTGTGCAAAGAAAGACAGAACAATTTGCGGCATCGCATGGTGTGGCTTCTCCAACTCTGAGTCTTTAGCCTATCAGCAATCAGTATCTCCTTTGTCTGTATTCCATGCTTAATCCTGCCCCTCCAAGTAACACGATCAATGTCGTCCTGTTCCCATGATTCCAAATCCATGCCAGCGTCATTCATATCCCGCTTGCATACATCCTTGTACCGAAGTAGTGGCCGGCCTCGAGACCTTTTTCCCAACTGTAATTCCCCATATGGATTTTCTCAAGATAATGAGCAGCGCATGAGCTGCAGTGGTCAGCGACCCACATCTGACTGCTAGCGTCAGGGCCAGCGAACCAGAGCTGCCAAAACCCTTCTACACCTCCACGCGTTGATCCCGAATAACAGACTGCAACAGGACAGAATGGATCGAAAAGGAAATGCTAACCCGGTACTCAAAAATGCCTGCTGAAGTCGGATGAGTGGACCGAAGGGTGAAAATATCGCAGCGAAGCTGTAAACTACGATACAACGCATTCCGTTCTCTGGACAACATCCTGCTACTTGCAAAGCTCTCTTTATCGGTTGGTATCGGGGATTTGAGGACGTACGAAGAAGAAGAAGAAGAAGAAGAAGAAGAAGAAGAAGAAGTATGTAGAATTCGGTTGACATATCTGTCTATGTTCTTTGAACGTCAAGCGCGGACCAAAAGAAGCGCTCTCAAATTTGAACGGTGTGACATCGCTTCTCTAAGCTACTGAATGATCTTGAGATCCTTATTTGAGCATTCGCTGGTGATCGTTCTACGAATTCTTGTATATTTGTTTGATGTGGTTTCCTTTCTGCTGTCAGCTAGAGTCCATATAATTGTTTGTAACGGAAGGCTGTTGTTCTTCATTCTAAACACATGCCCGATGTATATACACCTTTTTTCATGATGATAAAAACAGACGGCTGGTTGGTGATGTTTCTTAATAGCTTGTTGGCTTACATAACCAGGTTAAAATCGGCGAGGCTGCGCCGGTAATAAAGTGTTGAACAAGTAATACGTATGATCCGATACCGGGCTAGTAAAGTAAAGACCTTAGTCTTACTCGACCAGTATATCTACAGGAGCAGACGCCCGTGTGCAGGTCCCAGCTCTGGCGTGAGCTGGAAGTAGCCGGGAGGATGCCCTGATTAGCAGTATAGGCTAGAGCAGCTTTATTACTCCGTGCTTTAGAGGGTGGTTAGCCGACGTGTGAGTTCACCTGAATAGGCTCAAACAATAGAGGAAAGTAGACCTACAGCCTGCTCTTAACAAACCACCTAACCACGGCAAGTGTTATGCCATGTCAAGCAGTTAGTCGCCTCTCATAGCATGTTCTCTGTGGGGCAGCGGTGTTCTTGTCATACACAAAGAATCCAGCGGGACCACTCAGTATATCGCACTAAAGAGAAAAACCAATACTTAAAGTCATTCATGTATTTCCTTATATGTTAATTTGGTAGTTCAGTATTGTTGTTATTTTGTGTCCCTGATAAAAACCTATCGGTCGTAACGTCGGTTTTGTTTGTGTTCTCGTCTCGGTGCGCTATCTGACCTTTCCCATTTTTTTTAAAATTGTGATTAAACTTAACTTTAATCAACTTTAACATTTTTTGTCATTTACTTTTTCCCATGTTTTTACACTTACACATAACCTAGTTACTAACCTCGTTCATGGAAGGTTAAAGTGGCCCTATTCTTTATTCCCATGTATTTCACACGCTCACAATCCTCAAGTATATAATAACCACTGGTATAATTAGCAGGTCTGGCTATTGTGAGCTGGCAGGAAATAACTTTCGGCCCGGACAACTATTATGACATTCTGACAGCTTATTAAGCCTACGGTTGACGCCCAAATCGAACAAATAGGTCCGTAACAGAATGGGGTGAAAAGGCCAGGGTAGCTCATTACAGAGCAGCAATGCTGAGCTAGGGCAATGTCTGAGTAGCTATTATATAGTTGTATATGTAATGTATCTTACCGGTTTCAAATAAGTGGCCTGCGGGTTATATGTAAGACAAGGTTTACCGTGTGGCTCGATGTTTTACGTTACTTTACACCCACCTGGGCCGTTAAGCAAAGTGGAGGTGGAGAGCGTAAGTTGTTATTCTTGGGTCGAGTGTGTTGCGTTGGATGTTGTAACGCTGTTAGATTTCTCTTACCTGATATATCCATCTGTCCTGCATTCTTGTATATATAAGTAAGTAGCATGTCCGTTACAGAACGTGCCTTCTTACGACAGCCAACCTATTTGACTGTTATAGGTTTCTTGGCAAGTGTGCAGTACGGCAGGCTGCCATTACTTTCAATACATGGAGGAACGAGAGAAGAAAACCTTGTCTGTCAAACTGGGCACGAGAGTGATTCGAACCGGGTGCGCTGGGATTGTGAAACCATAGGCCATATATATGCAGAAAGAAAGAGAGAGAGAGAGAGAGAGAGAGAGAGAGAGAGAGAGAGAGAGAGAGAGACTCAATGTTACATTAAGGTAATTCGGGGACGGCGTGGGCTAGTGGTTAAGTGACACAGCTCACAACCGAAGGTGCTGGGTTCGATCCCCATCACAGTACCGGCCGTTACCCCGGGGAAGCAAACCCTTAGAAAATGCAGGAGGAAGCAGACCCTTACATAAAATGCATGCTGAGCATGCTGAAGTCGGATGCACTAGGTCGAAAAGCGCAAAATAAAAACCACAGTGCAACGCACATCGCTTTGGGGCGAACGCCAAAAACACAACCAAAAATACCATTCAGGTAAAACAACATTCAATAAACCATGTGCAAAACTGCAATAATGAATGATACATGAATATGTTACAAAATTGTTTTAAACGGCTAAAATACCAGAAAATAACGACAATCACATTAACAACTATAGCCTAGACACAGGTCCGTAACAGACATAAACGGAATCTATGATACGCCCAAAAAGCATAAGCAATGGAAAGACAGATCATGAGACAAATAGAACGAATGTTGCTGCTGCTGAATGCCCACAATGAGCAACTCGACTCTTTTGTGCGTCCTGAAAACAACGTTAAGTGCCGGGCTACTGTAGCTTTTCTCACATCCCGAGCGTGCTGATGAAGGTAGACCGGGCTCCCCAAGACGGTTGTGCTATGATTGACTTCATCTAAGTGTCCCTCGCTTATAACCCCTCAACCCCAAACCAGGCAACCACCAAAACAGCCCGTTTCCAGGGAGAACTACATGGAAGTTATGTGGGAGTCTTGACCAGTATGTTTTCCCTGACCCTCACTAACATGCCTGTCAATATGTTTTCCCTGACCCTCACTAACATGCCTGTCAATATGTTTTCCCTGACCCTCACTAACATGCCTGTCAATATGTTTTCCCTGACCCTCACTAACATGCCTGTCAATATGTTTTCCCTGACCCTCACTAACATACCCGTCATGTTTTCCCTGACCCTCACTAACTTACCCGTCAATATGTTTTCCCTGACCCTCACTAACATACCCGTCATGTTTTCCCTGACCCTCACTAACTTACCCGTCAATATGTTTTCCCCGAACCTCACTAACATGCCCGTCAATATGTTTTTCCTGACCCTCACTAACATACCCGTCATGTTTTCCCTGACCCTCACTAACATACCCGTCATGTTTTCCCTAACCCTCACTAACATACCCGTCATGTTTTCCCTAACCCTCACTAACTTACCCGTCAATATGTTTTCCCTGAACCTCACTAACATGCCCGTCAATATGTTTTCCCTGACCCTCACTAACATGCCCGTCAATATGTTTTCCCTGATCAGATTAGTCACCTCCCCCTCGATACACGGTGCCCGTTGTTCAAAGCTCCCAGAGTTAAACAAAAACCGGGGGGGGGGGAGGAACGGGGAAAGACGGGGGAGGGGAAGAGGGGCTAGACTTGATCGGTATGTTTGGCTTGACCTTTACGTAAGATGCTCAGCTTTCATAATTGACCATTTAAAATGTGGAAACGGTGAAGTATAACAACTTCTGACGACCAGAGTACTTGTAGTGTTATTATCACAGCGGTGTTTCTGATCTGATGTAGTCAACAATTGTTCACGCGCGATAGACCGACACAATAGCATCGTTCACAGAAGACGTCACCTCATACAGGTGGCCTGCCCGTTCGTGAACTTTACAGAGTCACACTTTTGGTCCGTCACATTCCTCGTCACAATTCAATGGCTGGGATGGTGGACACGTCACTGAATGAACGAAATTATGTTACCGCTGTTCTGTTGACTTAGTGAATGCGTATCCTTTGCGAGCACATCGTTCTGTTTGGTTACACGAGGGCGTGTCAATTATCAAACTATAGTCTGAATCTAGACCTAAACTATCTTATGCGAAAATCATAAATTGGGACTAAACTACCGTACAGCACAATGTACACCCAGACACAAACTCATACCCACATAAAATCCCCATCTTCCCCTGCCCACATTAAATCCCCATCCATAACTTAAAGTTGTATCCACATAAAATCAACATCCAGACTTGAAACTTCTAACCACATAAAATCAACATCCAGACTTGAAACTTCTAACCACATAAAATCAACATCCAGACTTGAAACTTCTAACCACATAAAATCAACATCCAGACTTGAAACTTCTAACCACATAAAATCAATATCCCCTCCTACTCACATAAAATCAATATCCCCTCCTACTCACATACAATCAATATCCCATCCTACCTACATACAATCAACATTCTCTCCTACCCAAATAAAATCAAAATTCTTTCCTACCCACATAAAATCAAAATTCTCTCCACATAAAATCAACATACAGACTTAAACTCCTATCCGCACAAAATACAAATCCAGGCTTAAAGCTGCATACATCATTTACAAAATCGCTTGGCCCAGCTGAGATATGCAGCCTGAAGAGTACACCCAGAGTGTCTAACTCAGGTAATGGAGAAACGGGCGGTTTAGTTTGACACCCCAAATATTGATGAGTTTAGGCCGGCGTGTGACGCCTATTCTAGCCGTGATCTGCAGACAGATATCAGGTGCCGGGATAGCAGATGGGCGGAATAATGGATACCAAAAAACTGATAACACGTGGATGATGTTGGGTGTTTAAATTAACATAAGCAAAACGTCTCCGAAAACAGACAGATAAAGTTAGTGGTAGTCGCGTAACAGACACTGTCGTTCGGGATCAAGTGTTAAGATGGGACGGGGCGGGCCAGTGGTTAAGTGACACGGCTCCCAACCCGCAAATGCTGGGTTCGATCCCCATCAAAGCACCGACCGTTACCCCGGGGAAGCAAACTCTCAGAAAATGCAGGAGGAAGCAGACCCTTTCATAAAATGAATGCTGAAGTCGGATGCAGTGGGCTAACAGGCAAAAAATGAAAACCACAGTGCAACACACACCGCCTTTGGGGAATAAAGAAATAAGGCAAAGGCAAAAAAAATACAATGTTAAGAGTCTTCCTTGTACGAGGCCGTAACTTGTTTATTTGGTGGAGTGGCTAGTTACCTCATTGCCTTGTTTATTTGGTGGAGTGGCTAGTTACCTCATTGCCTTGTTTATTTGGTGGAGTAACTAGTTACCTCATTGCCTTGTTTATTTGGTGGAGTGGCTAGTTACCTCATTGACTTGTTTATTTGGTGGAGTGGCTAGTTACCTCATTGACTTGTTTATTTGGTGGAGTGGCTAGTTACCTCATTGACTTGTTTATTTGGTGGAGTGGCTAGTTACCTCATTGACTTGTTTATTTGGTGGAGTGGCTAGTTACCTCATTGACTTGTTTATTTGGTGGAGTGGCTAGTTACCTCATTGCCTTGTTTATTTGGTGGAGTGGCTAGTTACCTCATTGTCTTGTTTATTTGGTGGAGTGGCTAGTTACCTCATTGACTTGTTTATTTGGTGGAGTGCTAGTTACCTCATTGCCTTGTTTATTTGGTGGAGTGGCTAGTTACCTCATTGACTTCTTTATTTGGTGGAGTGGCTAGTTACCTCATTGCCTTGTTTATTTGGTGGAGTGGCTAGTTACCTCATTGACTTGTTTATTTGGTGGAGTGGCTAATTACCTCATTGCTGCCTTGTTCATTTGGTGGAGTGGCTAGTTACCTCATTGCTGCCTTGTTCATTTGGTGGATTGGCTAGTTACCTCATTGCTGCCTTGTTAATTGGTGGAGTGGCTAGTTACCTCATTGCCTTGTTTATTTGGTGGAGTGGCTAGTTACCTCATTGACTTGTTAATTTCGTGGAGTGGCTAGTTACCTCATTGACTTGTTTATTTGGTGGAGTGGCTAGTTACCTCATTGACTTGTTAATTTGGTGGAGTGGCTAGTTACCTCATTGCTGCCTTGTTCATTTGGTGGAGTGGCTAGTTATCTCATTGACTTGTTCATTTGGTGGAGTGGCTAGTTACCTCATTGACTTGTTTATTTGGTGGAGTGGCTAGTTACCTCATTGACTTATTTATTTGGTGGAGTGGCTAGTTACCTCATTGACTTGTTTATTTGGTGGAGTGGCTAGTTACCTCATTGACTTGTTTATTTGGTGGAGTGGCTAGTTACCTCATTGACTTGTTTATTTGGTGGAGTGGCTAGTTACCTCATTGACTTGTTTATTTGGTGGAGTGGCTAGTTACCTCATTGACTTGTTCATTTGGTGGAGTGGCTAGTTACCTCATGGACTTGTTCATTCGGTGGAGTGGCTAGTTACCTCATTGACTTGTTCATTTGGTGGAGTGGCTAGTTACCTCATTGACTTGTTCATTTGGTGGAGTGGCTAGTTACCTCATTACTGCCTTTCCTTCCCTTATTGTATTTTCCATTAAATGTTGCCTCTCTGTATTCTGATGGCAGAGGCACGGCCATTTCCACCCCGGACCGTAGTATGTCTGCGTCTGTATCATAGTGAGGGCGATCTCTGTAGTCAAGCCCAATCAAAGTTCAATGGAAGGGTCTGACCCTGAGTACGTGTGTGTGTACGGTTATAACCCTCCTGAGTAGTGAAGTCCATGTCTTCTGACGCATCCTTATAGAAAGACTGGTAGCCATTTATAGCTGGGTCTACTGGAACGTGCTTTGAACGAGTGTTGGCCCGCGTACCTGTGCGGTGTAATGTGAATGATGTACTTTCTAGTGCACTAATCAGACAGACAGAGCTATGTAGATAGGTTTGGGATGGGTGGATGAGACGGGTAGATCAAGACAAGCTGACAGATTGATAGGCAGGCAGGCAGACATATATAGACAGACAGTGAAACATACAGATTGACAAATAAGCAGACAGATTGACAAATAAACAGACAGGCAGACAGACATAGACAGACAGTGAAACATACAGATTGACAAATAGACAGGCATGTTTGCAGATAGACGGATTGACAAATAAACAGACAGACTGATTGATAAATAGACAGACAGACTGATTGACAAATAGACATATGGATTGACAAATAGACAGACAGACGGATTGACAAATTGAGAGACGGATTGACAAAAAAACAGACGGATTGATAAATAGACAGACGGATGGATAAATAAACAGACAGGCAGGTAGGTAGACAGAGAGCGAGAGAGATGGATGGATGAATGGATGGACGGACGGACGAGCGGATGGAATGACAGTAGACATTTAGGCAGGCTGTCAGGCAGGCCGGCCGACCAACAGACAGACAGACAGATCATCGAAAAAATAGACAAAATCTGACAGTTCCAAACACAACTTCCCCCAAATTTAACTCATATTCTGTGCGAATCTGTGCACTGTTACATGCAGGTTGACATACGAGGCGTGTTCAAATGAAACCAGACCAAATTGGATAACGATGTTTAAAGAAGGACGTGAGTTAACGCAACAATATGCGCCTGACCTGGTCTCGGACGTGAGTTAACGCAACAATATGCGCCTGGCCTGGTCTCGGACGTGAGTTAACGCAACAATATGCGCCTGGCCTGGTCTCGGAAGATCTTTTGTTAACTCACGTCCTTCTTTAAACATCGTTGTCCATTTCTTCACTGCAGTCTTCGACACACTTTTGTCACCATACACTACCTACAGTTTGCGATGAATGTCAACTGGTTGACATCATTCAGCGGTTAGAAACAGAATCACCGCTCGCTGACCAACTCTGGACACATTTCGTATTACACCCAACATGTTTTTAACGGTTTGCTGAGAAAACTATGAGCCAGAGAATACTAAAATTTTGATAAACTTGACGGTTGGTATGTGTTGTTTACACCAGAAGTGACGTCATCATGCCCATCATACGTGTGTTCACTTGTTGCAGCTTGGTCCGGTTCAATTTGAACACGTCTCGTAGAATGAACCAACAACGTATGCTGGTACATGTACCCACAGAAAGTTTTAGACTACAACACAAGCTAGCGTCTACAAGAAATTGTACTAGCGACTCATAGCTGTCTCTTTGCGCCAATCCTTCTTCTTCTTCTTCTTCTTCTTCTTCTTCTTCTTCTTCTTCTTCTTCTTCTTCTTCTTCTTCTTCTTCTTCTTCGTACGCTGTCAGACGTCAACTTGAATTTGTTCGAAGAAAGCAGCTGTCATCCTGAGGCTGTCGACACTGCCATAGAGCTTGTCTAGTGTTGGCACTGGTGATGGCCACATGTGCTTTCTCTGGTCCTCGTATGTCGGGCAGTTTTGCAGCAGATGTTCGGCGGTCATTTTCCCTGTACCACAGGTGCATTCGTCAGTGCCACCTATCTTCAGTTTATTGAAAAGATGGTACCTCAGTCTGTTGTGGCCTGTGCGGAGTCCGAAGACCACGACCTGCTCTCTTCTGTTCAACTGGTAATATGCATCATTTTTTGTGTAGCCAGTATGTTCTGTTTCCCATTTCGCCATGAATCTGGCCCTAATAAGCCTTTTGGACTCTTCATAGGTCACACTAGAATCTGGTTGTGGTAGTCTTGCACCTTCTTTTGCCAGTCTGTCTGCATCCTCGTTGCCCTGGATGTTACAGTGGGATGGAACCCACTGTACCACTACTCTTTTTGGTCCGAACTGCTGGCATAGTTGACAGAGTACTGCTCTTAAATCATTAAGTTCAGTATTTGTCTGAGTTTTTAGTGCTGTGACTACGGCCAGGGCATCTGTAAACAGGACTATCTGGCTTTTGCCTGTCAGCACTGCTTTTACTGCAGCCCTCAGTGTCTCTGCCTCCGCTCTGAAGTTGCTTGAGTATTTTCCAGTTGCCACAGACAGTGTTATTTTTCTACCATTTTGTAGGCTCAGGAATATCCCTGCCCCTCCGTTCTGTGTTGTGTTTGTTACAGAACCGTCGGTGTGTACATGGGTCCAGTCCATGCTTGGGTAGTTTTTCGTTATGTACCTCAAGGTTGTGTCTCTTCTTTCTTTTTCAGTCTGGCTGTTCTTGTTTACAATACCTGGTATATTTTCTACCACCTCCGGAATGATATGCTGCTTCCAGGTAGGTTTGCGTACAGTAGGGATGGGCTTTGGTGTTGTTAATGTGTTCATATGGTCTTCGCTCATCTTTGCTTTGGCTATTTCTGCAAAGTTTCTCCGCTTTAGTTTCCCATTTCCAAATCTATTTAGTCTCTGATACATTGTATGGTCTGTCAGTCTTCTGAGTTTCTCTGCTTGCTGCTGGGCTCTGCAGTCTCTTCTGTCGGTCATGGATTGCAGATTTGTAACCTTTTCCAGTTCTACAATTGGCGTTGACTTTATGCCTCCTGTTATAACTCTCATGGCTTGGTTTTGAAGTTTGCTAATTTTATCAAAGTTTGCCTTTGCTGCTGTTGTCCATGCCGCAATGCCATACTCTAGAACTGGTCTCACTCTTCCAGTGTACAGTTTCTTTAGTATACTTTCGTCTGCTGCCCAGCTTGTGCCAGCAAGTTTCCTCATGATTGCCATTCTTTCTCTGGCTCTCATTCGGTTTCTCTCGTTCTGACTTTTCCATGTCATGCGCCGATCAAATGTGACTCCCATGTAGTTTAGGTTGTCGTTTGGCCGCAGATATTTACCGTTAAGACTTATTTTGGTGTTCTGGGTTTTATTTGAAAGCGAGAATATCGTACATGTTGTTTTTTCCTCATTGATTTTGACCAGCCATGAGTTCGCCCACTTCTCCAACGATGTTAGGGCCTGCTGCATCCGATTACTTGCTATGGTGAGATTTTTCTCAGAGGTCCACACAGCCAGATCGTCTGCAAACATGGAGCTGTGGACTCTTCTTGGTATATTCTCTATGATGTTGTTTATATACACCAGTCTCAGTCTCAACTCAATGCGAGAACCTGAGGAACATCTGATAGTAAATATCACCAACTTAGAATTGGAGACAGCCATTAGTAAACTCAAGAAGAGAAAAGCCCCAGTAAAGGATGGCATCACTAATGAAATGCTCTCTAACATGAGAGAAGTAGCAAAGAACAAACTGCTACACATCTTTAACACAAGCTGGAAACAAGGAACTGTCATGTCCCCACAGTGTGGAAGGAGGCAAGGACTATCCCCATCCTTAAAGATGGGAATGACAACATGAAGCCAGGCAGTTACAGACCTATTAGTCAACTCAGCTGTGTGGGAAAACTAATGGAACGAATAGTTAACACTAGAATAACCTGGCATATGGAATTAAAGAATTGACTTATCCCCCAGCAAGAAGGGTTTCCTAGAAACAGATGGACCGAAGATCAGGTGACATATATCTCGCAGGAGATAGAAGGTGCATTTCCAAAACAAACAGAAAAAGAAAACACTGACAGTCTGGATAGACCTAGAAAAACCTTTGATAAAATATGGAAGAGCAGGTTAAAACTCAAACTGCTGCAGGTGGGTGTAACCAGCAACACGTACACGGGGATCAGTGATCATCTAGATAACAGGACAGCAAGAGGGTAACCAGCAACACGTACAAGTGGATCAGTGATCATCTAGATAACAGGACAGCAAGGGTGTAACCAACAACACGTACAAGTGGATCAGTGATCATCTAGATAACAGGACAGCAAGAGGGTAACCAACAACACGTACAAGTGGATCAGTGATCATCTAGATAACAGGACAGCAAGAGGGTAACCAGCAACACGTACAAGTGGATCAGTGATCATCTAGATAACAGGACAGCAAGGGTGTAACCAGCAACACGAACACGGGGATCAGTGATCATCTAGATAACAGGACAGCAAGAGGGTAACCAGCAACACGTACACGGGGATCAGTGATCATCTAGATAACAGGACAGCAAGAGGGTAACCAGCAACACGTACAAGTGGATCAGTGATCATCTAGATAACAGGACAGCAAGGGTGTAACCAACAACACGTACAAGTGGATCAGTGATCATCTAGATAACAGGACAGCAAGGGTGTAACCAACAACACGTACAAGTGGATCAGTGATCATCTAGATAACAGGACAGCAAGGGTGTAACCAACAACACGTACAAGTGGATCAGTGATCATCTAGATAACAGGACAGCAAGGGTGTAACCAGCAACACGTACAAGTGGATCAGTGATCATCTAGATAACAGGACAGCAAGGGTGTAACCAGCAACACGTACAAGTGGATCAGTGATCATCTAGATAACAGGACAGCAAGGGTGTAACCAGCAACATGTACAAGTGGATCAGTGATCATCTAGATAACAGGACAGCAAGGGTGTAACCAGCAACACGTACAAGTGGATCAGTGATCATCTAGATAACAGGACAGCAAGAGGGTAACCAGCAACACGTACACGGGGATCAGTGATCATCTAGATAACAGGACAGCAAGGGTGTAACCAGCAACATGTACAAGTGGATCAGTGATCATCTAGATAACAGGACAGCAAGAATGCAACTCCAAGGACACCTCAGCAAAAAGATGAAAATGGAACAAAGAGTTCCACAAGGTGGAATACTATCACCCATGCTGTTCCTCAATGATATAATCACATAAATCCCTAAAGAGTACACAGTGCACTATATGCAGATGACCTGGCACTATGGACATCCGAAGAGTCTACATCTGTAGCTAGAAACCGAATGCTGGAGGCCCTAAATAAAATAGAGACGTAGACACACAAAAATATGGCAAATCGCTATAAACGAAACCAAAACCACGTACACAATCTTCTCTCTATCTCCAAAACCCCAAGAATTGATCCTGAAAGTAAATGGCCAGCCAAACCCTACCCTGGAAAACAAGCCAAGTTCCCTGTGATGGTAGAAACCATAGAGGGAATATGGAAAAAGGGAACTCAATACAGATTTAGAAAGGACATTGATCAGAGAAAAAAAAATCTTATGAGCGTATACCCACCAGAAACAGGGATACACGTATATACAGATGGCTCATCTAACAAACTCATATTTAATGGAGGTGGAGGGGTCTATTACAGACTAAGGAGTGAATAAGAAAAAAACTCGAGTATTAACAACGGGAACGTACTCGAATAACTTCCGCGCAGAAGCAGAGGCACTGAAGGCCGCAGCTGAGCTTGTAATTCAAGATGGAGATATCCACCAAGAAAACATAGTATTCCTGACTGATGCCGCGTCAGTATTAAGAGCGCTAAAACAACACAAAGATGAAGATCTCGAGCAATGTATGTTTTCCCTGACACAGCTCTAAGCAGAACACCCAAGGTTGGTCATACAGTGGATCTTATTCCACTGCAATATTGAAGGCAATGAAGCTGCAGACAAACTAGCAAATGGTGGAGGAGCATCCCCCCAAAGAGACCTGTGTATCACATATAACGAGACCAAGACCATAATTAAAGCCAACTTCAAGGTAAAATGGGCTGATCAACACCCCGACTTCCGAAGAGAAGAAAGCTACTTTAACTTAACTAGAGAAGAGCAATTCATCATCTTTAGACTGAGAACTGGACATAACAGACTTTACAACAAAATGAGGATTGGGACAGATGTCCATGTGGGGAGCATTCCATTACCATGGAACACATTCTACAAAGCTGCATGGTCACACAAGAAGAGAGAGAACAATACTGGCCTCGCGAGACAGATGTGAGACAAAAGCTTTATGGAGATAAAACAGTCTTCCAAACAACGGTGTCCTTTGTAAGAGAAACAGGGACCTTGATCTGAGGATGAACGAAGAAGAAGAATTTATATTTTAGTGGGCGGTAAAGACAATTTGACTTCACGAATGTTTTAAAAAGTTGACGGGGTACGGACAATTTGACCTGACGAAATTTATAATAAGTGGGTGGTAAGGACAATTTGACCTCACGAAAGTTATAATAAGTGGGCGCCAGGTACAAAAAGGTTGAAGAGCACTGTTGTAGACGCGAAGTGTTATCTCTTGTTGGGTGAAACAACCAGCTCCCGTCCCTCGATGCCTGATATTAGCATTAAATACAGTGATTCGGGATCAAGATGCTGAGCAGCGCATGAGCTGCAGTGGTCAGCGACTCATAGCTGACTGCTAGCGTCAGGGCCAGCGAATATCGCAGTCAAGCTTTAAACTACGACACAACGCATTCCGTTCTCTGGACTACATTCTGCTACTAAAGCCCATTCAGGGTTTGGTAGTGGGAGATTGAGAACGAACGAAGCCAAGCCAAGCCGAGCAAAGCCAAGCCAAATACTGCAGCTCGTGCGCTGCAGTGGTCAGCGACTCATAGCTGACTGCTAGCGTCAGGGCCAGCGAACCAGAGCTGCCAAGACCCTACTACACCGCCACGCGGTGATCCTGGATAGCAGGCTGCAGCAGGGCAGCCTGGCTAAGGAAAAGGGATGAAGAGAGAATGCTAACCTGGTACGCAAAAAATGATTGCTGAAATCGGATATGTTGGGTCGAAAGGTGGAAATATCGCAGTCAAGCTGTAAACTACGACACAACGCATTCTGTTCTCTGGACTACATTCTGCTACTTAAGCCCATTCAGGGTTTGGTAGTGGGAGATTGAGAACGAACGAAGCCAAGCCAAGCCGAGCCAAGCCAAGCCAAGCCAAATACAGTTATTCCAACGGCCCGTACTAACGTCTGGTATATAATGCTAGACGAAATGTTGGGTGAAATGGGGATCAAGATGATGAGCAGTGCATTATCTGTAGTGGTCAGTGACCGAAAGCTGACTGGTAGCGTCAGTGTCAGTAGTCCAGAGCTTCTATGACCCTTCCTCACCTCCACGTGGTGCTCCTGGATAAACAGGATAGACTGGCTAAGGAGAAGGGGTTGAAAGGGAAGGCTAACCCAGTACTCAAAAACGTCTGCTCAAGTCGGATGTGTCGGGCGGAAGGGTGCAAATATCGCGATCATGCTGTAAACTAAGACAACGCGTTCCGTTCCCTGGACCTCACCCTGCTAATTGCAAAGCCTTTTTCAGAGCTTAGTAGCCGGAGTTTGAAAATGCATGACAAAGAAAAAGGTAAAGAAAATGTTAGGTGAAATGTCAAATAAAATGTCAGATGTAATGTTATATGTAATGTTAGATGTAATGTCAGATATAATGTTAGATGTAATGGTAGATATAATGTTAGATGTAATGTCAGATATAATGTTAGATGTAATGCTAGATGTAATATTAGATTAAATGTGGAATGAATTGTCAGATGTAATGTTATATGCAATGTCGGATGTAATGTTGGATGAAATGTTAGATGTAATGGCATATGCAATTTCAGATGTAATGTTAAATGTAATGTTACATGAAAAATGTGATATGTTAAATGAAATGTTAGATTATATGTTATATGAAGTTATAATGAAATAATTCTGAAGCAACTATCACGGACCACTGATTCCTTTACGAACGTGTTACGATCAGGTTTACTAAAAATCGCTAGGCGGGGCAGCAAACGCACTGACCACTGCTCCACCATTCCCTACTTTATTATGAAACTATCACAAACGATCACTTATTCCTTCACAAATGCTGAAATACACCACGCAAAAAACAGCACAAGCCGATGACCAAAGTCTCCGACAAAGAACACTACTACTACTACTACTACACACAATCAGAAACGGCCCGCCTACATGCATACGCTCCCTTGTGTGAAAGCAGCTCAGCTAGTATACAGCAGATTAATTCCAACTATGAGCCAGGGAAGCAGACAAAAACAGCCACCCAAACAACAGGTGTTCAGTACAGTCCCTACATCCTCTGTAGATTTGATTCCCCGGGACAGGCCACCGTATGTAACTCACGCCGTTTAAGCATGTGTGAATTCCTGGAAAATTGGCACTCACTTCCTGTAAGACGGAAGGGAAGGGGGGGAGGGAGGTTGGTGGGGGGGGGGGTTTCTTCCTTTGTAAACCAGTACTTGAATGTATATGGGTAAACATTTGTTTACTGAGTCTTGTTGTTCCCAGCCTGTGGAACGAGTAATCCATTGAGATGTTTGTCCAGGAAGAGAAAGAAGTTTTAATAAAGGTAGAGGGTCGAAGACGCTGCTCGGTGAATAAGCTGACAGCAGCCAGCGACTCATGGTTGGCTGTTTGCATCAGAGTCAGCGAACCACAGCTGGCCAGGATCCTCCAAGTGACGGCCCAGGAAACAGGCTGCATTAGTGTAGCATGACTAAAAGAATAGGGATCGTAGTTTGAAGGCAAACGATGTACTGACCACAAAAACAAGCCAGCTGAAATCGAATGGGTCGGGCCCGTCAGGCGCAGATATCGAAGAAGAAGAAGAAGAAGAAGAAGAAGAAGCAGAAGAAGAAGAAGAAGAAGAAGAAGAAATAAAAGAAGACATACGAAAAGATAAGGGAAATGTTTACTAAAAATATTAAAGGGATAAGGGAGAGTTTCCTAAAAATACTAAAGGGATAAGGGAGAGTTTACTAAAAATACTAAAGGGATAAGGGAGAGTTTACTAAAAATTATAAAGGGATAAAGGAAACTTTACTAAACCAACTCAGGAATAAAAGAATGGTTTACTATTCAATGAGAACATTTAAAGTTTGCGATTTTTTTGGAAAAGGGAAGGTTTACTAACAAAATAAAAGAGATAAGGTACGTAAAGATTTCCTTAAAAACTAACAAATGTAGTATATGGTACTGAGAAATTTACTAAATGCCAACGGTGTTTCAGGGTGGATAAAAGGTTGAGAACCGCTGCCCAGACGTCAGGTATGTGAAGCCTCTGAAAATAGCTGCTGCACAATTGGACAAACGTTTTCTTACTCTGTGACATCATTTAGATAAGAACACATCCCCAGCGGAGAATTAATGGACTTTTCCAGTTGTACCTATTTGTGATCCACAGACAACAGCAGCCCGATGACCTAACATTGCGAAGAAAGCTTGATACAACCCCTTCCCTTATATTTGGTCAATCGCTTTAGCTGAGAGCTAAAGGCGCTTGTCTCTCAAGAAACGAAAACGCGAAAGTGGTCTCAAGGGAGATGAGACAAGTCCATGTATATAAAGGATTTGGACATTGATATGGGATCCATGATTGCAAAATTTACTGATGACACAAAACTATCCCGTAGTGTCTCATCTAAAGCGGAAGTGGATATATTGAGGTCGGATTTAGATAAAATTCGAGAATGGTCTGTAAGCTGGCAAATGGAGTTTAATATAGATAAATGTACAGTCATCCACATGGGTAGATCCAATATGGAACATAATTACAGAATGGGAGAGAACAATATTAGAAAGATGGATAAGGAAAGGGACCTATGGGTTATAATAGATCATACAGGAAAGGTGAGTGAGCAAGTTAAGGTAGCAGTGAAAAAGGCAAATGCAATGTTAGGTATGATAAAAAGAAAAATTAAACATAGGATCAAGGAAATGATAGTCAAACTGTATGAAGCTTTAGTTAGACCTAGATTGGAGTACTGTGTACAGGTGTGGAGTCATTATCACAGAGGGGATATAAACATGCTGGAAAGAATACACAAAAGAGCGACAAAGATTATAGTGGGATTCCAGAATTACAGTTATGAGGAAAGACTCAGAAAAACGGCCTACAGTGTCTAGAAGAGAGAAGAATTCGTGGTGACTTAATACAGGTTTATAAGATGATCAGAGTAATGGATAAATTAGACTATAACAAGTTTTCTTTTAAATACAGCCACCCACAATAACAAAACAAGAGGGCATAGCTACAAGCCGACTAAAGAGAGGTCCAGATTAGATATTAGGAAATATTTTTTTAGTCAGAGAGTGGTGAATGCTTGGAATGCATTGCCAGGGGAGGTAGTGGAGGCAGGGACAGTTAATGCATTTAAGAATAAATTGGATGCGCATAGCTTTTATAGCAAGGTGATGTAAATGTAACTGGTTGCATACAGATTCTGCAGGGTCTTCTAAACCAGTATAAAGATGTTAAGTTAAGCGTCTAGTCACATTGAAGATGGCGCTAAACTCGGAGATCCCGTGTAAACGTTATGCAAGTTTTTTTAAAAAAACATTGTCAGTTGATAATCGATTAGAGTGTGTTGTTTGCTGCTGTTTGGGGCAAAATTATAAAAGCGATGAAACTCCTACCTAATATGTCATCAACATTACCCCAGGCCTAGGAGGCCGCTCCTACCTACCTACCTACCTTACACACAGTTTACCTTCCCCTAGGCCTAGTTGGCCGCACCTACCTACCTACCTAACACACAGTTTACCTTCCCCTAGGCCTAGGATGCCGCACCTACCTACCTACCTAACACACAGTTTACCTTCCCCTAGGCCCAGGAGGCCGCACCTACCTCCCTACCTAACACACAGTTTACTCTTCCCTATGCCTAGGAGGCCGCACCTACCTACCTACCTCACAGTTTACCTTCCCATATGACTAGGAAGCCGGACCTACCTACCTAACACACAGTTTACGCTCCGCTAGGCCTAGGAGGCCGCACCTACATATCTACATAACACACAGTTTACCTTCCCCTAGTCCTAGAAGGCCGCACCTACCTACCTACCTAACACACAGTTTACGATCCCCCTAGGCTTAGTAAGCCGCAGGAAGTAAACATTGCAAGATAAAGAGCGTACTATGAATAACCTTCGACTACCTGGCAGCAGGCAAAACCTGCCGTTTGAATACCCTTGTTCCAAGTATGAAGTAAGCAATCAACTATAAATCAACTCTTTGACCATCATGTTGCTTGCTAGGATTAAAGATTAAGGTAGTCCACCTTCAATGGCAGACACCAACCAACATTTACTAAACAAGAACCTGGCAGCAAGCACCACATCCCTGTATGAATACCAGGATTCCATGAATTTCTAGCAAGTACAAGACCTTCAGAAGAAGAAGGTTTAACTTTAACAACCAACAGAAACTGAGCCAAAAGAAGGTTTAACTTTACCAACCAACAAAAACTGAGCCAAAAAAAAGGTTTACCTTTATCAACCAACAGAAACTGAGCCAAAGGATGGTTTAACTTTACCAACCAACAAAAACAGCATACAAAAATATTTAACTTTACCAACCAACAAAAACAGCACACACAAAATTTTCAACTTTACCAACCAACAAAAACAGCACACAAAAAAGTTCAACTTTACCAAACCAACAAAAAACTGCACACAAAAATATTTAACTTTACCAAACCAACAAAAACAGCACATAAAAATATGTAACTTTACCAAACCAACAAAAACTGCACACAAAAATATGTAACTTTACCAAACCAACAAAAACAGCACATAAAAATATGTAACTTTACCAACCAACAAAAAACCGCACACACAAAAATGTTCAACTTTACCAAACCAACAAAAACTGCTTTAAAAGAACATAATGTTCTCCCCATCATATATCGCTATTTATCAATCGTGTCTTCTCTATCATCGCCAGTTCGCCTTATCGTTCCATGTCAAGAGTAGCGCCACTACTACCACCCCTCCCCCACCCCCACCTAGCACTGGCAGCAGTGGTATCCCTAACACTGATTAACAACGGCGAGGTTGCTACACACATGCAGGCCATTCTTTGGTCGATATTTAACCTAATGCTTGGGGTTAGGCGTACAGGCCACATTATTTACACCCATGGACGAATTCAGTCAACATGTTGTCAACTTACAAGATTAGTTCCAGCTAGGACTACACGTTGTCAACTTACAAGATTAGTTCCAGCTAGGACTACACGTTGTCAACTTACAAGATTAGTTCCAGCTAGGACTACACGTTGTCAACTTACAAGATTAGTTCCAGCTAGGACTACACGTTGTCAACTTACAAGATTAGTTCCAGCTAGGACTACACGTTGTCAACTTACAAGAGTAGTTCCAGCTAGGACTACACGTTGTCAACTTACACGATTAGTTCCAGCTAGGACTACACGTTGTCAACTTACAACATTAGTTCCAACTAGGACTACACGTTGTCAACTTACAACATTAGTTCCAACTAGGACTACCTATTGTCTACTTAAAACATTAGTTCCAACTAGGACTACCTATTGTCTACTAAAAACATTAGTTCCAACTAGGACTACCTATTGTCTAGTAAAAACATTAGTTCCAACTAGGACTACCTATTGTCAACTTAAAACATTAGTTCCAACTAGGACTACCTATTGTCAACTTAAAACATGCACGCAAACTGGACCTAACAACACCGCTTTCATCCAATAGACGATGTAATGTTGGATAATATAATATTTGACGCAAACCTAAGAAAATACTCATACGAAATATATATACATAAAAATGTTGTTTTTTTTTGTGTCATTCGCTTGTCATGGGGAGCTCAAGTTGACTGTTTTGATTGAAGCATCTTGCTTCGGTTGGTGTATACCCGTTAAGTTGTAGGGTTTATATTATCTCATTCATACATCTGCAAGAAGGTCTTCCTCGTATATTGCAGCCATATCTTCTTGTGCTGTAAGTGTGCAGTGGTAGTTGATCTTAATAATCATCCTTTTATTTCCCGTAGGCATCCAGAGTATGATAGGGTGATTTGATTGGCTGACCGAATCACGTGATTTTCGCATACGGTGAGGAAAAAGTCCAGGGTTCAAATCTGGGATGAGACTTTATCGTATATATTCATATTCATTTGTTGTTTCAAACGTGCTTAATACATTCCATTCTATAATAGCGTCAAAAAAATAATAGTTAAGATCAAGAAACAGCTGCGGTTTGTTTATTTTCCGACTGCAAGCGCAACTGAATGTACATGGTCGTAGAGCGAGCTCATTGTTTTGTATGTAATCAATAGAGCGAGGTAATTCTTGTACAAACCAAAACGTGTTTCCAACACTACATACTTCCCTAGCGAAACTTCATTTCCAAACGGCACTATGTTCTAGGGGTGTGCTCCTTGTGTAGGGTAATAAAGTTCCGTGGTTCAAATCCTAGACTTTCAATGTTTGGAAGTGGGAGATTGAAAATGAACGAAGCCAAGCCAAGCCAAATCCTAGACAAATTCTTGTGACATTTTTTATCTTCTAGTTTTCTGTTTAGAATCTGATTTAAACTTGTATCTATTTCTAGTTTTCTGTTTAGAATCTTGATTTAAACGTGTATCTATTTCTAGTTTTCTGTTTAGAATCTGATTTAAACGTGTATCTATTTCAAAATTTCTGTTTAGAATCTGATTTAAACGTGTATCTATTTCTAGTTTTCTGTTTAGAATCTGATTTAAACTTGTATCTATTTCTAGTTTTCTGTTTATAATCTTGATTTTTTTTTTTTTTTTGCGTTCGCCTTATTTATCTATTCCCCAAGGCGTGTGTGCGTTACACTGTGGTTTTTATTTTGCGCCTGTCGGCCCAGTGCATCCGACTTCAGCATGCATTGTATGTAAGGGTCTGCTTCCTCCTGCATTTTCTAAGGGTTTGCTTCCCCGGGGTAACGGCCGGTGCTGTGATGGGGATCGAACCCAGCACCTTCTGGTTGTGAGCCGTGCCACTTAACCACTAGGTCACGCCGTCCCCTAATCTTGATTTAAACGTGTATCTATTTCTAGTTTTCTGTTTAGAATCTTGATTTAAACGTATATCTATTTCTAGTTTTCTGTTTATAATCTGATTTAAACGTGTATCTATTTCTAGTTTTCTGTTTAGAATCTTGATTTAAACGTATATCTATTTCTAGTTTTCTGTTTATAATCTGATTTAAACGTGTATCTATTTCTAGTTTTCTGTTTAGAATCTTGATTTAAACGTATATCTATTTCTAGTTTTCTGTTTAGAATCTGATTTAAACTTGTATCTATTTCTAATTTTCTGTTTAGAATCTTGATTTAAACGTGTATCTATTGGTACAGTCCTACTGGCGAGCAGATGCGCCTGCTAGTGAATATAATATTTCCACACTTGAATAATATCCGTCAAAACACTAAGATAAGAAGTGCGCATATGAAGAAACGACACGGCGGTAGTCCCATAAACAGAAAAATCCATCACGGTGGTCCTATATCCGCTGAAAACAACAATAACAGCGGTGATAGCGCTCCAACGATTAAATAACTCCAAACTTTGAAACCACGCCGCGTCCCTCGTTCCCGGTCAGGCCCGTCAAGTCTGCAGATACTGTGTGAACAAGGCCGAGAGGGGAGATAAGCCGGCGGGTTCTTCACACCTTGGCGGTGTTAGCCCAGGTGTGCTGGGCTATTACTGGGTCGGGATAGTCCCATAAGCCGTAAGATTTTGTCAAACTTGCCGCCAGGAATTCTTAGATTGGGAAATTCTAGCTGGAGGCCTTGTGGAACACGGATGTACTTGATTTCTGAGAGGTTCAAAGATGTTTTGATCTATGAAAATGCTTCTTCCTCCGAGGCCAGATGATGGTGTCGTTTAGTGTCCATAGTGAGTAAGTTGGCTCTTGTGTGTACCTAAGTGACGAGTTGGAGTAGATTTTCTCACATCCCGAGCGTGCTGATTTAGGTCGATCGTGGTCATCCATGTCGTTCTGCTTTGCTTGGCTTCATCGTCATGACAACCCCGAGCGATCCACCTGGATCTTTGTGTATGACAAAGCCAAGAACAGCACCACTGCCTCACATAGAGCATGTCGTAAGAGACGACCAACTGTGACAAGGGATTCATGGTTAGGTGGTTTGTTAGGAGCAGCATAGAAGCGCTCAACAGGCTGCGGGTCTACTTTGCTCGAGTGTTTAAGCATAAGACTGATTCGCACATCTGTTGTATTTCCTCCCAGAAACTGGTAGTATACAGACTCTGCAGTCTTCTAAACCAGTATACAAACGTTAAGTTAAGTTAAGTACTAAGAGATTAAGGGGGGCGGAGTGGGCTAGTGGTTAAGTGACACGGCTCACAAGCCAAATGTACTGGGTTCGATCCCCATCACAGCACCGGCCGTTACCCCGTGGGAAGCAAACCCTTAGAAAAAGCAGGCCCTTACATAAAATGTATGCCAAAGTCGGATGCAGTGGGACGACAGGCGCAAAATAAAAACCGCAGTGCAACACACACCGCCGTGAGGAATTAGTATATGGTGCTGGGGTGTGCAAGGTCGGTTTGCAATCTCAACGTCCTGGGTTCACAGTTTTCAGCTTGGCTAGGCATGTCGGTATTCTTACCTGGGTATGGCTTGGCTTCGTTCGTTCTCAATTTCCCACTACCAAACTCTGAAAGGACTTAAGTAGCAGAATGTAGTCCAGACAGCGAAATGCGTTGTGTCGTAGTTTAAAGCTTGACTGCGATATTTGCACCTTTAGGTCCAACACACCCGACTTCAGCAAGCATTTTTTTTTACCGGGTTAGCATTCCTCTTCGATCCCTTCTCCTTAGCCAGTCTACCCTGCTGCAGCCTGTTATCCAGGATCACCGCGTGGAGGTGTAGAAGGGTCTTGGCAGGCCTGGTTCGCTGGCCCTGACGCTAGCAGTCAGCTATGGGTCGCTGACCAGTGCAGCTCATGCTGTTCTTACCTGGGTATGACCACGTCTCCGCGTACACAACGGATTAGCAAAACTACTGTACTGCAACACTGCCATAGTGGAACAGGCACATCACAAACACACATTTAAGCTGGTCGATAAGTCCTGATTTAGATGCAAATGAATCAGGTTGAATAAGGCGTATCTTCGACATACGAAAGGCAAACATGACACAAGAAAAAAAAGGAATAACATTAAACAAGCGTGTAATGAACGGCTTGGGCTAGTGGCTAAAGTAACACGGACCACAATCCGAAGGTGCTGAGTTCGCTTCCCAATCACAGTACCGGCCGATAACCCGGGGAAGCAAACCCTTAGAAAATGCAGGAGGAGGCATATCCTTATATAAAATACACGGTGAAGTCGGATGCACTGGGTCGACAGGCGCAAAATAAAGACATAGCGCAACGCAGATTGTTTAGGAAATACATAAATAAGGCGAACGTAAAATTAAAAAAACACCGCAAACGCGTGCAGATGCCGCACCATTTCATAGCATTAGGTAAGAGGCCGAGTGCTACTAAACCCATTACAACAAGTTGTACTGTATTAACAATATAGATTACTGCGTGATTTGCATCTTAACACCCATACCCCACAAATAAACTTAAACGTGTACGTGTATTACAACATAGCGTATTCCGTGGCGAAGTGGTTAATCCATCGGCCCTGTGACCAGGTGGTGTGGGTTCAACTCCGGACTCCGCCATCTTTTTCCCGGGTGCTTGATGCGGATCCCCTGCATCTCGTACTTGCCCCCTAGTCGTCTTGTCCTTGACTTGCCACTGGTGTCGGGCGGCTCGAGACGAGAGAGTGAGGATAACAAGTAGCGCAGTTAGTCTAAGGGTTTGCTTACCCGGGGTAACGGCCGGTGCTGTGATAGGGATCGCATCCAGCACCTTCGGGTTGTGAGCCGTGTCACTTAACCACTAGCCCAATATATTCGAAGACCATGTACCCTTCCTGTGAAAGGGTAAGTTAGTCCTACAGACGTCATTTCTAAAATCAAGTGTTCAATATAACACCGTTTACCAGTTCTATGATGGCAGGCCAGCTCTCTTCTTCCCTGTTTGTCTTTCTCTAACCGTATCCAGTTAGCCATATCCAGCTGGCCTGACGTACTGGAAGCGGCAGTTAATCCCCGTACCTTGACCGTGAAAAGTTAGGTGCAGTACCACTAGGTTAATCAGACTCACATTTTGCACACTGAACACTGTTACCAATTGAGCGTCATATATTTTCGAGATTGGGTTATTTTTTCGTGCAATTTCGATAATTTACCAAATTCATTTCGTATTCCACGAGGTCAAATATGGTCGGGGTGGCAGAGATGGTTTCTCTATAGCAAATGAACTTTGTTCAAACACTGTGGTGGAAAGAATCAGAATAGAGTTTTCTGAAAATTAAGTTAACGTTCCTTGCAGCAATAACAGGTTGAGGGGGAATTTTTCAACAGGTGTAGTTCTGGAGAAGGGGGTTACTCTATCTGAGGGGTAGGCCGGTTGGCTCTCAAGAAACGAACGAGAAAAAGCGAGAGGCGTTGGGTCATTCGAATAGCGAAACTGTCAAACGTCCCTTCTTTTGGAAGGTGAGATTAGCGTCCAGTTGTAGCGGAGATGGATTTTTTTTAACTCGGAGGTGACGTGTTTGCATTTTACATGTAAAACAGCCGTTGGCAGTTCAAAATTGGAAAGATCTGGATGTTACACTCTGTCAGGGTAAAAACGAAAAGGCTAAAGAAATTCCAACTCAATGATGGGCAGCATGAAGAGGAGTTCCATTAAGCAAAGACACCAGAAGTCAACCACCTTTTTGTCCCTGCAGTTGAAAGGAAAGGCATTCGACGCGATGGATCGAGTCCTACAAGTTTAAAACGACCCCAAGTCTCAAGAAAGGTGGGACCAGAGTGTCTGCATCTTCAATTACCTCGTCGTATCGATTTATCGTCTTGTCACTGGTTCAATGTAGTTCGGGGCCAGAGAGTGAGTTTGATGTCCAGCGCATTTCACTCTCACTATAATCCAAATGCAGCACAAGTTACATTATCAATACAAACCTGTCTGGTGATGTCATCAACGCTTGCGATATGCCATTAACTAACTGCACACATTTTGCAAGTATGTTTTTGTTAAACCTTTCCATCCATACAGAGGTATTAGAGCATTTGTCGAGAAAAAAACCAATTATCTACATTCGACACGCAAGTTCTTGTGTCTCATTGGAAGAGACGTAGCAATCCATAACTTCTGATGAAAGCGTGACAATAATTGAACGTCTACATCTGTACTTTCTTTCCAATTAACATACAGAATACAAAAGACGAGAGTAGAATTTATTGCTTTATGAAATGTGTGAATATCGAAAGAAATTAAGTCGTCACAAAAATGCAAATCTTCAACTCCGATGTCATGTCCGGCATATCGTATGGCTCTGGGGTGTGAGGAACAAAGAAACGAATAACTTAAGATGTACACAATTTGATCAACGGATGCTAAGGCTGAATTGGGGGAATAAATTGCATCATACAGCCAGGGGTTTCTGAGGGCATCAAGCTGGTAGAGGAAAGCGTCGAGGATGTCAACTCCTATTTCTAGCTAGGCCAAGAAATCGAAAGCAAAACCTAAAATCGACCACAAAATCTCTATAAAAAGAGAAGCAGCTTGATATTCCTTCAACTCCAATAAGCCAGTACTCCAAGAGATGAAAGAGCACAGGGCAAGAATGCACACATTAAACTTCATGGTCATTCCAGAAATGTTTTACGGACGCGAAGTCTGGGACTTGTACAAGACAGGTGTTGAGAAGTTCAGAGTCACTCAGAGAGCGTATTGAGCTTACTAATAATGTCGAACCGGGGGGGGAAGATTCGGAACGAAGAAATTCGACATCAGACCTTGCCTCTGGACAGTGGAAGAAGCGGCATCACTGGGCTGGACATATGGCGCGCATGGCTGACCAAAATGGACATGTGGCACGCATGGCTGACCAAGATGGACATATGGCACGCATGGCTGACCAAGATGGACATATGGCAAGCATGCCTGACCAAGATGGACATGTAGAACAATGTGTTGGTGGCCATATGCCTATACACGTCCACGGGTTGCCCATCGATGGGATGGTGAGATGGACTTTCCAAAGATCTAGGCCCGCATTGGTACAATGTTGGAAAAGATTGTTGGCTTCCACGCATGCCGGACTGACGGCTAGGATAATGTGATAACGTCATTATTATAGAACTGAGAAATAAACAGATAGATGTCAGTTGGACTAGACGTGAAGAGAGTGCGTTGGCGATGGATAAGACACACATATGGGGTTATAATGGTAGGACCTATCGGTTATAATAGATTATACAGGTAAGGTGAGTTCAGGTAGCAGTGAAAAAAGCAAATGCAGTGTTGGGTTTGATAAAATGAAACTTTAAACGTAGGAGCAAGGAAGTGATAGTCAAACTGTATAAAGCATTAGTTAGACCTAGATTGGAGTACTGTGTACAGGCCTGGAGTCCTTATCATAGAAGGGATATAAACATGCTGGAAAGAATACAATAAAGAGCGACAAAGCTGATAGTGGGATTCCAGAATTACAGTTATGAGGAAAGACTCAGAAAACGCGGCCTACAGTGTCTAGAAGAGAGAAGAATTCGACTTGACAATACAGGCTTATAAGATGATGATCAGAGGAATGGATAAATTAGACTATAACAAGTTGTTTTTTTTAAATACAATTAAAAACCTACAAGAACAAGAGGGCATAGCTACAAATTAACTAAAGAGAGGTCCAGATTAGATATTAGGAAATATTTTTTTCGTCAGAGAGTGGTGAATACTTGGAATGCATTGCCACGGGAGGTAGTGGAGGCAGGGACAGTTAAAGCATTTAAGAATAGATTGGATACGTATAGCTTTTAGAGCAATGTAATGTAAATGAAAGTGGTTGTATACAGACTCTGATGAGTCTTCTGAAACCAGTATGAAGACGTTAAGTTAAGTTCAGTTGCGGAAACCAGATGATAGCATTACAAGGCAGTCACTGTTCTGGAACCCTCAATGCAAAAGAAGTAGGGGCACACCTAAACACTCATGGAGAAGAGAAGTTGGGGGAGAATTCGACAACGGCAGGAGAAACGCGGGAGGAGGTGGGAATGATGGCGTATGGCAGATATCTGGAGAGTATTTGTTGAGGATCTATGTTCAAGAGGGAGTTAAAAAGGTTTGATTAACTGATTGATTGCATGAAGGGGATCAAGGCGCCGAGCAGTACACGAGCTGCAGCGGTCAGCGACCCATAGCTGACTGCTAGCGTCAGCGCCAGCGAACTAAATCTGTTAAGACCTTTCTACACCTCCACTCGGTCATCCTGGATAACAGGCTCCAGCCAGAAGAGTAGACTGGCTAAGGAGAAGAGGTCGAAAAAGGAAGGCAACCCAGTACTAAAAAAAATGTCTGCTGAAGTCGGATGTGTTGGATCGAAAGGTACAAATGAATATCGCAGTCAAGCTGTAATCTACGACACAACGGATACCGTTATCTCGACTACATTCTGCTACTTGCATAACCCTTTTTCCAGGCTTGGTAGTGGGAGATTGAGAACGAACGCAGAAGAAAAAGATTGCACAAAGGAAAGTTGAAAGAGTGGTCCTTGATGTCCCTACAGACATGCATTCAGACATTAGTGAAGAACAAAAGAGCCACGACACCATCAATATGGCACCAGAGGAGCAAATGATGGCAAAACTAACAATGAATGAATTGGAAGAGGCCATGAGAACTTTAAAGAAAAAGAAATCGCCCGGAAAAGTTTGGGTAACAAACTAAATGCTGATGGGGTTGGGCCAAACAGCAAAGAGGAAGTTACTATCAGTCCTGAACCAAAGCTGGAAAAGGTAATTGTACCGCAGGCATGGACATACGCTGTACTTATACCAGTACCAAAGAAAGAAAAAGATAGAACAGATCCAAATAGATACAGGCCTATCAGTCTACTGAGCTGTGTAGGAAAACTGATGGAGCGTATGATAAACACCAGACTGATGTGCCATCTGGAAGAAAAACACATACTAATTCCACAGCAAGCAGGCTTTAGACAGCACAGATTCACTGAGGACCAGATCACTCTCATAGCCCAGGAAATAGAGGATGCTTACCAGGAGAAAAAAACACACAGTAGCGGTTTGGCTGGATTTAGAGAAGGCATTTGACAAGGTGTGGAAAGAGGGACTTAAAGTCAAGCTACGAAGAAGTGAAGTTTGTGGGAAAATGTAGAAATAGATCAGCCACTATCTCGAAAACAGAACAGCCAGAGTTCAAGTACAAGAGCAGATGAGCAAAAAGGTGACACTTGAGCAGGGAGTACTCCAAGGGGGAGTACTGTCACCCACACTTTTCCTGGTGTATATAAACAACATCACTGAGAATATACCAAGAAGAGTCCACAGCTCCATGTTTGCAGACGATCTGGCTATGTGGACCTCTGAGAAAAATGTCAAAATAGCAAGCAATCGGATGAAGCAGGCCCTAACATCGCTGGAGGAGTGGGCGAACTCATGGCTGGTCAAAATAAATGAGGAAAAAACAACATGTACGATGTTCTCCCTTTCAAACAAACCATAAAACACCAAAATAAGTCTTAACGGCAAATATCTGCGGGCAAACGACAACCCAAACTACATGGGAGTCACATTTGATCGGCGCATGACATGGAAAAGTCAGATCGAGAGAAACCGAATGAGAGCCAGACAAAGAATGGCAATCATGAGGAAACTTGCTGGCACAGCTGGGGAGCAGACGAAAGAATACTCAAGAAACTGTACACTGGAAGAGTGAGACAAGTTCTAGCGTATGGCAATGCGGCACGGACAACATCAGCAAAGGCAAACTTTGATAAAATTAGCAACCTTCAAAACCAAGCCATGAGAGTTTTAACAGGAGGCATGAAGTCAACGCCAATTGTAGAACTGGAAAAGAATACAAATCTGCAATCCATGACCGACAGAAGAGACTGCAGAGCCCAGCAGCAAGCAGAGAAACTCAGAAGACTGACAGACCATCCAATGCATCAGAGACTAAATAGATTTGGAAATGGGAAACTAAAGCGGAGAAACTTTGCAGAAAAAGCCAAAGCAAAGATGAGCGAAGACCCTATGAACACATTAACAACACCAAAGCCCATCCCTACTGTACGCAAACCTACCTGGAAAAGCATATCATTCCGGAGGTGGTAGAAAATATACCAGGTATTGGAAACAAGAACAGCCAGACTGAAAAAGAAAGAAGAGACATAACCTTGAGGTACATAACGAAAAACTACCCAAGCATGGATCCATGCATACACCGACGGTTCTGTAACAAACACAACACAGAACGGAGGGGCAGGGGTATTCCTGAGCCTACCAAATGGTAGAAAAATAACACTGTCAGTGGCAACTGGAAAATACTCAAGCAATTTCAGAGCGGAGGCAGAGGCACTGAGGGCTGCAGTAGAAGAAATGCTGACAGGCAAAAGAAATGAAAGCCAGATAGTCCTGTTTACAGATGCCCTGGCCGTAGTCACAGCACTAAAAAGCCAGAAAAATACTGAACTTAATGATTTAAGTGCAGTACTCTGTCAACTATACCAGCAGTCCGCACCAAAAAGAGTAGTGGTACAGTGGGTCCCATCCCACTGTAACATCCAGGGCAACGAGGAGGCAGACAGACTGACAAAAGAAGGTGCAAGACTACCACAACCAGATTCGAGTGTGACATACGAAGAGTCCAAAAGGCTTATTAGAGCCAGATACATGGCCAAATGGGAAACAGAACATACTGGCTTCGCAAAAAATGATGCATATTACCAGTTGAACAGAAGAGAGCAGGTCGTGGTCTTCAGACTCCGCACAGGCCACAACAGACTGAGGTACCAACTATTCAATAAACTGAAGATATGTGGAACTGATGAATGCACTTGTGGTACCGGGAAAATGATCGCTGAACATCTGCTGCAAAACTGCCCGACATACGAGGATCAGAGAGAGCAGATGTGGCCATCACCAGTGGCAACACTAGAAAATCTCTATGGCAGTGTCGACAGCCTCAGGATGACCGCTGCTTTTTTCGAAAAAATACAAGTTGACGTTTGACAGCGTACGAAGAAGAAGAAGAAGAAGAAGAAGAAGAAGAAGAAGAAGAAGAAAGAGTGGCCCATCTGTCACCGGGGATACATTCTGAAACGATGTAGAAACAGGAGCTGCTAGTTAAGCAGTGCTATGTCCAGAAGGACATGGGTTCAAAACCTGGGTTTACTACAACGATATGAGTTATGGCTAAAAGTTATAGATGGTTTGTTATCGGTAAAACTGAAAACGTGGTCTAGACAGCATGTAGCTACTGCAGGAAAAATCCGCTTTCACTCCTCACTCTACTGAATCTAAGTAGGGGCGATGAAGCTAACGTTTGGTCACGCAAAACACACTGATCAGCGAATGTTAGCCAGTTTGTTTGTTACTAATAAATATGGAGCAGCAGAGTAGTTAGATGGCTGATTTAATACGAGAGAAGTTCTATGTTCAAACCCTGTGTAAACTTCGTTCCAATATATCCAGGAGTAAATAAGCACCTCCTTTTCTGTCTCGGAAGGAAAGGCACAGAGGAAGGGTAATGTCACCTCTCATAAACAAAAAAAGAAAAGAGTAAGTGAAAAGTGGTCTTTAACTGTTGCTTCATGACTGACATCAGTCACCTTGGTTTTTGTATTGGGGAGGGAGAGAGGGGGAGAAGGAGGAGGTGAGAGAGGGGGGTGAGAGAGGAGGGAGAAAGAGGGAGGGAGAGAGGGGGTGAGAGAGGGAGAGTGGGGGGAGGGAGGAGGTGATAGAGATAGAGAGAGAGAGAGGAGGTGAGAGAGAGAGAGAGGGAGGAGGTGAGAAAGATAGAGAGAGAGAGGGAGAGGGAGGAGGTGAGAGAGGGGAGGGGGTGAGAGAGAGGGAGGAGAGAGAGGGGAGAGGGAGGAGGTGAGAGAGAGAGAGGGAGGAGGTGAGAGAGAGAGGGAGAGGGGGGAGGTGAGAGAGATAGAGAGAGAGGGAGAGGGAGGAGGTGAGAGAGAGATAGAGAGAGGGGGGAGGGAGGAGATGAGAGAGAGAGAGAGAGAGAGAGCGGACATCTCACTGACAAATAGAGCAGGCGAAATCTACACTTGAACCGTCTTGCAAGGTGACACACAATACATGAGGCCAATGTCAAGTGTCTTAGATGTTCGTCTCTAGATCGATCCGGTGTTCCGGAACAAAATGACACCTGTCATCCAGGAGTTACTAGAAGCTGGTCCAGAGAGCAACTGGTGTTTCATGGCTGTCAACGGGAAACGATAACATTGCCGAGAAGTGAAGGGTTGTTTATACACCAGGCACTGAAATTTACTAAAAGTCAAGGAGGCATGCTGGGATTACTACAAGGACAGGAGATGGGGAGGTAGGCTAAAAGTCAAGGGGGCATGTTAGGTTTACTACAAGGATAGGAGATGGGGAGGTAGGCTAAAAGTCACGGAGGCATGCTGGAATTACTACAAGAACAGGAGATGGGGAGGTAGGCTAAAAGTCAAGGGGGCATGTTAGGTTTACTACAAGGATAGGAGATGGGGAGGTAGGCTAAAAGTCAAGGGGGCATGTTAGGTTTACTACAAGGATAGGAGATGGGGAGGTAGGCTAAAAGTCAAGGGGGCATGCTGGGATTACTACAAGGACAGGAGATGGGGAGGTAGGCTAAAAGTCAAGGGGGCATGTTAGGTTTACTACAAGGATAGGAGATGGGGAGGTAGGCTAAAAGTCAAGGGGGCATGTTAGGTTTACTACAAGGATAGGAGATGGGGAGGTAGGCTAAAAGTCAAGGGGGCATGTTAGGTTTACTACAAGGATAGGAGATGGGGAGGTAGACTAAAAGTCAAGGAGGCATGTTTAGGTTTACTACAAGGATAGGAGATGGGGAGGTAGACTAAAAGTCAAGGAGGCATGTTTAGGTTTACTACAAGGATAGGAGATGGGGAGGTAGACTAAAAGTCAAGGTGGTATAGGAAGGTTCGATAGAATCCAAAGTGGTATAGGAAGGTTTGATAGAATTCAAGGGGGTATAGGAAGGTATGATGAAAGTAAAGGTGGTATAGGAAGGTTTGATAAAAGCCAAGCGGGTGATGAGGAAAGTAGGTCCCAAGATGCAATAAAGTAAATGAGATGACAGTTGTCAGCGTCTCGTAGATGGCTGCTTGAATCAGGGTCAGTGAACAAGAGCTGAGCAAGACATTCCGCCTCAAAATGGCGGTTTTGGAAACAAGCTGCACTAGCGCAGTCAGGCTAAGAGCATAAGGATCGCAGTGGGAAGGCAAATCGGTACCCAAAAAAAGGCAACTGAAATAGGATGTGTCGGAGAAAACGGCGCAGAAATCGCTGTAAACTACGGCACATCGTAGAAGAAGAAGAAGAAGAAGAAGAGGAAGAAGGAGGAGAAGAAGAAGAAAAAGATGATGATGAAGAAGGAGGAGAAAGAGTAGAAGAAGGAGAAGAGTAAGAAGGAGGAGAAGAAGAAGAAGAAGAAGAAGAAGAAGAAGAAAAAGAAGAAGGAGGAGAAGAAGAAGGAGGAGAAGAAGAAAGAGGAGGAGAAGAAGAAGAAGAAAAAGAAGAAGAAGAAGGAGGAGAAGAAGAAAGAGGAGAAGAAGAAGAAGAAGAAGAAGAATGTCAGACTGCCGACATCATGTTCCGCAGCAGCTAAAACATAACACACATTTGGAATAGCAACAAAATTTAAGTATCACTTAACAAACTTAACTTTGCACATTTAACATTCAGATTTTCAAAAACAATCCACACATAACCTTTAACCTTATTTGTAAAACCTACGAGGAACTTTTCATCCAGCACGACGCCTGCCTCCAGTGTGTTCTATTTTGGCGCCTAGATCCTAAACAATCTTTCACCTTCTGCCCTAAATAATATATGTATATTCAAGTACTGGCTCTACTTTCTGGGAAATATCCCACACACGGACACGTACTCTCCGGTTGGCTTAAACTGCTGATTCACTAACCCCTCGTTGGGAGAAGGACCGTCCTTGTCTGTAATCACAAGATAAGAGATCCTTTACGAGTTGGCCAACTGAAGACTGCTGAACACTTCTGTGATACTAACACTGAAAAGGTCAAAAGGCAACGACGGGGCAAACAAGTTACCTTCAAAGTGCTGGCAGTGTAGAAAAGTGATGGTATACAGCAGACAAGGGGGGGGGGGGGGGGCGGTCTCAAACACGCAACCCTCTGGGAAGTTGACGCGAAGACCCTGGTCTGCGAGGTGGGTTATATCATAAAGCATGATAAATGCTCATCCTGAGAGTGGCTGGTCAACACAGCAGCCTCAGACTTTCAGAGAGATGTGTGGTGTACTGTCATTAAGTTTCTGTTTCTAAGAATCGACATCACTGCACTCTGGAAATACCCATATGTCCTCATTCTCTCTCAGCAAATGGTGCAGGGTCTGGATGCTGATGGTCCCTGTAGCTAGCTGGTTGTACACTCTCCTGCTCCGTCCTCTCATGCGTCCTACTCCACTCGAATCTCGCTTGCTGTCGAAACTTTGCAGTCTGAGGATTGCTGATTCATTTATTTCGGTGTCCTCATCCAACAGACGGTCGATGATTGATTTGAAAATGTCACTCCTATCCATTATTAATGTACCCATGATGGAAGCTTGTGAAGCCAAGATGTCAGCTCTTTCGTTGCCTAGAAACCCCAACATGACTAGGCCAGTAGATCTATGTCAAACCCTTGAAGTGTGAGGCCTCAACAGCTGCAAACCCATGGCTCCACGGCCATCCCTTCTGAAGTATGGCTTGCGATTATTATCATTGAGCCCCGAGACAAGCAGCTAAAAGAGCCCTGAGACAAGCAGCTGAAACAGCACTGAGACAAGCAGCTGAAACACCCCTGAAACAAGCAGCTAAAAGAGCCCTGAGACAAGCAGCTAAAAGAGCTGAGACAAGCAGCTAAAAGAGCCCTGAGACAAGCAGCTAAAAGAGCCCCGAGACAAGCAGCTAAAAGAGCCCTGAGACAAGCAGCTAAAAGAGCCCTGAGACAAGAAGTTAAAAGAGCCCTGAGACAAGCAGCTAAAAGAGCCCAGACAAGCAGTTAAAAGAGCCCCGAGACAAGCAGCTAAAAGAGCCCCGAGACAAGCAGCTAAAAGAGCCCTGAGACAAGCAGCTAAACGAGCCCTGAGACAAGCAGCTAAAAAAGCCCTGAAACAAGCAGCTAAAAGAGCCCCCGAAACAAGCAGCTAAGAGCCCTGAGAAGCAGCTAAAAGAGACCTGAAAAGCAGTTAAAAGAGCCCTGAAACAAGCAGCTGAAACTGCCCTGAAACAAGCAGCTGAAAGAGCCCTGAAACAAGCAGCTGAAACAGCCGTGAAACAAGCAGCTCAAAGAGCCCTGAAACAAGCAGTTAAGAGCCCTGAAACAAGCAGCTAAAAGACCCCTGAAACAAGCAGATGAAACAGCCCTGAAACAAGCAGCTAACGAGTACTGAAATAAGCAGCTAAAAGAGCCCTGAGAAAAGCAGCTAAAAGAGCCGTGAGAAGCAGCTAAAAGAGCCCTAAAACAAGCAGCTGAACGAGTACTGATATAAGCAGCTAAAAGAGCCACGAGACAAGCAGCTAAAAGAGCCCTGAGACAAGCAGCTGAAACAGCCCTGAGACAAGCAGCTGAACGAGTACTGATATAAGCAGCTGAACGAGTACTGATATAAGCAGCTAAAAGAGCCCTGAGACAAGCAGCTAAAAGAGCCCTGAGACAAGCAGCTGAAAGAGCCCTGAGATAAGAAGTTAAAAGAGCCCTGAGACAAGCAGCTAAAAGAGCCCAGACAAGCAGTTAAAAGAGCCCCGAGACAAGCAGCTAAAAGAGCCCCGAGACAAGCAGCTAAAAGAGCCCTGAGACAAGCAGCTTAACGAGCCCTGAGACAAGCAGCCAAAAGAGCCCCCGAAACAAGCAGCTAAGAGCCCTGAGAAGCAGCTAAAAGAGACCTGAAAAGCAGTTAAAAGAGCCCTGAAACAAGCAGCTGAAACTGCCCTGAAACAAGCAGCTGAAAGAGCCCTGAAACAAGCAGCTGAAACAGCCGTGAAACAAGCAGCTCAAAGAGCCCTGAAACAAGCAGTTAAGAGCCCTGAAACAAGCAGCTAAAAGACCCCTGAAACAAGCAGATGAAACAGCCCTGAAACAAGCAGCTAACGAGTACTGAAATAAGCAGCTAAAAGAGCCGTGAGAAGCAGCTAAAAGAGCCCTGAAACAAGCAGCTGAACGAGTACTGATATAAGCAGCTGAACGAGTACTGATATAAGCAGCTAAAAGAGCCCTGAGACAAGCAGCTAAAAGAGCCCTGAGACAAGCAGCTGAAAGAGCCCTGAGATAAGCAGCTAAAAGAGCCCTGAGACAAGCAGCTAAAAATGCCATGAGACAAGCACCTAAAAGAGCCCTGAGACAAGCAGCTGAAACAGCCCTGAGACAAGCAGCTGAACGAGTACTGATATAAGCAGCTAAAAGAGCACTGACAAGCAGCTAAAAGAGCCCTGAGACAAGCAGCTGAAACAGCCCTGAGACAAGCAGCTGAAATAGCCCTGAAACAAGCAGCTGAAATAGCCCTGAAACAAGCAGCTGAACGAGTACTGATATAAGCAGCTAAAAGAGCCCTGAGACAAGCAGCTAAAAGAGCACTAAGACAAGCAGCTAAAATAGCCCTGAGACAAGCAGCTAAAAGACCACTGAGACAAGCAGCTAAAAGAGCCACGAGACAAGCAGCTGAAAGAGCAATGAGACAAGCAGCAGAAAGAGCACTAAGACAAGCAGCTGAAAGAGCCCTGAGACAAGCAGCCGAAAGAGCCCTGAGACAAGCAGCTGAAAGAGCCCTGAGACAAGTAGCCGAAAGAGCCCTGAGACAAGCAGCTGAAACAATTATAGAACACAGGCAGAAAAGCAAGTGGTCATTCTCACAGACGCCATCTTTGTGTTAACAGCTCTCAAGGACCAGCACAAAAATGAACTCTGGCGTTCTGGCAGGTTCACGTGAACGCCATTCACAGTGCTTCATAAAAAGCATAATCCACTGGATACCGGCCCACTGCAACATTCCAGACAACGAGGAGGCGGACATACTCGCCAGATAGGGAAGGACACTGTAACAGAGTGATACTTCAACCACATACTTCTTCTTCTTCTTCGTACGCAGTCAGACAGTAACCATTATTTTTTCGAAAAAAACAGCGGTCATCCTGAGGCTGTCGACACTGCCATAGACCTTGTCTAGTGTTGCCACTGGTGATGGCCACATCTGCTCTCTCTGATCCTCGTATGTCGGGCAGTTTTGCAGCAAATGTTCAGCGGTCATTTTTCCGGCACCACACGAGCATTCGTCAGTGCCACCTATCTTTAATTTGTTGAATAGGTGGTACCTGAGTCTATTGTGGCCAGTGCGAAGTCTGAAGACCACGACCTGCTCTCTTCTGTTCAGCTGGTAATAGGCATCGTTTTTGGTGTTGCCAGTATGTTCGGTTTCCCATTTGGTCATGTATCTAGCTCTAATAAGCTGTTTCTTCAACCACATACAATGAGGCAGAAGCAGCCATCAGGGCTACGTACAGAGCACAATTGAAAAAGATACCCCCCCCCCCCCCCGGCTAAATAGATGACGATGCCTACAACTAGCTCTCCAGGTGAGATCAGGTGATCATTCCCCGGCTACAACAGACTGAGATGTCATCTGTACAACAGGTTCAAGATTGGCACTACGGACTTTTGTACTTGCGGCACAGTCCCCGTGACAGCAGAACATATTTTCCAGTCCTGCCCCACGTATACCGACAAAAAGAAGTAGGATTTGGCAACATCCCGTGTCCTTCCACGAGAAGTGCATGGAGCCTCACGTCCAATGATGCCTTCGTTAGAGTCATTGAAGTCGAGGTCTGAACACGAAAGAGGAATAATAATACTTCGAATCGTGGTATTTAAACAGGTATGGCTTGGCGTGGCTTCGTTCGTTCTCAATCTTCCGCTACCAAACCCTGACACGGGCCTAAGTAGCAGAATGTAGTCCAGAGAACGGAATGCGTTGTGTCGTAGTTTACAGATTGACTGCGATATTTGCACCTTTCGGTCCAACACGTCCGACTTCAGCAAGCATTTTTTTACTACCGGGTTAGCATTCCCTCTTCGATCCCTTCTCCTTAGCCAGTCTGCTCTGTTGCAGCCTGTTGTCCAGGATCACCGCGTGGAGGTGAAAAAGGGTCTTGGCAGCTCTGGTTCGCTGGCCCTGGCGCTAGCAGTCAGCTATGGGTAGCTGACCACTGCAGCTCATACGCTGCTCAACATCTTCTCAAACAGGAATGTTGTTAATGGCTGTTGCCAGGTAGCCGAAGGCTATCCGATGTAGGTATTTGAAACTTTCTGCGGCTTACTAGGCCTAGGGGGAAAGTACATATAAACTTAGTAGACTATAATTTTTGAATTTTGTCCGGACAGTAGCTGGTAAGCTTACTCTTTTCGATTTTCCAAACTGCAAGAGATTTTTAACGTGCTCGACATTGTACGCGGGAGTCTGATCTCACTACCCAGAGATCATTGGAATTTTTATTTTACCTGACGATCCACGTGAAAAAAAACCTCGGTCTCCACCGTGATTCGAACCAGCTAACTCCGGCACCTTACCTCGAGACCGCTGAGGCTAGCGCTCAGCCAATCCCAAGTCAATAATAAGAGGAAGAAGAAAGAGAAAAAGAGAAGACTACAGGGATGAGTAGGCCAAGCTACGACCTTAACACACTCATAAATCCTTGTGTCTGGCCACAAAGGCATCCTCTTCTCTCCCCCCCCCCCACCCTCCTCCTCCTCCTCCTCCTCCTCCCGGTTAAATGCCGCTAACCTGCATGCACTGGCTCTGTTTGACAAATTAAATACTAGACAACTTAATAGCGGCGCTCTGGAAACAAGGGACGATACTGAGACAGAGTCGGGTGTAGGTTGGAGGTGAGAGGGAGTAATGAAGAGAGCCGGAGGGGGAGGGGGATATTGTGAGGGAGAGTGATGGAGGGAGAGAGAGAATGATTTTGAGTGGGTTGGGGGAGGGGAGGAGGGTGCGTTCGCCTTATTTCTCTTTTCCCCAAGGCGATGTGCGTTGCAGTACGGTTTTTATTTTGCGCCTGTCGGTCCAGTGCATCCGACTTCGGCATACATTTATGCAAGGGTCTGCTTCCTCCTGCGTCTTCTAAGGGTTTGCTTCTCCGGGATAATGGTCGGTGCTTTGATGGGAATCGAACCTAGCACCTTCGGGTTGTGAGCCGTGTCACTTAACCACTAGCCCACGCCGTCCCCAGTTGAGAGTGAGTGAAAGAGAAAGCGGATGAGTGTGGCAGGAAGTGATACGGCAGAGCGAGTGAGGGAGAGGGAGTGTGAGGGAAGAGAGAAAGTGAAAGAGAGAGTGAGCAGGAGAGAGAGAGAGAAAGAGTGAGAGAGGAGTGATAGTGAGAAAGTGCGAGTGGGGATAGTGAGAGAAAAACTCTCCTTTATCGTCTGTGTTTGTTCTCCTAACCCCGCTAGCAAGCCATAAAAAGGACTTTGCAATTAGCACGTGTAGTTCAGAGAGGGGAATGCGTTGTGTGGTAGTTTACAGCTTGACTGCGACATTTCCACCTTTCGGTCCGACACATCTGAATTTAGGTACCGGGTTAGCCTTCCCTCAGATCAAGATTGAGAACGATGGAGAGAGTGAGGGAGAAGGAGTGGAGGTAGTGAGAGCGAGATAGAGTAAGGACAGAGAGAAAGAGTATTAGAAAGGGGAGAGTGAATGAGAGAGAAGAAAAGAGAATGAAGGGGAGAAAGTGTCAGTGAGGGAGAGAGTGAATACGAAAGTGATTGACAGATAGCGATGCGAGGTAGTGAGAGTGCCAATGAGAGAGCCTACCATTAAGAGTGAGGCAGGCAGTGCCTGTAACATCCGCTACAGCGTCCCCTAACCCGCAGTTACAGATTACATCAGTGAGACCAGGTGTTGCTCTCAAACAAAACAAAACAAAACCAACACAAAAGTCGAGACTAGCGGAACGACAAGAAACCATGGCCTAGAAGAGCAGAAAACCATCGATCCAAAAAACAGCGGTAGTCGTGGAGGTTGAAGGATTGGGTTACAACGTTGTGTGTTGGTGGGAGTCATATATTACTGAAGATAACGGACAGTGCCTAATGAGAAAATAGTGGATTTACTGTACCACATACTGGGGAGGATAGAAAAGAACTAATGTATCCCCCATACTTCATTGAGCTTAGCTTAACGTCTTTATATTGGTGTACTGGAATATTCAAGGCAACGAGGAAGTAGACGGAATAGCAAGAGACGGTGAAAGGTTACCACAACCAGATTCTAGTGTAACCTACGAAGAGTCCAAAAGGTTTATTAGGGCCAGATACATGGCCAAATTGGAAACAGAGCATACTGGCTACACACAAAACTGATGCTTATTACCAGTTGAACAGAAGAGAGCTGGTCGTGGTCTTCAGACTCTGCATAGGTCATAACAGACTGAGGTATCATCTATTCAATTAACTGAAGATAGGTGCTACTGACGAATGCCCGTGTGGTACAGGGAAAATGACCTCTGAACATCTGCTGCACAATTTCCGGACATACGAGGACTGAAGAAACGCGCCAAAGAAACAATTACATTACACAGACTTGCAAAGAGCATAGGGTTACAGGCTTATAGTGAGCTGAATAGATCTGCTAGGAACAGAGGACAGTGACGTGACATGATCAGAAGACTGACTAACAGAGGACAGTGGCGTGACATGATCAGTCTCCAGACTAACAGAGGACAGTGGTGTGACATGATCAGAAGACTTCAACATCAGTCTCCGGACTGACTAACAGGGGACAGTGGCGTGACATGATCAGAAGACTTCACCACCAGTCTCCGGACTGACTAACAGAGGACGTTGACGTGACATGACCAGTCTCCGGATTGACTAACAGAGGACAGTAGCGTGACATGATCAGTCTCCGGACTGACTAACAGAGGACAGTGGCGTGACATGACCAGTCTCCGGACTCACTAACATAGGACAGTGGCGTGACATAATCATAAAACTTGAACCTGACCATACCGTAGTCTCCTATCCCCTTAGCTTGTCTTAACTTGACACAGTTTTAAAACAATTGATTTCAGTAAGGTTACCTTGATCGAATGGCAAAGCTAAAAAAAACGGACAGGACATGTTACATTAATTCGTTATGTTCCAGTATACCCAACTGTAAACTGCTACATGTCTGTTTCAGCTAAATATTGACTAAGCAAGATACAATCCGGTTGACGAGGTTGGAAGCAGCATGTGGAATTAACTGAAGAAGCCAGAAGTAACCTATAAGATTAACCCTAGCCTGTTGTACAGTTCTGAAAGCTGGACTATCCTGCAAGGGAATCAGAAGAGCATTGAAGCAATCCAAGCATACCGAGATATCCATTCTTGTCACCCACTGATATGGTCGGGTCTCAAACGACGAAGTCCCCCCACGAACAGGCGTTGAAGGCATATTCACTATGCTAAACCGTCGCCATTTGAACATGTGGCCCACCATACCGAGGATGTCCCCACCCACCAGTTCTTAAAACAGGTCATGGACATCAAGAATGGGAAACTACTCTCTCCATCATGGCCCTGTCCCTGTGGTCGCCCACGTGGTGAGGTCAAATCGGAATGACATCATTCTCATTGTATGCATCCTTGTTTTCCCATGCTCCTAATATCCATGGACGGTTTGCGCGACAGGTCCTTGCCGCCTAAGCGAAATACCTACTTATATGCCAACCTAAGATGCAGGACATAATGAAATAAGCCACTAGTCACTTCTTCCTTCTTCTTTGCGTTCAGGATCTTTTGGTCATGCTATAAGTGCAGACCAGTCGCCATGATGGAGTCTGTAGTCTTCACCAGGTCGGAGCGGCTACCCCACAGCTTTTGTCTCAGCTCCCCACTCCCTGGCCAGGCCTGGTATCTCATTTCCCTATAGATTGGGCATTCCCGTAGAGTGTTTTCAAAGTGCTGGCCTCCTGTTCCACATGGGCACTCATCGGTGTGTGAGATCTTCAGTCGGTATAGATGTTCTAGTAGTCTGCAGTGTCCAGTTCTCATGCGAAATAAGGTAGTTTGTTGGTTTCTTTTGAGTTGGTGAATTGGGTCTGGTGTACTGCTTATGTTTCTGTCTTCTCTCCATTGGTGTATATACTGATTTCTGAGGATGTTCTTGATCTCTCTGTATGGTACTCGATGATTAAATTGTGCATTGTTGCTGCCATCTTTTGCTAGAGCATCAGCTCTCTTGTTTACTGCGATTCTACGATGGGAGTGTAGCCACTGGAGCGCTATTGTTGAGGATCACTGGAGTTTTCTTAGTTCTGCTCTGATCTCTTAAACACAACTTTGCTAACACAGGTTGTCACATAAACAAAAATGGCTTTTCCAGATAAAGTGTTAAAGAGACTGCAACGTTCCAATCTCAGATTATTCTTCCCCGACACCTTGTCTTGACTACAATAAACAGGACACAGAAATCGTTTTGAATATCATAGTTCTTCGACTTATTGGGACATGCTATCTGTATTAACAAATATTTGCGGTAAATATATATTGCAGACACTGAATATCTAGAGACGTTTACTCTATATCTCAAATTGACCCAACATATAGCACATTTGCTAAGAGTATGTATGTCTCAAACTGGCCCAACATATAGCACATATTGTCTAAGAGTATGTATGTCTCAAACTGGCCCAACATATAGCACATATTGTCTAAGAGTATGTATGTCTCAAACTGGCCCAACATATAGCACATATTGTCTATAAGTATGTATGTCTCAAACTGTCCCAACATATAGCACATATTGTCTATGAGTATGTATGTCTCAAATTGACCCAACATATAGCACATATTGTCTATAAGTATGTATGTCTCAAGTTGACCCAACATATAGCACATATTATCTATAAGTATGTATGTCTCAAGTTGACCCAACATATAGCACATATTGTCTATGAGTATGTATGTCTCAAATTGACCCAACATATAGCACATATTGTCTATGAGTATGTATGTCTCAAACTGGCCCAACATATATCGCATATTGTCTATGAGTATGTATGTCTCAAACTGGCCCAGCATATAGCACATATTGTCTATGAGTATGTATGTCTCAAATTGGCCCAGCATATAGCACATATTTGTCCAAAGTATATCACAAATTGATCGGCTACTCAGCGCAGTGATAGTGTACTCGTTTTTCATGGCAAAGGCACCGGGTTCAACTACCGCTTCCGGCAGCTCAAGTCAACCTACCTGTAAATGGATACCTGGCTGACGGTTAGGGAAGGAAAAATGCAGTGAGAAAAGGAACTAACTAGTCACCCAACCCCACAAAGCTGTGGCTTACTGCAATGAAAACACCAACACTTCGTCACTGACGGCAGTGTCTACTATTTAACTACCTTTTAACCTTACCTTTATGTAACAAATTAATGGAGTCTAGTCCATTACAAATTAACCACAATGCCTAGCACACATTTTCTCCAAAGTACATAAATTAGCTACAATTTATTTTCCATGTATCGCAAGTCTCTCACCACACCCCACCTTCTATTCATCCTCAATATATAAAGTATTTCACACGTTTGTCGCAATATATTCAACTAGCTAGCTTAAATCAATATCATAAATGACCATATAATTCACACACACGCATCTAATCTATATCACGTGTACCTCCAATATATTTCACAGATTCGATTCAAATCGAGATCACAAACACGTCTCTAATCTATATCACATGTACTCTCCAATATATTTCACAGATTCGATTAAAATCTATATCACAAACACGTCTCTAATCTATATCACATGTACTCTCCAATATATTTCACAGATTCGATTAAAATCTATATCACAAACACGTCTCTAATCTATATCACATGTACTCTCCAATATATTTCACAGATTCGATTAAAATCTATATCACAAACGCTCATCTAATCTATATCACATGTACTCGCCAATATATTTCGCAGATTCCGTTCAAATCTATTTCACAAACGATCATATATTTCATAAACACGTCTCTAATCTATAGTCTATAACATGTACTCTCCAATATATTTCACAGATTCCATTCAAATCTATATCAAAAACGACCATATATTTCACAAACTCGTCTGTAATCTACATCACAGGTACCCTCCAATATATTTCACAGACTCGATTGACATCTGTATAACAAATCACCGTATATTTCACAAAATCGTCTCTAACCTATATCATAAATACCCTCCAATATATTTCACAGATTCAGTTCAAATCTATATCACAAATATAAATATGTATACTGTACTGTGCGAGTTATTTGTGATGTTAAAAAACACTTCGAATTTCCACAAATACACTTGTTATCTTTCTGCAAACACATAGAATCCATCAGGCATGAAACCAGCTGTACCATCAACCGGTACACTTTAACATACCACAACATGAATATAACTTGTAATCCACAATTTGACCTTCCTCGGAGGTGGGGTGGGGGGAGGTGAGGGAAAAGTGGTGCGGTTGGTGCGGGTCGGCTGGCGACAAAATTAGGACGGGAAAATTTAACACTTCAATACATTTTCTGTCCTCTCGGCCAGTGCTATCAAACACGGGCCTGTGACGGGCATACAGGCCGACTTAAGCCTTCAATAGACGGGGCGTTCTATCTGTGCGTCTCCAGACGGGTTCGTCAGTGGGTTCACAGCGCAGGTGTGTGACCCAGTTTAAGGAGGTATTCCTGCTGCCTCGCTGGATACATCTATTTTGCATCAGCAGATCCAGGGGTTTTACAGCTCGCGCGTTAAATAAGAGGTTGCCGATTTATCCCTTCTGGTTGGTTCTAGAAAAACGGTTCCTATCTGCCGATTGCTAAATTGGGCGCATTCTTCTTCTGAATTCAGCTCTACAATTTCTTGTTTGTTAAATAAAAAACCAAAGGCAATAGTCAAGACAACCTGCTGTTCATAGTAAAGGTACATTCTACGCTGCAGTCGACAAGGCTGTAAATGGGTACCTGGCAGACAAGTAAAGTAAAAGCCAGCGATGAAAGGAATTGGTCACCCTACCTCATACAATCTCTGGCTTTAGTATACTGAAGTCTGCAACAACTTCATAGTGTAACTACTACAGGGCAAACCTTGACTTAGTATACTGAAGTCTGCAACAACTTCATAGTGTAACTACTACAGGGCAAACCTTGACTTAGTATACTGAAGTCTGCAACAACTTCATAGTGTAACTACTACAGGGCAAACCTTGACTTAGTATACTGAAGTCTGCAACAACTTCATAGTGTAACTACTACAGGGCAAACCTTGACTTAGTATACTGAAGTCTGCAACAACTTCATAGTGTAACTACTACAGGGCAAACCTTGACTTAGTATACTGAAGTCTGCAACAACTTCATAGTGTAACTACTACAGGGCAAACCTTGACTTAGTATACTGAAGTCTGCAACAACTTCATAGTGTAACTACTATGAGATAAACCTTGTCTTAGTTATACTGAAGTCTCTAACAACTTCATAGTGTAACTACTATGAGATAAACCTTGTCTTAGTTATACTGAAGTCTCTAACAACTTCATAGTGTAACTACTATGAGATAAACCTTGTCTTAGTTATACTGAAGTCTCTAACAACTTCATAGTGTAACTACTATGGGACAAACCTTGACTTAGTACACTGAAGTCTGCAACAACTTCATAGTGTTACTACTATGAGACAAACCTTCTCTTAATTATACTCAAGTCTGCAACAACTTCATAGTGTAACTACTACAGGACAAATCTTGACTTAGTATACTGCAGTCTCTAACAACTTCATAGTGTAACTACTATGGAACAAACCTTGACTTAGTATACTGAAGTCTCTAACAACTTCATTCCCCGACAGTAGTGTAACTACTATGGGGCAAACCTTGACTTAGTATACTGAAGTCTATAACAACTTCATTCCCCGACAGTAGTGTAACTACTATGGGACAAACCTTGACTTAGTATACTTAAGTCTATAACAACTTCATTCCCCGACAATAGCGTAACTAGCTAACATACGATATAACTAAAAAAAGGGGGGAAATTAATATATAGTCACATATCAGACACTAATACAGGGGATCGAGTGGTAGAGACCATGTCAAGTTCACATCTTCGCTACCTTCCCTTCCTTGAAAAAAAGGCATGCACCCATTTCAAGCTGGGTCGACTGTCGCGTGTCGATAATGGGGATCCAGCAGGGTACATGTGCCGCGAGAAGCGATCGCTGTGCCGCTCTGGATGTAGTTAGATGAGACAACAGTGCCATAACACCACTCACCGTATGGTTGTTTGCCCAAACATTGATTCATAACTCTCAATTTGACATTGTGCTCCTATTCCCTCTTCTTTCGTCGTCTCACTTTCTACCGGGATGTAGCCCAGTGTCGTGGTATGTATTCGTCTTTCGTCGTCTCACTTTCTTCCGGGATGTAGCATAGTGTCGTGGTATGTATTCATTTTTCGTCGTCTCACTTTCTACCGGGATGTAGCATAGTGTCGTGGTATGTATTCGTCTTTCGTCGTCTCACTTTCTACCGGGATGTAGCATAGTGTCGTGGTATGTATTCGTCTTTCGTCGTCTCACTTTCTACCGGGATGTAGCCCAGTGTTGTGGTATGTATTCGTCTTTCGTCGTCTGACTTTCTACCGAGATGTAGCCCAGTGTCGTGGTACGTATTCGTCTTTCGTCGTCTCACTGTCTACCGGGAAGTAGCCCAGTGTCGTGGTATATATTCGTCTTTCGTCGTCTCACTTTTTACCGGGATGTAGCCCAGTGTCGTGGTATATATTCGTCTTTCGCCTTTCTGGTTTGCCCGAGTAACATATTTACCCATTTTACGACAGGTCTCATTTACGCTGTCGATCCACCTTTCCCTCGGTTTCCTCTTGCTCTTCTTCCTGATGTTCTCCTTGTAAAAGGTTGTATGAACGGGGCTTGATAAAAGCGCCCGTCTTCTCGTCTGTGACGAGTAAAAGTGTTTGCTTGACAAGTAAAACAAATTTGGTTTGAATTCTTAATTACGTTGATAATCGTTACTACATAACGACTCTCATGTCAGGTCACGTCATCTCGTCGTTGGGGCACACATGAAGACATCCTCACAACCCCACGCCACCCTTCTCTGTCAGTGGCCACTGTCTGTGCCTCTTCTGGTCGGAGATTGATCCATTCTTTTATGTTGTCCTCCCACCTCTTTTTGGGCCGGCCTCTTCGTTGTCTGCCTTGCACCTTTCCGTGCAAGATTGTATTTGCAAGACCATTTGATCTCGATATGTTATCGTACCAAGCGAGTTTCCTTCGTTTGACTGTTGCCAAGAGGTCTTCAAAAGGCCCTATTGCTGTTGTAATTGTATCTCGTATTTCCTCATTTGTAACTCGATCTTTGTACGTGACATTTAAAAGTCTTCGGACACATGTCTTCTTCAAGGCCTGTATCCTTCGCTGACGGTCAACTGCATATAGGATTATTGACAGGACCAATGTACACATTAATCTGATTTGCGTGCATAGTGCTAACAATTTATCTTGCCAGATTTTGTTAAGCCGTCCAAACGCCGCTATTGTCTGTGCTATTCTGACCAACAACTCACATTTTGATCTTTCATCACTGACAATCGAACCCAGATATTTAAAACGGCCAACCCCTTCGAGTTCCTGACCGTTAGCTTTTATCCTGCTGTTGAAGCCCTCGGCGTTGTTGGTGATTAATTTTGTCTTTCCAGCGTTTATCTACATACCATAGTCAAGAGCTGTTTCATCGAGCCTTCTGACCCATTCCTGGAGTTCTGCTTCTGAACCCGCCAACCCGTCGGTGTCATCTGCAAAACGAAGGTTGGTAATCGTTCGGCCCCCTATCTCGACAGTACCAACGTGGCCTCCAAGTGCCTCCCTCATAATTCCCTCAAGGAATACTTTGAAGAGAGTTGGAGGTGAATCATTTGATGCATTCAGGATTATTCTTCACCTTCTTCGGCGTTCATGCTTATCTTCTTCTTCTTCGTCATTGCCGGTCCACCCTACAGCTTTTCCAGCATGGTCGCTCCCCCGGGTCAGACAGCCTCTCTTTGGTCTGTACAAGTGGAAGCGTCCTGCAGGATATGTTATGGTGTTTGATTGACTGTTACACAATCGCACGTGGCGTTGTCTCTAAGACCAATTCTGTGGAGGTGGGCCTTCAATCTGTAAAGTCCGTTTTGAGTCTGAAGATCTTTGTCTGCCAATCTCTACCAAGTTTGTCTTTGTTGTCATTTTGTGGCTTGGATACTTTGTGTTTAGGTGAAGGCGATTTGTTACATTTTGATTCGCGTGAGTCTATCTTGTTTTGGGCTTGACATGGCTTGGAGTACGCTCCTGGAATCTGTTAAAATGTGCGTTCGTCCTAAAAACATCACGTTTTGTCACAATTTACAGTAAAAGTAAGTCGCATGTCCTTTTACAGAACGTAGCTTCTTGCAGCCGCCACCTATTTGGCTGTTATAAGTTTCTAGGCAAGTGTGCCGTACGATAGGTTGCCATTACTTTCCGTGCGTGGAGAAGCATTAGCCCGGGACAAAAACTAGTGTCTGCCAAACTGGACACAAGTGGGAATCGAACCAGGAATGTTGGGATTGAGAAAACCGAGCGAGTTTCACCCCTAGGCCACACAGCCTCCCAATTTACAGTAGGGCCGCGATATCTGCGTTTCGGACCGAATCATCCTATTTCAGCTACCTTGTTTTTTTTTGTGTTTTTTTTTGTGCATTGGTTTGTCTGTTCATTGCGATCACTATCCTCATATCCAGACTTGGCTGTTGCAGCTTGTTTCCATGACCAACGCGTAGAGGCGGCTCCTGTTCGCTGACCCTTATGCCAGAGAATCAAGTAGAAGTCGCTGGTACCTATTAGCTAACTCAATGCTGCATCATCCGCCTTAGAATTCAACTTGAACATTTATAAAGCAGTGGGTACCTAGGGTAACTGGTATCTCCGTAGATGTTGTCCTGGAATAGTATAAGTGAGGATGAAAATGAGCTTCAGGGCCGGTGAACCAGAGATGCCAAGGCCCTTCTTCGCCTCCATGCGGTGATCCTGGATAACAGGCTGCAGCAGGGCAGGCTGGCTAAGGAGAAGGGATCGTAGAGGGAAGGCTAACCCGGTTCTCAAAAATACCTGATGCCGAAAACGAATGTGTCGGACCGATAGGTGCAAATATCGCAGTCAAGCTGTAAACTAGCGACACAACGCATTCAGTTCTCGGGACTACATCTTGCTACTTGCAAAGCCATATTCAGAGTATGGTAGAGGAAGATTGAGAACGAACACGCAGAAGAAGAATAAGAAGGTTCAGGTGAAGGTGATGTGTGCTTTCCCTGTTCCTCGTAAGTTAGACACCTTTGGGGATCAAGATGCTGAGCAGTGCATGAGCTGAAGTGGTCAGCGACCCATAGCTGACTGCTAGCATATGGGCTAGCGAGCCAAAGCTGCCAAGACCCTTCTACACCTCCACGCGGTGATCCTGGATAACAGCCTGCAGCAGGGCAAACTGGCTAAGGAGAAGGGATCGAAGAGGGAATGCTAACCCGGTACTCAAAAAATGCTTGCTGAAGTCGGATGTGTTGGACCAAAAGGTGCAAATATCGCAGTCAAGCTGTAAACTACAACACAACGCATTCCGTTCTCTAGACTATATTCTGCTACTTAAGCCCTTTCAGTGTTTGGTAGTGGGAGATTGAGAATGAACGAAGCCAAGCCAAGACACTTTTGTAGCTGATGTTCAGCAGCCATGTTGTCAGCTCCGCAGACACATTCATCCGTACGTCCAATCCTTTGTCTATTATGTCATGTGTTGGGTCTACCGATTACTGCATCTGCACTTCTGCTGAGACGGTAATATGCGTCATTTCGATGTCGGCATGTGTGTTTTCCAACTTGCTCCTGTAACTACACATGGCAAGCCTCTTGAACTGTGAACTGAACTTTGACCTTGATATTTAATTGGTGAATTGTGAACTTTGACCTTTACTTATTAATTGGTGAATGGTGAACTGAACTTTGACCGTGACTTATTATTAATCGTTGAACTGTGAACTGAAATTTTACCTTCATTTATTAATTGGTGAATTGTGAACAGAACTTAGACTTAGACTTATTAATTGGTGAATTGTGAACTGAACTTTGATCTTGACTTATTAATCGGTGGATTGTGAACTGAACTTTGACCTTGACTTATTATTAATCGTTGGACTGTGAACTGAACTTTAACCTTGACTTATTATTAATCGTTGGACTGTGAACTGAACTTTAACCTTGACTTATTATTAATCGTTGGACTGTGAACTGAACATTGGCCGTAACTTATTAATCGTTGGACTGTGAACTGAACTTTAACCTTGACTTATTATTAATCGTTGGACTGTGAACTGAACTTTAACCTTGACTTATTATTAATCGTTGGACTGTGAACTGAACTTTAACCTTGACTTATTATTAATCGTTGGACTGTGAACTGAACATTGGCCGTAACTTATTAATCGTTGGACTGTGAACTGAACTTTAACCTTGACTTATTATTAATCGTTGGACTGTGAACTGAACCTTGGCCGTAACTTATTAATCGTTAGATTGTGAACTGAACTTTGATCTTGACTTATTACTAATCGTTGGACTATGGGCTGAACTTTTACCTTGACTTATTATTAATCGTTGGACTGTGTATTGAACTGATCACGATTGGTATCAACCAATTTGAAAAATGATAATGCTCCAGAAATAAAACACATTACGTACGCGTGCATGCAAGCACATGCGCGCATTAAAACACACATACGCCCGCGCGCATGCACAGAATGGATAAAGATTATGCGTTCTGGTGCAATAAACTAAAAACCGTCTGTGGTTGAAAGGTGCGCAATTTGCCCATAAAGCGACCAAAGAAACACCGTCAGAAGTGAACAACTCGGACACCACAACAGTAACATATACCTGACTTACAAGTAGGGATGCCAAGACGACTGGGAAGGGAACTGCACATTCCACCTCACCCCAAAAAAAATCGAAGACATAGTCAAAAGAAAGCTTAAATAGAGAGGGTGTGGGGGGTGGGGGGGGGGGGATACACAAAACTGCAGGGTCGCACACAAAGAACCAACTTGCCCCTATACCTCCTGCGGTCTTTACAGCCAGCTTAGAATGACTCACAGACACTTCGTGGGCGGGCGCTTGTGGAGGCTAGATTCAAGCATATCCTAAAGCGTATCTGAATGTGATACTGAAAGTTTACGCGAGATGTTAGGTCGTGATCACCCGAGTAAAAGGTGTCTTGTCTCGTGGCAGGCATGCTGGCGAGGATGGAAGTTCTAGAAACTGCGGGGAACACGATATCAGCTCTGTGAGATACATCCAAAATTGATAATCTGGTTCTTGTCTTACCTCCCCCTGTTTCATTAGACTCTGTCTAACAATCACACTCTTGCACAACTTTCACGCGTGCTCTCAGGGTGAGGCCATTCCATTACACTTTGGTTGGGCTGGCTTCTGAGAGCGCTCGAACCTAGCATAGGTATATACAAACGCACACATACATCCAAGCAATGGTTTATGCGTCTTAATATCGTCTAATTGACTACGGTCTGTTGTGGAATAGGCGCGTCTCCGCCAGTAGAAACTAGTGAGGCAAACACGTAAAATAAAAAAATAAAAAATCAAGATTGACTCACACTCGGACTCCTCTCTCTTTTCATACCTCACACTGCTACGTTTGACTTTGTCAAACAATCACACTCTTGCACAACTTTCTCACGCGTCCTCAGTGTGGGGCCCTTCCAATGCGTTTTGGTTGGGTTGACCGTTGAAAGCGCACTAACTAGCATAGGTGTTGTTCGTCCACCGTAATCGACGAAGATCGCTTTGTCAGCATTCGCTGTTCACATGAGTTCGAAGATGGCTAAATAAGCCAATCTGAGCCTTGAATTGTCTGTTGCACTTTGTGCAGGGAAATGAGACACCTCCTTCCACCGAGGTTGAAGAAGGGTTGACGTGAGTTGACTTGCGGACCGCTCGTCTCTGGATGGCCTGTCCTAACATAAGGTACACACAGACGCACACATGCATCCAATACGTCCTGATATCACTTAAAAGGCTGCGGACGGGGTTGAAAAGGAAGTGCCTCCGCCAGTCGAAAACAGAGAGGCAAACACTTTACACACACACAAAAATCCACAAACGATCGGCTTTGTCAGGTGGGGTCTAATAATAATAGGTGTCCATCGCAAGCGGAGATGACGACAATCAGACATATGACTGCATAGTCCGATGGGGGCGCGACAAACTCTAACCAGGCGTGCGCCATACGTGGACACCATTAGGAGTTGGACCGCCCTGCATTCTGGCGGCGATTCAGTAATGTTTCTTTCTCAGCGATGCAAGCACATGTGCGATTGCACTGTGCCAGACTGAGCGGTTCGGAGCAAGCAGCTTCTAGGAGGCGGCATCAATTGAAAAAAACTGTTCAAAGAAACTTTTCTGAGAGTCTTTGTTTCGTTACGTCTGTCCTTAACTGATCAAGAACTTACTCGGCCTTCAAGTAGCGACCCTAGAAACAGACTGCAGCCAAGCAGTCTAGTTAAAAGATTATGGAACGAAGAGGGAATTCAATCCGTGTCGGGCCAAAATACGCAGATACCGCAGCCTTATTTTAAACTACGACACAACGTCACAAACGTCGAATAAGAGGAAGAAGAAGAGGAAGAAGAAGAAGAGGAAGTAGAAGAACACGAACGAGCAAGAAGAAGAAGAAGAAAAAGATAAAGAAGAAAGACACCCATCTACTCCATGTCCTGACCACAATATCTAACAGACTAATTGGATTTGGAAACGCTAGGACAATGAACAAAGTAAAACAAATTAACAAGAGATTACAGCGGAAATGCGGAGTTATAGACTACAAATCTTGTAAATAAGTGAGAGTAACAAGTCCAGGAAGGAAATAGACTTCAACCATGTTGAGAATATGTGAATGCCGGAAAATGAATAAGAAAAAGGTTGTGCAGGCGTGCAAGTCAATGCAGTCTATAGTGAAGAAAAAAAACAACATAGGAAACAATACTGCACCTTGGATGGCCATCATGGACGTAAGTCAAATCCCATCAAACTCAAATGCAATTCGACAGGTTGTCGTCAAGACAGCACAGATCTTTCACCTAAGCCCAATCTAGGTCACCTGATTTTTAAAAAGAAATTTTTACCTTACTTTACCTGGGCTAGTTAGAGACAAATTAAGTTACTGACTTTTCCATCCATCTCCGTTTTTCTTACCTCGGCTAGTTAGAGACAAATTAAGTTACCGACTTTCCCATCCTTAACTGAGTTTCTTACCTGGGCTAGTTAGAGACAAATTAAGTTACCGACTTTCCCATCCTTAACTGAGTTTATTACCTCTGCTAGTTAGAGACAAATTGAGTTACTGACTTTCCCATCAATTACCAGCTTTTTTTTACCTCGGCTAGTTAGAGACAAATTAACTTACTGACTTTCCCATCCATAACCAACTTTCTTACCTGGGCTAGAGACAAATTAACTTACTGATTTTTCCATCCATAACCAACTTTCTTACCTGGGCTAGAGACAAATTAACTTATTGACTTTCCCATCCATAACCAACTTTTTTACCTGGGCTAGAGACAAATTAACTTACTGATTTTTCCATCCATAACCAACTTTCTTACCTGGGCTAGAGACAAATTAAGTTACTGACTTTCCCATCCATAACCGACTTTCTTACCTGGGCTAGTTAGAGACAAATTAAGTTACTGACTTTTCCATCCACTTATTCTTCTTCTTCTTCGTTCGTTCTCAATCTCCCACTACCAAATCCTGAAAGGGTAAGTAGCAGAATGTAGTCCAGCGAACGGAATGCGGTGTGTCGTAGTTTACAGCTTGCCTGCGATATTTGCACCTTTTGGTCCAACACTCCGACTTCAGCAAGCATTTTTTAGCAGCGGGTTAGCATTTCTTCTTCGCTCCCTTCTCCTTAGCCAGTCTGCCCTGCTGCAGCCTGTTATCCAGGATCACCGCATGGAGGTGTAGAAGGGCCTTGGCAGCTATGGTTCGCTGGCCCTGACGCTAGCATTCAGCTATGGGTCGCTGACCACTGCAGCTCATACGCTGCTCAGCATCTTGATCCCCCATCCACTTATGACGGTAAGCGACGTAGGGAACTTTAGTTGCCTTTCTTGGGTCAAATGTGCGACATGTGTTGTTGTTGTAAATCCATGTTGTTGTATATCTTGTATGTCATCTATCCATCTGCTACATGGTCTTCTTCGTAGAATGTGGTGGGATTTGCATGTGTTGTCCTCAGGTTTCATTCTCATGAGATGACCGAGACATGGTATTTTCTGTACGGAAAGGTATTTAGTCCAGAAGATAGTTGTCACCATATTTATATGGTCATTATTTCAATTTTCTCTCTCCTTCTGGTACCAACTGGGAGTCGAGGTAGCGCTGCGGTTAGTGCAATGACTTCTGAGATGAGCAGCCGGGGTTCAGTTCCCAATCAGGTCAGGTCATTCCATAACAGGCGGGGTCGTTGTGGCCCACATGAAGACACCCCCATGAAGACACCCCCATGAAGACATCCCCACGAAGACACATCCATGAAAACACCCCCCATGAAGACACCCCCATTAAGATACCCACATGAAGACAGACCCATGAAGTCACCTCCACGAAGACACCCACATGAAGACATCCCCATGAAGACACACCCAAGAATACACCCCAAGGAAGACACCCCTAGGAAGACACGCCCATGAAGACATCCCCATGAAGACACCCCCATGAAGACATCCCCATGAAGACACCCCCACGAAGACACCCCGACGAAGACACCCCCTTGAAGACACCCCCATGAACACATCCCCATGAAGACACCCCCATGAAGACATCCCCATGAAGACACCCCCACGAAGACACCCCGACGAAGACACCCCCATGAAGACACACCAACAAACTTGCACCACCCGTCTCTGTCATGGGCCGCTGCCTGTGCCTCCTCTGGTCGGATATTGGTCCTTCTTCTGCGTCTAGGCGTTTCGGTCATGCTAGATCTGTAGTCCCGTGGCTATGACGAAGTCCACAATCCTCTATAGATCAGGGTAGCAGTCCGACGACTTCTGGGTCACCTCGGCTCCCCCTCGCCAGGTTTGGGGTAGATTGGTTCATCCATTAATGTTGTCATCCCACCTCATTTCAAGACGACCTCTTCATCATCCGCCTTCCAACCTTCCCGTCCAGGATTGTATTTGTAAGACCGTTTTATCTCGATACGTGGGCCGTAACAAGTAACTTTCCGTCTTTTGACCATTGACCATTGTTTAAAAGTTGGACATGGTAAAGATGGAGGGGGTAAAGATGGAGGGGGTAAAGTTGGAGGGGGTAAAGTTGGAGGGGGTAAATTTGGATCGAGTAAAGTTGGACGGGGTAAAGTTGGAAGGGGTAAATTTGGACTGGGTAAATTTGGACTGGGTAAATTTGGACCGGGTAAAGTTGGAGGGGGTAAAGTTGGAGGGGGTAAAGTCGGACGGGGTAAATTTGGACTGGGTAAAATTGGACGGGGTAGAGTTGGAGGGGGTAAATTTGTACCGGGTAAAGTTGGACCGGGTAAAGTTGGAGGGGGTAAATTTGGACCGGGTAAATTTGGACTGGGTAAATTTGGAACGGGTAAAGTTGGACATGGTAAAGATGGAGGGGGTAAAGTTGGAGGGGGTAAATTTTGACTGGGTAAAGTTGGACTGGCAAAGATGGCGCCATAACTAACTGCGAGTCTACATTTCTCTACTGTTTTGGATCATTATGGATGCCGCCAGACCACGGATTTGCCTGGAATTCACACTAGTCGACGACTTACACTTGTGTTCACGGAAACGTGGTGTTGTTTTCCGTCGGGACTTGTTATTTCGTTCTTTTTTTGTGATTTCTTCCATCCGTTTATCCTGGTCTGGACGCCGGCTGAATCAGTGAATGGAACTACGGTTATACCAGTTAAACCTGTGTCGTGTTTCACGAGTTAGTTCTGCCGGTTCACCTTCACGAATATGGCGTGTGGGAATTTTAGATGCTACTATGATGAGATGAATACAGCTGGGGAGAGATGCCAGACTCACTCACACGCTGAGTGTTGTCCATACGACCTCTTGTGGTTATCGAAAAGGCACGACAAACTGCGTTAGATGCCATCCCACCTTTCTACCCTGCGGGTTACATGTTTACGGAACGGCTTCGGTGGTAACCCTGAGACAAAATCTGCATCCTATGCTATCTCCAGTCGTCTCGATGAATGTCTTGCCACTGGCAAAAGGTAGCCTAGGCTCTGTGAGTGAGGTTGACAAAAGGCGCAGTTTCTTCCTCACTTTAATCCAAATCACCGCGCAAGTCACCCATTTCAGCGGACACAGCAAGAGATACGGCTGAACAAAGAGAGTGGTCTTCATCACTTGTGATGGACAACTATAAAGTTGGAGGGGGTAAAGTTGGACGGGGTAAAGTTGGACGGGGTAAAGTTGGACGGGGTAAAGTTGGAGGGGGTAAAGTTGGACGGGGTAAAGTTGGAGGGGGTAAAGTTGGAGGGGGTAAAGTTGGACGGGGTAAAGTTGGAGGGGGTAAAGTTGGAGGGGGTAAAGTTGGACGGGGTAAAGTTGGAGGGGGTAAAGTTGGAGGGGGTAAAGTTGGAGGGGGTAAAGTTGGAGGGGGTAAAGTTGGACGGGGTAAAGTTGGACGGGGTAAAGTTGGAGGGGGTAAAGTTGGAGGGGGTAAAGTTGGACGGGGTAAAGTTGGAGGGGGTAAAAATGGAAGGGGTAAATTTGGACCGGGTAAATTTGGACCGGGTAAATTTGGACTGGGTAAATTTGGACCGGGTAAAGTTGGACCGGGTAAAGTCGGACGGGTAAAATTGGACGGGGTAAATTTTGACTGGGTAAATTTGGACCGGGTAAAGTTGGACCGGATAAAGTCGGAGGGGTAAAGTTGGACGGGGTAAATTTGGACTGGGTAAAATTGGACGGTGTAAAGTTGGACCGCGTAAAGTTAAACCGGGTAAAGTTGGACGGGGTAAAGGCGGACGGGGTAAAGGCGGACGGGGTAAAGTTGGACGGGGTAAATTTGGACTGGGTAAAATTGGACTGGGTAAAATTAGACGGGGTAAAGTTGGACGGGGTAAAGTTGGACCGGGTAAAGTTGAACCGGGTAAAGTCAGACGGGGTAAAGATGGATGGGGTAAAGTTGCAAGGGGTAAAGTCGGACGGGGTTAAGTCGGACGTGGTAAAGTCGGACGTGGTGTCGGACTAAGTCGGACGGGGTAAAGTCGGACGGGGTAAAGTTGGGCGGGGTAAAGTTGGACGGGGTAAAGTTGGACAGGGTAAAGTTGGCCCTAGTGTGCCATTGGTCCAAAAAATATGGACTTTCTCCACGTGATAATGCTGGATAACAGGCTGCAACAAGACAAAATGGGTGAGGAGAAAGGATTGAAGAGGGAGCTCAAAAATGCCTTGCTGAATAGGGATGTGTCGAACCGAATTATGCAAGTATCGTAATTAAGCTGTAAACTACGACACAATGCATCCCTTCCTTCGGACTACATCCCGATACTTGCAAAGCCCTTTTCATGGCTTGGTAGCGGGAGTTTGAGAACGAACGACGAAGAAGAACAAGAATTTAACAAACGAAATAATGTTCTATTCTTACAGGAACCGTACCACTTTATATGTGTACAACTGATACTGGTTATATTTGCATTAAAAATAATAATAATAATAAGGGTCTCAGTGGTTCCGAGGTGTTCGCCTCGGATGCTGAGTTCAAATCACGGTGGAGAAACCGGAATTATTTTCACGTAGATCATCTGGTAAATATTTCCCCTGAAGTCTGAGTAGTGAGATCAGACATCCGTGTGCAGTTGCGCGCACGCTAAAAATACCTTACCAGTTGGAAATCGAAAATAGTAGACCTAACGGCCGCTGCTCGGGCAAAATTCAAGTTAAAAATCTACTTAAATTATTCTAGGGATTCTTGCCCCACAGAGATTATGTCGCCTAAATGGGACTGTGTGGACATAATAGGTTTTGGTTATGCGGTTAGCGGAGCGGCTTACATGGCGCCTGACAGGCTGCGGGTCTACCTTGCTCTAATTTATGCTTCCACCTCCACTAGTCTCAAAAATAGGCGATCGTATATTCAAGAGGCTAATAGATGCTGGGATTGACCTGGCAAGTCACCAGTGGATTTTCAAAAAATGTGAAACAAAGTAGGTCGCACCTCCCCACGACGTCTAACGACACAAGTGGACTGAGATAGATAGAATAATACAGATAGAATAAGCTCAGCATTGAAAAATGGAATGAACTGACACAGGTCCCCTGGATCAAGTGACACGAGGAACCTGCGCCTGGACTTCGCTTGACTTACGCAATTTAGACCTCACTAAATAGACTCCGAACTGGTGTATCACGATGCTGGAAGAAATTCCAGAGAATGATAAAACATACGAGTGTGAAGTGACATACTGGCTAAGACCCTCACCTCATGGGACGATGAGGCTAACGTCTGGTCAGGCAAAACACATTGATCAGACAATGTTAGCCAGGGTCAGGAGAAATATACTGGCTAAGACCCTCACCTGACGGGACGATGAGGCTAACGTCTGGTCAGGCAAAACACATTGATCAGACAATGTTAGCCAGGGTCAGGAGAAATATACTGGCTAAGACCCTCACCTGACGGGACGATGAGGCTAACGTCTGGTCAGGCAAAACACATTGATCAGACAATGTTAGCCAGCGTCAGGAGAAATATACTGGCCAAGACACTCACCTGACCTCCTCGTTGGTCGTCCTAGAAACGGGCTGTTGTTGAGAACAGTCTGGTTAACAAGGTGAGGTTCGACGTGATATCAGTAGTAGTTAGTGACACGCAGATGAAGCCAAGCATTGCACAACCGCCTGGAGGACCCCGGTCCACTTCATCAGCAGAATCGGGATGTCAGGAAAGCTACTACATTCTGCCACAAGTTCCGTCCTTTTTAGGGCGCACAGAAGGGTTCCCAGCCCATTGTGGGCATTAGCAACCAACCAACCAACCATGAAACCACTCTGGACCTACAACGCGACTACCAATGGTTGTTAATGGAGCTAGATAACGCTCATGCGCAAGACAAATTGCTACAGAATCCACAACTACAAAATCGCACCTAAATGCTATGCTGCAGACTTTTCATGCTAACATGTACGAGGTACAACTATGAAAACCACAATGCTCCAGTTCATCCAACTGTAAATGGATACCAGACTTAAAATTAGGAATTTACCGCTGCGAGGAAGGAAATCTGGTCACACCACCTGACACAAGATGTGGCTTAGTATACTGAAGTCACTAACTCCTCGTTTCTGACCAGCGGTCAGGTCTCCTTTACCTTTATGTAACCAAATAATTGAGGTACAGTAACCAAATAATTGAGGTATAGTAACCAAATAATTGGGGTATAGTAAACAAATAATTGAGGTATAGTAACATAAATTATTCATTACAGGTATAGTAACATTAACTATATGTTACAGGTCCAGTAACATTAGCATTAAATTACGGGTATAGTAACATTAACTATAAGGCCAGGGCTGGACAAATTTTAGGATGGCTCACCAGTCAGTCGACAATTTCACCAGTCAACATGGTCGGACTACAGTCATGCAATTTATGTTAACAAATTTAAACTAGACACTAATTGACTTTTATTTCTATATAACAATGCGTACCAAACATAAATAGATGTATTACTTAAACAGTATTAGTCTATATTTCTTCTTAAGAAAAGATGCACTATTGTCAGGGACATGGCACGTGTGTCCTTAAACATGCTTGGTACTTTTAGTGCTGAAGTACCATTTATCGATGGCTTTAGTGTGTTTCAATTGTGGTAGCAGAAGCCCGTTTAGATTGACCGTCATAAGCTAGCTTATGTACAATCTATTCAAACCGTAATATCAATAATAATCGTGCAAGAACAGTTATGTAGTAACGATTAAAAACTGATTTTCTTTTTAGTCGTTTTAGTCGTTGTATTCTTTTTATTATCTTTAGTCTTTTTAGTCTTTTTAGTCCTTTTATTATATTTAGTCTTTTTAGTCTTTTTATTATATTTAGTCTTTTTATTATATTTAGTCTTTTTAGTCTTTTTATTATGTCTTTTAGTCTTTTTAGTCTTTTTTTTATTATCTTTAGTCTTTTTAGTCTTTTTAGTCGTTTTATTATTTTTTTTAATTATCTTTAGTATTTTTAGTCCTTTTAGTATTTTAGTCTTTTAGTCTTTTTTAGTCTTTTTATTATCTTTAGTCCTTTTAGTCTTTTTTAGTAGTTTTAATCTTTGTAGTCTTTTTAGTCTTTTTAGTCGTTTTATCATCTTTAGTCTTTTTAGTCTTTTTTAGTCTTTTTATTATCTTTAGTCTTTTTAGTCTTTTTTGGTCGTTTTAATCTTTGTAGTCTTTTTTAGTCTTTTTAGTCTTTTTTAGTCTTTTTATTATCTTTAGTATTTTTAGTCTTTTTATTATCTTTAGTCTTTTTAGTCGTTTTAGTCTTCAAGCTAAATTTTGTACTCGTCATTGACAAGCAGACCAACACTTTTGTCAAGCCCTGTATAAAGTACAGGTATAGTAACAAAATAATATGGGTATAGTAATCTTCTTCTTGGACGTTAGTGGTATAGTAAGCACATAATAAAATGATTACTTATAGAGAACTAGGCTCTGCGGCTCCCCCCCCCCCCCGCACACTGTGGAAGTCTGTAACACCTCAACCCCACATCGAGCGCACGCCGGCTATGGGACTACCTTTACCATATCCCCTTATCGTACATCCTGTTCCACCTTGCTCCAGGTGCCACAGGTGGTAGGTGTAAACTTGTGTACGCAACAGACGGCAGATTCGGGAGGGATGAGGGGCGAGTGAGTGAGTTGATCAAGCTGAAAATGAAGGAGGAATGCTCAGACCTAATCAATGACACGGAATACGCATAAAAAAAGAGAGCGTTCGCGTACTTATGTGAAAGGTGATGTGGGCATGCGTCAGTGCTTCACGAATGGGTTCCCATGTACTTACTGTGGTGATGGTAGGGCTACTGTACATGCGGGGACGGAAACTAGCGTCTGGTCAGGAAAAACATACTGATCAGATATGTTAGTCAGGGTCAGGAAAAGTATACTGATCAGACATGTTAGTTAGGGTCAGGCAAAACATACTGATCAGATATGTTAGTCAGGGTCAGGAAAAGTATACTGATCAGATATGTTAGTCGGGGTCTGGCAAAACATACCGATCAGATATGTTAGTCAGGGTCAGGAAAAGTATACTGATCAGATATGTTAGTCAGGGTCAGGCAAAACATACTGATCAGATATGTTAGTCAGGGTCAGGCAAAACATACTGATCAGACATACATCACAAACATACTGGCCAAGACCATCAACTCAGCTTCCTAGTAGACCTCCCTGGAAACGGGCTGTTGTCATGGCAGCCTGGCTAACGAGGTGAGGGTTCGATGTGATCCCCGTAGTAGTGAGTGACACGCAGATCAAGTCAAACATAGCACAACCGCCTGGAGGAAGCGGTTCACCTTCATCAGCACGCTCGGGGTGCGAGGAAAGCTACTGCAACCCGCCACTTAACGTCCTTTTTAGGGCGCACAAAAGAGTAAACTTACTCATTATGGGCATTCGTAAACAACAACAACAACAACAACGTACATGCTTGCACGGGAGAGCGAGGTGTATGGGTATAACCCGAGTGCAAGCCTGGTTTGCAATCCAAAGGTACATGGTTCCAATCCCGCCGCGTTCAGTTTGACTAGGCATATCGGGGGTATTTGTGTTATCTTGGTATGGCCGATCCTCCACGTTTAGAAAGGATTGGCAATTTTACTATACAAACACTTCCACAGCGGATAAACGCACGCCTCAAGACTGACTAATACGACATGATATAACCGAACTGACTCAGACAGGAGTCGCAATTAACTTTCTTGTCGAGGAACAGGTCGTTTATTATTATTATTATTAGTGATATTATTATTAGTGATATTATTATTAGTGTTATTATTATTAGTGTTATTATTATTTGTGATATTATTATTAGTGTTATTATTATGAGTGATATTATTATTAGTGTTATTATTATTTGTGATATTATTATTAGTGATATTATTATTAGTGTTATTATTATTAGTGTTATTATTATTATTAGTGTTATTATTAGTGTTATTTTTAGTGGTATTATTAGTGTTATTATTATTAGTGTTATTATTATTAGTGTTATTATTATTAGTGTTATTTCTATTAGTGGTATTATTATTAGTGTTATTATTATTAGTGGTATTATTATTATTACAGTTATTATTATTACAGTTATTATTATTACTGTTATTATTATTACAGTTATTATTATTACAGTTATTATTATTATTACAGTTATTATTATTACAGTTATTATTATTATTAGTTATTATTATTATTATTGTTATTATTATTATTACTGTCATTATTACTGTTGTTGTTATTATTACTATTATTATTATTACTATTATTATTATCACTGTTATTATTATTAATGTTTTATTACTGCTACTTTTGCTTTTATTATTATTATTGATACTGTTATTTGAATTACTGTTGTTATTATTATTATTATTATTATTATTGTTATTATTAACCATAAGAAAGGTAAAGTTTTAATGAAAAAAAACAACGACTAAAGAGAGTTGTACATGTAGCTAGAAAATTCATCATTCAAAACAAATTGCTACAGAAATCGCCACTGCAAAGGCATGCAAATGCTTCCGTGCAGTAGAAATTGACAGCGTAGATAAACTTGGCAGAGATGGGCAGACGAAGTTCTTAAGACTCATGACGGAACATAGCAGAATGAAGGCCCACCTCCAGAGAATGAGTCTCAGAGGCACCGCCACGTGCGATGGTCTAGCACCCAAGCAATCACCAGAACGTTTCCTGCAGGACCTGGCCTACTTATACAGACCAAAGAGAGGCAGTCTGGAAAGGAGGCGTTACTTTGCTCTAGAGGTTGTCGGGGACCGGCGAAGACATCAAACGCAGTCTGCTTGGTGAAGCTTAACGGACTAGATATATAGAAACAGTTGATCGAAGAAGAAAAAGAAGAAGAAGAAGAAGAAAGAGAGAAAGAAAAAGGAGAAGAAGAAGAAAATGAAGACAAAAGGAGAAAAAAAGAAAGAAAAAGGAGAAGAAGAAGAAGAAGAAGAAGAAGAAGAAGAAGAAGAAGAAGAAAGAAAGAAAAAGGTGGAGAAGAAGAAGAAGAAAAGACAGAAAAAGAAGGAGAAAAAAGAAACAAAAAGAAGAAGAAGAAGAAGAAGAAGAAGAAGAAGAAGAAGAAGAAGAAGAAGACGGCCATCTATATTAGTGACCCCCATAATCTGGCTGAATCCAAACAAAAATGGACGAGAAGAAAATGTATTAACATGAGTGGAACCAGGTCTGGACAGAAAAAGGCAACTACAGTCTCTCAATCATGTCGTTAAAAAACCGACCAAAATGCGCTGTACATGGAGCCAGCAACTTCACCATTTTAAACCACTGTATAACGAAACCGTCAATGAAAATGCTCAGACGCCGACTTGGTGTATAAGGTACAATTGTAGATGTGGGCATGTCCTTCACTTGGGGCCAAAGGGTGAATCCATCATTGTCGAAAAACTGCACATGTCAAACTAGTTGACTCAGCAATAACTAAGGCGGGTCGGATAGTTTCAGGGTGCCTAAAACAACCCCATTGACAAAATATAGCCCATAAGTGGCATATCATTATCCGAGATCCGAAGAAGCGTGGCCGCAGAACCAGAACAACAGGAGCACGACCCAAGGCACCCAATGTTTGGACATCAGGTACAGAGCATAAAGACTCAAATCCAGACGTTGTTTCTTCAAATCAACACAGCCCATACCGACAAAACCTGAAAGTCGCCGTATCGAGAGATGGCACGAATTGATGCATACTCCAGAGATGGAACTTTGGGAGGAACCTGCCCCCGGACATCATCTACCATACACAACATGGAAGTCGCTGAACAAACTCCGAACTGGTGTTTTACCGTGCAAGATGAATATGAAACGATGGGGATAAACAGATGGTGACACATCTGATTGTGGCGCAATACAGGACCGAGACCACCTGATGACCTGCACCAACCTCCAGAAAACATGTAATAGATGCGACATGCTGGAGGCAAATAACAAGGCAATCGATATCGCTCAATACTGGATGCATACCGGATAACGTGGTGCTTGGACAGGGAAATTAAGCTTGGCTTTGCCTCGTTCGTTCTCAATCTCCCGATACCAAACCCTAAAAGGGCTCAAGTAGCAGAATGTAGTCCAGAGAACGGAATGCGTTGTGTTGTAGTTTACAGATTGACTGCGATATTTGCACCTTTTGGTCCAACACATCCGACTTCAGCAAGCATATTTTTAGTACCGGGTTAGCATTCCCTCTTCGATCCCTTCTCCTTAGCCAGTCTGCCCTGATGCAGCCTGTTATCCAGGATCACCTCGTGGTGGTGTAGAAGGGTCTTGGCAGCTCTGTTTCGCTGGCCCTGACGCTAGCAGTCAGCTATGGGTCACTGACCACTGCAGCTCAAGTGCTGCTCAGCGTCTTGATCCCGGAAATTAAGTATATGTTGCAAGTCGGTACAACGCCTATAAACTGATTGGGGATAGATGAAAAATGTAGTTGGTAGTTTCTAAATGCTTCCCCAGGTGGTGGTTTAACATTGAAGCAAACTCATGGGAACGCCTCGCACAGGACCGCATAGACATGGCTTGAAACCACCATACTGCTGAGGAACTTCGGACCTCCGAAGCACAGAAGAAAAGCACTTTGCGAAAAGACAAAACAACTGACACTCACATGTTCTGACCTTAAATGCTACATATGTGGAAGGGGTTTCCGTGCCAGAATTGAACTGTACAGGAACGTCCGGTCTGACCGGTGAGATGCAACATAACATGTCTGGCTGCTGTTGCCGTTATCGATTGCGATGGACGGCTATTATTATTAGACTATAGGTGACGCATGCACGTGCGCAGCTCAATATAAAATGGCGCCCGTGCTCACATAATGTACAATCAAAGAATAGCGTTCTGATTTGCAGTTTTTTATGAGCGGGTGGGGGGGGGGGTGCGAGCAGGGGGGGGGGGGGGCGCGCAAATGGACTTTCTGCAATGGATATTCATAAAGAAATTATCCCTATTTACAGTGAGAAGTGTTTGTCGCGTAAAAGGGGCATAACTGGGTCGATAAATGTTCACAAGGATGCTGCTTAAAAAGTGCTGGTGATGCCCTAGCTGGCCGTCATGTTCTGAATTGCAACAGAAGTATATGTGCGGCCGATGTGGAGATGATTCGAGCTGACAGGCGAGTAGCGATAGACAGTGTAACAACCACAATTTGCTGTTGGCATGGCTTAGCCTACAACATATTCAATGATCGATTAAATTTCCGAAAAATGTGCTAATGGTGGGCACACAGACAACATACTGGCGACATATTGAACCGAATGGGCCGGCTCTTATCTGACATAATCCCGGCACATTTCCATCTGGTTGGTGCACTAAATACCGGCACATTTCCATCTGGTTGGTGCACTAAATACCGGCATATTTCCATCTGGATGGTGCACTAAATACCGGCACATTTCCATCTGGTTGGTGCACTAAATACCGGCACATTTCCATCTGGATGGTGCACTAAATACCGGCACATTTCCATCTGGTTGGTGCACTAAATACCGGCACATTTCCATCTGGTTGGTGCACTAAATACCGGCACATTTCCATCTGGATGGTGCACTAAATACCGGCACATTTCCATCTGGTTGGTGCACTAAATACCGGCACATTTTCATCTGGATGGTGCACTAAATACCGGCACATTTCCATCTGGATGGTGCACTAAATACCGGCACATTTCCATCTGGTTGGTGCACCAAATACCGGCACATTTCCATCTGGATGGTGCACTAAATACCGGCACATTTCCATCTGGTTGGTGCACTAAATACCGGCACATTTCCATCTGGCTGGTGCAATAAATACCGGCACATTTCCATCTGTTTGGTGCACTAAATGCCGGCACATTTCCATCTGGTTGGTGCACTAAATACCGATATATTTCCATCTGGTTGGTGCACTAAATACCGGCATATTTCCATCTGGTTGGTGCACAAAATACCGATATATTTCCATCTGGTTGGTGCACTAAATACCGGCATATTTCCATCTAGTTGGTGCACTAAATACCGGCATATTTCCATCTAGTTGGTGCACTAAATACCGGCATATTTTCATCTAGTTGGTGCACTAAATACCGATATATTTCCATCTGGTTGGTGCACTAAATACCGGCATATTTCCATCTATTTGGTGCACAAAATACTGGCATATTTCCGTCTAGTTGGTGCAATAAATCCCGAAATGAACTATTGAATATCTTCTTCTTCTTCTTCCTCGTTCGTCTTCAGACCTCAAATTCAATGACTCTAACAAAGGCAGCAGTCGACCCAAGACTCTGTACGCTTCCGTACAGCTTCTCGTGGAAGGATACTGGTTGTTGCCAAATGCTACTTTTTTTGTCGGTATACAGTGGACAGGACTGCAAAATATGTTCTGCCTTCATGGGGTCTGTGCCGCAGACAGAAAGGTCTGTAGTGCCAATCTTGAACTTGTTGTACAGATGGCATCTAGGTCTGTTGTGACCTGTGAGTAGCGGAGAATGATCACCTGGTCTTGCCTGGAGAGTTGATGGTAGGCATCGTTTTCTATGTGGCCAGGGTGGTCTTTTTTTCCATTTTACACTGTATGTTGCCCAGATGAATGCTTTTGTCTTATTGCATGTGATTTCTGTATCAATCTGCTGCATCATTCATCCCTCTCTGTTGAGTCTGTCTGCCTCCTCGTTGCATGGAATGTCACAGTGGGCTGGTATCCACTGGACTGCTTTTTTTTTAAATCACTGGGACAGGCGTTCGAGCGAGTCTGCTAGAGCACCAAGTTCATTTTTGTGCTGGTTCTTGAACTATTTAATATGTGAAGTGTTTCAATAATGCATTTAAATGGCTAATCCTTTATTACAGTACCTTAGTCCATGGTATGAAACCAAAAACATTACATTTTAAACCAAAGTTTACTCTGCACATGTTTCTAAAGAACAAAGTGGATGAAAGTTGCCCCCATTTTCTGGTACCCACTTTCCCGTGAGACGTGTTTCGAATGACGAAGAGGTTGAAAGTGAAATGCAAATGTGACTGCACAGCTATGCTGCACGTTTGGTGCCCTGATAATCCGATGGGAGAAGTGTACCAATGTTCCTTTAAATTAGGTTGAGAAAAAAAGGGACAATGGACGTGCAATAATGAATAGTTTTCAAGTTCGTATAATAGTAATTCTTCAATTGCAATTTCAGAGCTATTTACGGATTTGCCCTCGTAACTGCTTGCCCACTGCACCAGGCTTGTAATGTGACTTTATATGATAATGTCCGTCTATCACATGTGATAAAGACCACTCTCTTTGTTCAGCCGTGGGGACAGTCTTGTCTCTTGCTGTGTCTGTGATGTTCGTCTATCACATGTGATAAAGACCACTCTCTTTGTTCAGCCGTGGGGACAGTCTTGTCTCTTGCTGTGTCTGTGATGTTCGTCCATTACATGTGATGAAGACCACTCTCTTTGTTCAGCCGTGGGGACAGTTTTGTCTCTTGCTGTGTCCATGATGTTCGTCCATTACATGTGATGAAGACCACTCTCTTTGCTCAGCCGTGGGGACAGTCTTGTCTCTTGCTGTGTCTGTGATGTTCGTCTATCACATGTGATGAAGACCACTCTCTTTGTCCAGCCGTGGGGACAGTCTTGTCTCTTGCTGTATCTGTGATGTTCGTCCATTACATGTGATGAAGATTACTCTCTTTGTTCAGTCGTGGGGACAGTCTTGTCTCTTGCTGTGTCCATGATGTTCGTCCCTTACATGTGATGAAGACCACTCTCTTTGTTCAGCCGACACTATAGCAAAGTAGACCCTAAACAAACCACTTAACCATGTCCGGTGTTATGCAATGTCACACAATTAGTCGCCTCTAACGACATGCTCTCTGTGTGGCAGTGGTGCTATTCTTGTCCATGTCTTACCCAAAGACCCCGGCGGATCACTCGAGGAATATTAGAGAGGATGAAAATACCGAAAGTTACGCCCCCTTTACAATCGGCGGATACACGATCCCAGAGCTAAGAAGCGCACATGAGTACAGAGAGGTTAGAAAACACGTAATTACAACCGCAAGTAGATGTAGCGAAGATAGCAAACTCTTTGTAAACATCAACAACAAAAAAGATAATGACTATTGACAAAACACAAAGAAGTCAATTTAAATTCAAATTTATGGCTGGGATAATAGAACAGGTCACGACCATTTGAGTAGCTGGGCTCCAGAATTGATTACAATGGCGACTGGTCAAAGGAAATCAGAAGTAGATTAGCTGAGCCACCTCATATATATGTGTGTATCCCATGTTGCTGGTGGCTATACTCTACAAACATATTATTCTCTCATAAGTTTTCTTTTCTAAATATGTCTGAGTTCCATCCTTCCCTTTATGGTTTCCTGCTAAATCTGTCTGAGTTCCATCCGTCCCTCTATGGTTTCCTGCTAAATCTGTCTGAGTTCCATCCTTCCCTCTATGGTTTCCTGCTAAATATGTCTGAGTTCCATCCGTCCCTCTATGGTTTCCTGCTAAATATGTCTGAGTTCCATCCTTCCCTCTATGGTTTCCTGCTAAATCTGTCTGTTCCATCCTTCCCTCTATGGTTTCCTGCTAAATCTGTATGTTCCATCCTTCCCTTTATGGTTTCCTACTAAATCTGTCTGTTCCATCCTTGCCTCTATGGTTTCCACAATCAGCAGGGGATTTTTCGTTCATCCATGTTGGAGTTTAGGATGTCTGTTTTATATCTCTAGTCACTATCTGGCTTATGATTGTGTCTGTTCTTACAAGATCTTCCGTTTTTTATGATGAAGTGGCTTCTCTTTAACCTCCCTCGTCCCATGTGATTTATCATGTCATATACTGTGTGATCTGGCATTCGTTTGAACTTCTGATGTAGTGTTGTCGTTTTTTTTGTCTCTTCGCGTCTCTACTTTCTTCTTCTTCTTCTTCTTCTTCTGCGTACACAGTCAGACAGTAACCATTATTTTCTCGAAAAAAGCGGCGGTCATCCTGAGACTCTCGCCACTACCATAGAGCTTGTCTTGCAGTTCCACTGGCAATGGCCACATCTGCTCTCTCTGATCCTCGTATGTCGGGCAGTTCTGCAGCAGATGTTCAGCCGTCATTTTACCAGTACCGCACGGGCATTCGTCGGTACACCCTATCTTCAATTTGTTGAATAGGTGGTACCTCAGTCTATTGTGGCGAGTGCGAAGTCTGAAGACGACGACCTGCTCTCTTCGGTTCAACTGGTAATAGGCATCGTTTTTGGTGTAACCAGTATGTTCGGTTTCCCATTTGTTCATGTATCTGGCTTTGATAAGCCGCTTTGACTCTTCGTACATCATACTGGTATCTGTTTGTGGTAGTCTTGCACCTTCTTTTGCCGCGTCTCTACTTTCGAATATTGTGATGTTCTCCATTGCATTTATCGGCGTTATTCTTACAGCTGCAGTGACATGACGTATACCTTGGTTTTGGGCTGTACAAATTATTTTTGCTGCTATCCGTATTCTAAAACTGGTCTAACATAACCTGTGCACAGTTTCTTTAGGGTCTCTCTGTCAGCTCCTAATGTTCAGCCCGATATCTTCCTCATTATGGTCATTCTAATCTTAGCTTTGTTGGTGGCTTTTTGTATCTGGTATTTCCATGTTGGTCTTGAACCAAGTATTATTCCTAGATAAGTTGAACTTATGCCCAGGGTGAGAGTCTGACTGTAATAATTAATCGTTATCAAGTTCGTATCTCATTCAGCTTTTCTTTGTGTTAGTGTGTATCTACATGTGTGTATTTATAGTTCTTAGTCGACCTGTACTTCTACGGGGGTAGATGCCCCTGTGCATGTTCCAGTTCTCGTATGAGCTTGGTGTAGCCGAGAGGATGATTTCCTGCTTAGCGGGCTAGGCTCGAGCAGCTTATTACTCCGCTGTGTTGGGACAAGTGCCGCGGAGGGTAAGTTAAACCGATGTACGATAATAGACTCAAACACTAGAGCGAAGTAGACCCGCAGCCTGTTCGGCGCCATCTATGCTGCTCTTATCATACCACCTAACCATAGCCGGTGTTATGCCATGTCACACAATTAGTCGCCTCTTACGACATGCTCTCTGTGTGGCAGTGGTGCTATTCTTGTCCTTGTCATACACAAACATCCCGGCGGACCACTCAGGATATATATATATAAAGAGGGAGAGAGAGAGAGAGAGAGAGGGAGAGGGAGAGGGAGAGAGAGAGAGAGAGAGAGAGAGAGAGAGAGACCATAACTTGGCGTATTTATTCTGGTTTAGAAGACTGCAGATACTTTATACGAACCAGCATCTTGGAGGGTGGTTTAACCGATGTGTGGAGGGAACTGAGACCCTAGTCTAGTCAGGCACAAAATATTGACCAGGACGTCGCTCCAGGGTCAATTCACTGATCAAGACCATAATCTCTCTTTCATGTAGCGTTCCCTAGAAACTGGCTGTTTTCAAGGCAGCCTGGTTGGTGAGATGTGGATCTATGTGATCACCATAGTAGTGAGCGCTACGCAGATGAAGTCAAGCATAGCATAACCGCCTGGAGGACCGCGATCCACCTTCATCAGCATGCTCGGGACGTGAGGAAAGCTACTATGATCCGCCACTTAACGTCCTGTTAAGAGCGCACAAAAGACTAAACTTACTCATTATTGGCATTAAATAACAAAACAACCGATGTGCGATACCATCTGAATGGACTCAAACACTAGATCTAAGTAGACCCACAGACAGTTAAGCGCCATCCATATGTAAGCGTGTCTATGATGGACAATACATTACATCCAAACAGTCCCTTCTTCTTCGTCTGTTCCCAGGGACAACGAGTTATTAATTCCTGTTTTTTCCTGGTATCTTAAATACCCAACTGATTCTAGAACAAGACTGGTGAACCCTTGCAGGTTTGAGAGACTGGACGACGTGTGTCGGAATTCGATTGTTACTGATGATCGAAGGCCGACTCAGATTGACGTAGAAATGACAAATTCAATATAAACATGACATTCATATCTGGATTTACTGTATAGAGCACAGTTGCTATTCACACTCGTCGGTGGAACGGTGAGGCTAACGTCTGGTCAGGCAAAACACACTGATCAGAGAATGTTAGCGAGGGTCGGGAGAAATATACTGGCCAAGACCCTCACCTGACGGGACGGTGAGGCTAACGTCTGGTCAGACAAAACACACTGATCAGATAATGTTAGCGAGGATCAGGCAAAACACATTGATCAGAGAATGTTAGCCAGGGTCAGGAGAAATATACTGGCCAAGACCCCCACCTGACGGGACGGTGAGGCTAACGTCTGGTCAGACAAAACACACTGATCAGATAATGTTAGCGAGGATCAGGCAAAACACATTGATCAGAGAATGTTAGCCAGGGTCAGGAGAAATATACTGGCCAAGACCCCCACCTGACGGGACGATGAGGCTAACGTCTGGTCAGGCTAAACACACTGATCAGATAATGCTAGCCAGGGTCAGGAGAAATATACTGGCCAAGACCCTCACCTGACCTCCTCGTTGGTCGTTCTAAAAACGGGCTGTTGTTGAGAATAACAATCCGGATAACAAGGTGAGGTTCGACGTGATCTCCGTAGTAGTGAGCGACACGCAGATGAAGCCTAGCACGGGACAACCGAATGGAGAACCCCGGTCCACCTTCATCAGCACGCTCGGGATGTGAGGAAAGCTACGACAACCCATCAATTAACTTAACTTTTGTGCGCCATTATTAGGGCGCACAAAAGAGTAACCTACTCATTGTGGGCATTCGCAAACAACAACATTCGTCGGTGCATTATCAGGACCTAAAGACATCTAACAGCGTAACCTGACAAGCATGTTGAAGGAAGCCAATAAGGAGGGTTTAGTACGGGGCAGTCTAAACCAGTGTTTGCCAACCTTTTTTACACTCGCTAGTCAGTGGAAATAGGCCCACGTGTTGCAAGAGCCGGTGAAAACGGAAATGTAAAAAAAAAAAAAAAAAGATTTCCGCTCAGTCCGACATAACAATGATAATAACAGATCGCCTTGAACATTTGATAAAGAAATATATCGTTCAAATAGAGTTAGTGTGACATCTGTTGCCGCTTTGTTAGATATTTCGCTTGGCTTCGTTCGTTCTCAATCTCTCGCTACCAAACCCTGAAAAGGTCTTAAGTAGCAGAATGTAGTCCAGAGAACGGAATGCGTTGTGTCGTAGTTTACAGCTTGATCGCGATATTTGCACCTTTCAGTTCAACACATCCGACTTCAGCAAGCATTTTTTAGTACCGGGTTAGCATTCCCTCTTCGGTCCCTTCTCCTTAGCCCGTCTGCTCTGTTCTTAGTTCTTAGTCGACCTGTACTTCTACAGGGGCATCCGGCTACAGGATGTAGCCGGGAGAAGGGATTCCTGCTTAGTGGGCTAGGCTGGAGCAGCTTAATACTCCGCTAAGCTGGGCCAAGTGCTTATAGATCTGTTGCAGCCTGTTATCCAGGATCACCGCGTGGAGGTCTAGAAGAGTCTTGGCAGTTCTGGTTCGCTGGCCCTAATCCTAGCAGTCAGCTATGGGTCGCTGACCGCTGCAGCTCATGCGCTGTTAGAATATGTGATAAGCGTGGCTTGCCGCATTGTTATAAATAAGACTAACAATTGAATAGCTTTGTAACTCAGCGATGGATATTCGTTTTCTAGTCACTACAGATTGCGCACCGTCCTTAGTTGGTGTGCACGACCTACTTGGAAATTCAGTCCATTTTCATTGCATGCCCCCACAGGAATCTCCCCTCATCCATAGGTTAATGGTCCCTCACCTACACCTACAGATGTTAGCACTGGTCAACAGCAGCGTCTTCTAGTCTACGCGTGGGGGCTGCTGCTGTCGACAGGTAAGACATTCGCCTCTCAAATCGTCAAGGAAACGGTGGACGATCAACTCCAACAAGTTTTAAGCGACCCCTGGTCTCACGGATTGTACGGCCTTAATGTCTGCATCTTGAGCTACTTCCAGTCGTCTTGATTGTATGTCTTGCCACTGGTTCCTGGTAACTCAGGACGAGAGAGTGAGATTGATGTCCAGCGCATCTTCTTTCTCACTATAATCCAAACTAAACGCAACTTACATCTTCAGGACGAGGACAGTCTGATAATGTCGCCATCTTCGCTTGCGATGGGCAACTTACTTACTTAAGGGGATCAAGATGCCGAGCAGCGCATGAGCTGCAGTGGTCAGCGACTCACAGCTGACTGCAATCGTCATGGGCAACGAACTGGCCTACATCCTGCTACTTTACAAAGACCTTTTCAGGTTTTGGTAGCGGGAGATTGAGAACGAACGTAAGAAGAAGAAGAAGACGAAAAAGAAGAAGAAGAAGAAAAAGAAGAAAAAGAGAAAGAAGAAGTAGAAGCTGCTACTTTGATATAATTTTTGACAATCATGGATCCCGCGATGCTCCTGAAAGACAAAGCGCTGCATTGACATCCATTCGGTATCTGAGTTTGGTTTTGATCTCTGACCGGGCAGGAAATGTCTTCCCACGCAAATAGGTAGTGGAAAACAAGACCAACAATTGAGTAGCGCTGTAACTGAGAAATGGTTATTCGTTTCCTTGTGATATCCACAATTGAGGAAATGATTGCCTTTTTATGTTTGGACACCAGAAGACAACTCGATCGGGTTTTCTTTTTGACGACGATTAACTGGGCAGGAGTTAAAACATTCCATGAAAGGGTTATTAATCCAAGGGTTATTTTTACGAAGATACCCATTGTCAGGGAATAATGATTGAAGTCGGCTTTTTTCAATATGTTTTATCTGCTATACGGCAGGCAACCTACAGGTTTAAAAAAATCATTGTAGGCGATGTAAAAGATCTACGGAGATCAATCAATAACAAAGGCAATGTATTACAACGGTAGTAAAGCACGGTAAGAAATCGTACAACTTAACTCCACTAAGTGTTAGATTCTTAAGAGAACCATATGCATACATTGTGGAAGACTACAAGTATTAACTAGATTATATATATATATATATATATATATATATATATATATATATATATATATATATATATATATATATATATATATATATATATATATATATATATATATGTACATACATACATATACAAATGCGCTTGTCTATGACGAATAAACAAAATATCCGTTTATAATCGTTAATTACGTTTTTAATCGTTTCTACAAAACAACAGGGGCCACTCTTCCCCTTCTCCCTCTTCTTACCTCACTCTGTTTCATTTGACTCTGTCCCACAGTCACACCCTTGCACAACTTTCACGCGCGCCCTCGTGGTAAAGCCCTTCCATTGCACTTTGGTTGGGCTAGCTTCTGAGGGCGCACAAACCTAGCATTGGTACATACAGATGCACACATGCATCCAAGCACTGGTTTATGCGTCCTGATATCGCCCAATTGACTACGGTCTGGGGTGGAAAATGGCGCGCCTCCGCCAGTAGAAACTAGTGAGGCAAACATCTAAGCAACAAACAAAAAAATCGTTTCTCGCACGATTATTAATGATGTTACGGTTTGAATAGATTATACGTAAGCTAGTTTATGATGATGAATCTAAGCTTACCTACACTGCCACAATTTATACATTCTAAAGCCAACAATAAATGGTACTACAGTGCTAAAACTACTTTGCATGTTCAAGGACAGAGACGCCATGCCATTGACAGCAGTGCATTTTTTCTTAAGAAGAAATCGGCAAATACTGTGTAAGTAATACAATATATTTGTGGTTTGGTGCGCATTGTTATGAAGAAATAAAGGTGTATTAGTGTCTAGTTTAAATATGTTAACATAGATTTCACGACTGTAGTCCGACCATGCTGACTGGTGAATTTCTTTACTGGTAAGCCGACCTAAAATTTGGCTATATATATATATATATATATATATATATACATATGCCTCTCATAAGCCATTTCTTCAACTTACTATTACATGTTTTATACACTGATATGTCACACGTATTACTTATATACATACGTACGGGAGACGAGCCGCGGGATAGTGGTTAAGTTACACGGCTAAGATGCACAAACCTAAGATGCTGGGTTCCCTCCCCAATCACAGCACCGGCCGTTACCCCCGGAAAGCAAACACTTAGAAAATGCAGGAGGAAGAATACCCTTAAATAAAATTCGTGCCAAAGTCGAATACACTGGGCTGACAGGCGCAAAATAGAAACATAGTGCAACGCACACCACCTTGAGGAATAGAGAAATATGACGAAAGTAGAATAAAATTTTGAATGTATATATATGAGGCGTGTTCAAATGAAACCAGACTAAACTGCACCAAGTGAACATACGTTTGATGTGCATGATGACATCACTTATGATGTAAACAGCACATACCAACCGTCAAGTTTGCAGAATTGCATTATCCTCCGACTCATAGTTTCCTCAGCAGACCGATGAAAACATGGCGAGTATCATACGGAATCCACCCAAAGTTTATCAGGAGCTGTGATGTGGTTTCTAATAGCTGAAGGATATTGTTCAGTTGACATTCATCGCAGAATGAAGGCAGTGTATGGTGACAAAAGTCTGTCAACAATGAAGACAACAGTGAAGAAACTAGACAACGATGTTTAAAAAGGACGTGATTTTCCGAGACTCGGTCAGGCGCATATTATTGTATCAGAAGATGTCATCGCCAAAATTGATGAAGCAATTCGGGTGGACCGTCGCCGGAGCTGACGTTCGCTGGCAGAGGAATTCGCTGTGTCGCTAGGGACAGTTCAAATGGTGGTTAGCAAGAAACTGAATTATCAGAAAGTGTGTTCACAATGGGTACCTCGGTTGCAGACCAACCACCATAAGGAAGAACGCATGGAATGGAGTTTGAACCACTTGCTCCGATACGAAGAGGACGGTGATTCGATTATTTTGCGCATAGTGGCAGGTGATGAATTGTGGTGTCACCACTTTGAGCCGAGAAGCAAAACTCCCAGCATGCAATGGGAACATCCCGGATCACCGAAGCCAAAAAAACTCACGTCACACATTCCCGCTGGTAAGGTTATGCTGACAGCGTTTTTTTAACATGAGGGACTTTTGTTGGTAGATTTTAAAGAGCCTGGCGTGAACATCAATGCTATCCGCTACAGTGACACACCCGACAAGCTGCATACAGCAATTAAGTATAAATAACCCGACATGCTTTCGCATGGTGTGATTCTGTTGTACGACAATGCGCGTCCACATGTCGCGAGCATTGTTCAGAAAGCCTTAGCATAGAAAAGGTGGCAAGTACTGCCACACCCATCATACCGCCCCGATATAAAAATTCTGAAGGAACAAATGTTCAACTCTGATGCAGACGTCATGGCTTCGGTGAACAAGTGGTTCAAAAAGAGACACAAAAGTAATTTTATTTCGGACGGTATCCGCCGTTTACCAGAGCAGTGGGATGCGTGTCTTAAAGGCATATGGCGACCTTTTCTAACCCTGTGGCGTGTTTGCTGCATAATAATTGCTATATTAAATTCTGTCACACCAGATGATGTAACGTTTATATGCTTGTAATAAAGCTACTGGGTCAGGTTTCATTTGAGCGCGCATCGTATTAAAGAAAAGTTTGGGTTTTGTTTTTTTATTAAATTAAAAGGAATGATACCGTGTGGCACATTGGGAATCTGGACTAACTAACAGAGGACACTGGTGTGACAGGATCAGAAGTCTTCAACACCAGTCTCTTGACAGAGGACAGTGGTGTGACATGATTAGAAGTCTTCAACACCAGTCTCTGGTCCAACTAACAGAGGACAGTGGTGTGACATAATCAGAAGTCTTCAACACCAGTCTCTGGACTGACTAACAGAGGACACTGGTGTGACATAATCAGAAGTCTTCAACACCAGTCTCTGAACTGACTAACAGAGGACACTGGTGTGACATAATCAGAAGTCTTCAACACCAGTCTCTGGACTGACTAACAGAGGACACTGGTGTGACATGATTAGAAGTCTTCAACACCAGTCTCTGGTCCAACTAACAGAGGACACTGGTGTGACAGGATCAGAAGTCTTCAACAACAGTCTCTGGACTGACTAACAGAGGACACTGGAGTGACATGATCAGAAGACTTCAACACCGGTCTCTGGACTGACTAACAGAGGACAGTGGTGTGACATGATTAGAAGTCTTCAACACCAGTCTCTGGACTGACTAACAGAGGACAGTGGTGTGACATGATCAGAAGACTTCAACACCAGCCTCAGGACTGACTAACTAACAGAGGACAGTGGTGTGACATGATCAGAAGACTTCAACACCAGTCTCTTGACTGACTAACAGAGGACAGTGGTGTGACATGATCAGAAGACTTCAACACCAGTCTCTGGACAGAGGACAGTGGTGTGACATGATCAGAAGTCTTCAACACCAGTCTCTGGACTGACTAACAGAGGACAGTGGTGTGACATGATCAGAAGAGTTCAACACCAGTCTCTGGACTGACTAACAGAGGACAGCGGTGTGACATGATCAGAAGAGTTCAACACCAGTCTCTGGACAGAGGACAGTGGTGTGACATGATTAGAAGTCTTCAACACCAGTTTCTGGACTGACTAACAGAGAACAGTGGCGTGACAGGGTCAGGCGACCTGAACGCGTCTCCCGATGATGATGATATTCGGGAAAGCACACAACTTGAATATGTCCTTAATAGCAATATGTAAATGCTGTGGAAGAACGCGGTTGTCAGAGCTATGACTGTGTTCACTGATTGTAATCAAGGTCGGTGTATAACAAACATACTGATCAAGAAGACCCACGCCTAACGTCCTCGTTTGCACTCCTAGAAAGTGGGGGAAAATACTGTAATCCCCATAATGGTGAGCACTACAGCCCAGATTACCCCTTTTCACCTTCTTGAGATGTAGAAATAGTTACTGTAACCAGCTACCAAAAAATACATCAAGTCAGTACTTTTTTTTTTTAAATTGTACGTGTTTGCCTTACTAGTTTCAACTGGTGGTGGCGTGTCTATTCCACCCCAGACGGTAGGAATTGGGCGATATTAGACGCATAAACTCCTGTTTACAGATGCCCTGGCCGTGGTTACAGCACTAAAAAGCCAGAAAAATACTGAACTTAATTATTTAAGAGCAGTACTCTGTCAACTATGCCAGCAGTCCGCACCAAAAAGAGTAGTGGTACAGTGGGTACCATCCCACTGCAACATCCAGGGCAACGAGGAGGCAGACAGACTGGCAAAAGAAGGTGCAAGACTACCACAACCAGATACTAGTGTGACATACGAAGAGTCAAAAAGGTTTATTAGGGCTAGATACATGGCCAAATGGGAAACAGAACATACTGGCTACACAAAAAATGATGCCTATTACCAGTTGAACAGAGGAGCGCAGGTCGTGGTCTTCAGACTCCGCACAGGCCACAACAGACTGAGGTACCACCTATTCAATAAACTGAAGATAGGTGGCACTGACAAATGCAGGAGCGGTACTGGGAAAATGACCGCTGAACATCTGCTGCAAAATTGCCCGACATTCTTCTTCTTCCTTCCTTCCTTCCTCCTTCTTCCTCCTTCTTCCTCCTCCTTCTTCTTCTTCTTCCTCCTCCTTCTTCTTCTTCCTCCTCCTCCTTCTTCTTCTTCCTCCTCCTTCTTCTTCTTCCTCCTCCTTCTTCTTCTTCCTCCTTCTTCTTCTTCCTTCTTCTTCCTCCTTCTTCTTCCTTCTTCTTCTTCTTCCTTCTTCTTCTTCTTCCTCCTCCTTCTTCTTCTTCCTCCTCCTTCTTCTTCTTCCTCCTCCTTCTTCTTCTTCCTCCTTCTTCTTCTTCCTCCTTCTTCTTCTTCTTCTTCTTCCTCCTCCTTCTTCTTCTTCCTCCTTCTTCTTCCTTCTCCTTCTTCTTCTTCTTCTTCTTCCTTCTTCTTCTTCCTTCTTCTTCCCTCTTCTTCTTCTTCCTTCTTCTTCTTCTTCCTTCTTCTTCTTCTTTCTTCCTTCTTCTTCTTCAGTCTTCTTCTTCTTCTTCCTTCTTCTTCCTTCTTCTTCTTCTTCTTCTTCCTTCTTCTTCTTCTTCTTCCTTCTTCTTCTTCTTCTTCGTTCTTCTTCTTCTTCTTCCTTCCTTCCTTCCTCCTTCTTCCTCCTCCTTCTTCTTCTTCCTCCTTCTTCTCCTTCTTCCTCCTCCTTCTTCTTCTTCCTCCTCCTTCTTCTTCTTCCTCCTCCTTCTTCTTCTTCCTTCTTCCTTCTTCTTCTTCCTTCTTCTTCCTTCTTCTTCTTCCTCCTACTTCTTCTTCCTCCTCCTTCTTCTTCCTCCTCCTTCTTCTTCCTCCTCCTTCTTCTTCTTCTTCCTCCTCCTTCTTCTTCTTCTTCCTTCTTCTTCTTCCTTCTTCCTTCTTCTTCCTTCTTCTTCTTCCTCCTACTTCTTCTTCCTCCTTCTTCTTCCTTTTCCTTCTTCTTCCTTCTTCTTCCTTCTTCTTCCTTCTTCTTCTTCCTTCTTCTTCCTTCTTCTTCTTCCTCCTACTTCTTCTTCCTCCTTCTTCTTCCTTTTCCTTCTTCTTCCTTCTTCTTCCTTCTTCTTCCTTCTTCTTCTTCCTTCTTCTTCTTCCTCCTACTTCTTCTTCCTCCTTCTTCTTCCTTTTCCTTCTTCTTCTTCTTCTTCCTTCTTCTTCTTCCTTCTTCTTCTTCCTTCTTCTTCTTCCTTCTTCTTCCTTCTTCTTCTTCCTCCTACTTCTTCTTCCTCCTTCTTCTTCCTTTTCCTTCTTCTTCCTTCTTCTTCCTTCTTCTTCCTTCTTCTTCTTCCTTCTTCTTCCTTCTTCTTCTTCCTCCTACTTCTTCTTCCTCCTTCTTCTTCCTTTTCCTTCTTCTTCCTTCTTCTTCCTTCTTCTTCTTCTTCTTCAGCCTTCTTCTTCTTCCTTCTTCTTCTTCCTTTTCCTTCTTCTTCTTCCTTCTTCTTCTTCTTCGTCCTTCTTCTTCTTCTTCTTCCTTCTTCTTCTTCCTTCTTTCTTCCTTCTTCTTCTTCTTCAGTCTTCTTCTTCTTCTTCTTCCTTCTTCTTCTTCTTCAGTCTTCTTCTTCCTTCTTCTTCTTCCTTCTTCTTCTTCTTCTTCAGTCTTCTTCTTCCTTCTTCTTCTTCCTTCTTCTTCTTCTTCTTCTTCCTCTTCTTCTTCTTCTTCAGTCTTCTTCTTCTTCCTCTTCCTTCTTCTTCTTCTTTCTTCCTTCTTCTTCCTTCTTCTTCAGTCTTCTTCTTCTTCTTCTTCTTCTTCCATCTTCTTCTTCTTCTTCAGTCTTCTTCTTCTTCTTCCTTCTTTTTCTTCCTTCTTCTTCTTCTTCTTCAGTCTTCTTCTTCTTCTTCCTTCTTCTTCTTCTTCTTCAGTCTTCTTCTTCTTCTTCCTTCTTTTTCTTCTTCCTTCTTCTTCTTCTTCTTCAGTCTTCTTCTTCTTCTTCAGTCTTCTTCTTCTTCTTCTTCTTCCCTCTTCTTCTTCTTCTTCCTTCTTCCTCTTCTTCTTCCTTCTTTCCTCCTCCTTCTTCTTCATTCTTCCTTCTTCTTCTTCTTCTTCGTACGCTGTGAGACGTCAACCTGTATTTGTTAGAAGAAAGCAGCTGTCATCCTGAGGCTGTCGACACTGCCATAGAGCTTGTTTAGTATTGCCACTGGTGATGGCCACATCTGTTTTCTCTGATCCTCGTATGTCGGGCAGTTTTGCAGCAGATGCTCAGCGGTCATTTTCCCGGTACCACACGAGCATTCGTCAGTGCCACCTATCTTCAATTTGTTGAATAAGTGGTACCTCAGACTATTGTGGCTAGTGCGAAGTCTGAAGACCACGACCTGCTCTCTTCTGTTCAACCGGTAATATGCATCGTTTTTTGTGTAACCAGTATGTTCGGTTTCCCATTTGGTCATGTATCTAGCTCTAATAAGCCGTTTTGACTCTTCGTACGTCACACTAGTATCTGGTTGTGGTAGTCTTGCGCCTTCTTTTGCCAGTCTGTCTGCCTCCTCGTTGCCCTGGATGTTGCAGTGGGATGGGACCCACTGTACCACTACTCTTTTTGGTGCGGACTGCTGGCATAGTTGACAGAGTACTGCTCTTAAATCATTAAGTTCAGTATTTTTCTGGCTTTGTAGTGCTGTAACTACGACCAGGGCATCTGTAAACAGCACTATCTGGCTTTCATTGCTTTTGCCTCTCACCATTTCTTCTACTGCAGCTCTCAGTGCCTCTGCCTCCGCTCTGAAATTGCTTGAGTATTTTCCAGTTGCCACTGACAGTGTTATCTTTCTACCATTTGGTAGGCTCAGGAATACCCCTGCCCCTCCGTTCTGTGTTGTGTTTGTTACAGAACCGTCAATGTATGCATGGGTCCAGTCCATGCTTGTCCCGACATACGAGGACCAAAGAAAGCACATGTGGCCATCACCAGTGGCAATACTAAACAAGCTCTATGGCAGTGTCGACAGCCTCAGGATGACAGCTGCTTTCTTCTAACAAATTAAAGTTGACGTGACAGCGTACGAAGAAGAAGAAGAAGAAGAAGAAGACGCATAAACTAGTGATTGGATGAATGTGTGCGTCTGCATGTACCTATCCTAGGTTTGTGCACTCTCAGAATCCAGTCCAACCAAACTGCAATGGAAGGACCTCACCATGCAGACGCGTGTGAAAGTTGTGCAAGAGTGTGATTGTTGGACAGAGTCAAATGAAACAAGAGTGTGATTGTTGGACAGAGTCAAATGAAACAAGAGTGTGATTGTTGGACAGAGTCAAATGAGGAAAGAGTGTGTGGAAAGAAGAGAATACCCTCGAGAAACAACGCTTATGTAGTGCATCCTCCAACAACCTTAAAGGCGTAATGTTTTAAGTACTTGACGGCAGTGGCGGACCTACATGTTGGGGACCCTGAAACGTTAACTGTTACTTGGGCCCCTACGAAACTAGCAGCGATGTCTGCGTAACCACTGTTGTCCTCTTTAATGAGGATGCTCAACGAAAGATTTCCACAAATATTGTTTTATTTAATTTAACCGCTACATTTCAGATTTCCATTCTCCTGTTTCTGTTTCTAAGAATCTACGTCATTCTGTTTCTAAGAATCGACGTCATTCTGTTTCTATTTCTGTTTCTAAGAATCGACGTCATTCTCCTTCTGTTTCTAAGAATCGACGTCCTTCTCCTTCTGTTTCTAAGAATCGACGTCATTCTCCTTCTGTTTCTGTTTCTAAGAATCGACGTCATTCTCCTTCAGTTTCTGTTTCTAAGAATCGACGTCATTCTGTTTCTATTTCTGTTTCTAAGAATCGACGTCATTCTCCTTCTGTTTCTAAGAATCGACGTCCTTCTCCTTCTGTTTCTGTTTCTAAGAATCGACGTCATTCTCCTTCAGTTTCTGTTTCTAAGAATCGACGTCATTCTACTTCTGTTTCTAAGAATCGACGTCATTCTCCTTCTCTTTCTGTTCCTAAGAATCGACGTCATTCTCCTTCTGTTTCTAAGAATCGAGGTCATTCTTCTTCTGTTTCTGTTTCTAAGAATCGACGTCATTCTCCTTCTGTTTCTGTTTCTAAGAATCGACGTCATTCTCCTTCTGTTTCTATAAATCGACGTCATTCTCCTTCTGTTTCTGTTTCTAAGAATCGACGTCATTCTCCTTCTGTTTCTGTTTCTAAGAATCGACGTCATTCTCCTTCAGTTTCTGTTTCTAAGAATCGACGTCATTCTCCTTCTGTTTCTGTTTCTAAGAATCGACGTCCTTCTCCGTCTGTTTCTGTTTCTAAGAATCGACGTCATTCTCCTTCTGTTTCTGTTTCTAAGAATCAACGTCATTCTCCTTCTGTTTCTGTTTCTAAGAATCGACGTCATTCTCCTTCTGTTTCTAAGAATCGACGTCATTCTCCTTCTGTTTCTGTTTCTAAGAATCGACGTCATTCTCCTTCTGTTTCTGTTTCTAAGAATCGACGTCCTTCTCCTTCTGTTTCTAAGAATCCACGTCATTCTCCTTCTTATTAGATCAACTGATGCTATATTTCTAGGTTGGTGAGGTTCACGAACAACTGATGCTATATTTCTAGGTCGGCGAAGTTCACGATCAACTGATGCTATATTTCTAGGTCGGCGAAGTTCACGATCAACTGATGCTATATTTCTAGCCGTGAGGTTCACGATCAACTGATGCTATATTTCTAGGTCGGCGAAGTTCACGATCAACTGATGTTATATTTCTAGCCCAGTGAGGTTCATGATCAACTGATGCTATATTTCTAGCCCAGTGAGGTTCACGATCAACTGATGCTATATTTCTAGGCCGGTGAGATTCACGAAAGAGACTATGCGGTTCAGGTCTTCGCTTGTTCAATTTGGTCGCTCCCTCGGACCAGACTGCCGCTCTGTGGTCTATATAAGCAGGGCAGTCCTGTAGGATATGTTCTGGTGTTTGCTTGGGTGCTCCACAATTGCACGTGGCAGTATCTCAAAGACTAATTCTGGTGGGTTTGGGAGGGGGGGGGGTGGGGCTTGAAATGGCTTGGAGTACGCTTCTGGAGTCTGTTTGAATGACCGTGTTCCTTGTAGCTCTGTTTTGACTGATAAGAATCCTCGTTGCTGCATGAACATATGTTGCTTAAGTTCTGAAATCGGTACAGATCGCTCCTGCTGGTATGGGGTGATTTTCTTTGCCGCCGTTGGAGTGTGCAACGTAGATGTTCAGTTTGCTGTACTCGATTACCTCGCTGGTATGAATGCAAATTCCCTATGCCTTTCAGATTATGAGCTATTAAGAATTAGAAAATTACGAAAATGTTATATACATTTCTGGTGCATCATAGAATGATGAAATAAATTGGAAAAAAAGATCCCAGTAAATTTACTGATGTCATCTTCTGCAGCACATTGTACCAAATATTCTTGTTTCCGGTTTGTTTTCTGGGATACGCCCCTGCAGTTTTGTCACATGATACCTTCCTTGCAATGCCATTTTCTAGAAACAATTAGATCAGGTCATCCCGTAACCAGCGATGTCGTTATGGCACACATCAAGGCATTCTCACAATCTCACGCAACCCTTCTCTGTCGGCGGTCGATGACTGTGCCTCTTCTGGTCGGAGATTGGTCCATTCTTTTATCTTGTCCTATAACCTCTTTTTGGGACGGCCTCTTCGTCGTCTGCCTTGCACCTTTCCGTGCAGGATTGTATTTGCAAGACCATTTGGCTTGGCTTGGTTTGGCTTCGTTCGTTCTCAATCTCTGGCTACCAAACCCTGAAAGGGCTTAAGTAGCAGAATATAGTCCAGAGAACGGAAAGCGTTGTGTCGAAGTTTACTGCTTGACTGCGATATTTGCACCTTTCGGTCCAACACATCCGACTTCAGCAAGCATTTTTTTAGTACCGGGTTAGCATTCCCTCTTCGATCCCTTCTCCTTAACCAGTCTGCCCTGCTGCAGCCTGTTATACAGGATCACCGCGTGGAGGTGTAGAAGGGTCTTGGCAGCTCTGGTTCACTGGCCCTGGCGATAGCAGTCAGCTATGGGTAGCTGACCACTGCAGCTCATGCGCTGCTCAGCATCTTTATCCCGCAAGACCATATGATCTCGATATGTGACCGTACCAAGCGAGTGTCCTTCTTTTGACTTGCCAAGAGGTCTTCGAAATTCCCTATTGCTGTTGTAATTCTATCTCGTATTTCCTCATTTGTAACTCGATCTTTGTACGTGACGTTTAAAAGTTTTCGGAAACATCTCATCTCCAAGGCCTGTATCCTTCGCTGAAGGTCAGCTGTAACTGTCCATGTCTCACAAGGATAGAGGAATATTGACAGGACCACGTTACGCATTATTCTGATTTTCGTGCATAGCGCTAACCGTTTATCTTGCCAGATTTTGTTAAGCCGTGCAAGCGCCGCTATTGTCTGTGCTATTGCGGTCAACACCTCACATTATGATCCTTCATCACTGACAATCGAGCCCATATATTTAAAACGGTCAACCACTTCGGGTTCTTGGCAATTAGCTTTTATCCTACTGTTGAAGCCCTCGGTGTTGTTGGAGATTAATTTTGTCTTTCCAGCGTTTATCTCTATACTATAGTCAAGAGGAGTTTTATCGAGCCTTCTGATACATTCCTGGAGTTCTGCTTCTGAACCCGACAACCCGTCGATGTCATCTGTAAAACGAAAGTTGGTAATCGTTCGGCCCCCCCCCCCCCCCCCCCGCATCTTGACAGTCCCAACGTAACCTCTAAATATCTCGCTCATAATTCCCTCAAAGAATATATTGAAAAGAAACTATATCTATAACGAATTTAACTGCTCTTCAGTCACTTCGTACCAAAATCGTGATTTAGACCAACAATTTGTCAGTTCACACCATCAGGTCGTTGGGGCACACCTGAAGACACTCCCACAAACCCACGCCATCTCTCTCTGTCTTCTGCCTCCAGTTGTGCCTGATGAAGGTTTGACCATTCAGTGAAGTTGTCTGCCCATCTCTTATTTGGACGACCCCGTCCTCTTTCCTGGTACGGAGCCATGCAGCATCGAATGTGTAATTCAGTTGGACCTCGTGACGTGCCCATACCAAGCCATCTTTCGCCCTTTGATAGCTGTGAACAGATCACCAAAATGCCCAATTGCGAATTCTACTCTTCATCGTATTTCTACGTTCGTAACACGACCCGCATATTTTTAAGCAACGTGAAATACAGTCGCTTCTATGGCTTCTGGGGATTACGAAGTGACATTTTCATGATAGTAGATACGCCCCTGCACACAGCAGTACCACCGTACACTACAACACCGGCAACACGTTTCCAACAGACACAGCGTGCTGGGTCTACTCGCATTTCCTCTCACATCTGGGGGGAAAATCAGGCCGCCCGCCACCAGATGGCGTTACTGGGGCAGGCCACCGGTGTGGGGTTGGTACAGCTTGAGAAGGTAGGCTAGGGCATGTGCGAGAGCGTACAGCTGGACCAGGTTCAACCTTAAGCTCGACCCAGATACAGGACCAACGCGCGCGTGTTAAGCGCTCTGAAGAGCGCGAGTATGTGCGTGCCCGATTGAGGAAAGTGTGTATGTGTGTGAATAGTGGACTGAGGAAGTGTGCATGTGAGTGTTTATCTGACTGAGGAGAGTATGTGTCTGTGTGCCTGACTGATGGGAGTGTGTGTCTGACTAAGGAGAGTGTGTGTCTGTGTGCCTGACTGAGGAGAGTGTGTGTCTGACTAAGGAGAGTGTGTGTCTGTGTGCCTGACTGAGGAGAGTTTGTGTCTGTGTGCCTGACTGAGGAGAGTTTGTATCTGTGTGCCTGACTGATAGGAGTGCGAGCCTGTGTGCCTCAATGAGGAGAGTGTGTATCTGTGTGCCTGACTGAGGAGAGTGTGTGCCTGACTGAAAGGAGTGTGTGTCTGTGTGTCTGACTGAGAAGAGTGTGTGTCTGTGTGCCTGACTGAGGAGAGTGTGTGTCTGTGTGCCTGACTGAAGAGAGTGTGTGCCTGACCGAGGAGAGTGTGTGCCTGACTGAGGAGAGTGTGTGCCTGTGTGCCTGACTGAGGAGAGTGTGTGCCTGACTGAGGAGAGTGTGTGCCTGACTGAGGAGAGTGTGTGCTTGTGTGCCTGACTGAGGAGAGTGTGTGCCTGTGTGCCTAACTGAGGAGAGTGTGTGCCTGAGTGGAGTGTGTGCCTGACTGAGGAGAGTGTGTGCCTGATTGAGGAGAGTGTGTGCCTGTGTGCCTGACTGAGGAGAGTGTGCGTCTCTGTGCCTGACTGAGGAGAGTGTACGTCTGTGTGCCTGACTGAGGAGAGTGTGTGCCTGACTGAGGAGAGTGTGTGCCTGACTGAGGAGAGTGTGTGTCTGTGTGCCTGACTGAGGAGAGTGTATGCCTGACTGAGTGGAGTGTGTGTCTGACTGAGGAGAGTGTGTGTCTGTGTGCCTGACTGAGGAAAGTGTGCGTCTGTGTGCCTGACTGAGGAGAGTGTGTGCCTGACTGAGGAGAGTGTGTGCCTGACTGAGGAGAGTGTGTGTCTGACTGATGGGAGTGTGTGCCTGTGTGCCTGACTGAGGAGAGTGTGTGCTTGTGTTTCTGACTGAGGAGAGTGTGTGTCTGTGTGCCTGACTGAGGAGAGTGTGTGCCTGACTGAGGAGAGTGTGTGCTTGTGTGCCTGACCGAGGAGAGTGTGTGCCTGTGTGCCTGTCTGGGGAGAATGTGTGCCTGACTGAGAGTGTGTGCATGTGTGCCTGACTGAGGAAAGTGTGTGGCTGACTGAGGAGAGTGTGTGCCTGTGTGCCTGACTGAGGAAAGTGTGTGCTCACTGAGGAGAGTGTGTGCATGTGTGCCTGTCTGGGGAGAGTGTGTGCCTGACTGAAGAGAGTGTGTGCCTGACTGAGGAGAGTGTGTGCCTGACTGAGGAGAGTTTATGCCTGACTGAGGAGAGTGTGTGCCTGACTAAAAGAGTGTGTGCCTGAGTGCCTGACTGAGGAGAGTATGTGCCTGTGTGCCTGACTGAGGAGAGTGTGCCTGTGTGCCTGACTGAGAAGAGTGTGTGCCTGACTGAGGAGAGTGTGTGCCTGTGTGCCTGACTGAGGAGAGTGTGTGCCTGACTGAGGAGAGTGTGTTCCTGACTGATGAGAGTGTGTGCCTGACTGAGGAGACTGTGTGCCTGTCTGAGGAGAGTGTGTGCCTGACTGAGGAGAGTGTGTGCCTGACTGAGGAGATTGTGTATCTGTGTGACTGACTAAGGAGAGTGTGTGCCTGACTGAGGAGAGTGTGTGCCTGACTGAGGAGAGTGTGTGCCTGACTGATGGGAGTGTGTGCCTGACTGATGGGAGTGTGTGTCTGTATGCCTGACTGAGGAAAGTGTGTGTATGTGTGCCTGACTGAGGAGAGTGTGTGCCTGACTGAGGATAGTGTGTGCCTGACTGATGGGAGTGTGTGCCTGAGTGGAGTGTGTGCCTGACTGAAGAGAGTGTGTGCATGTGTGCCTGACTGATGGGAGTGTGTGCCTGACTGAGGAGAGTGTGTACCTGACTGAGTGGAGTGTGTGCCTGACTGAGGAGAGTGTATGCCTGACTGAGGAGAATGTGTGCCTGACTGAGGAGAGTGTGCCTGACTGAGTGGAGTGTGTGCCTGACTGAGGAGAATGTGTGCCTGACTGAGGAGAGTGTGTGCCTGACTGAGGAGAGTGTGTGTCTGTGTGCATGACTGAGGAGAGTGTGTGTCTGTGTCTCACTGAGGAGAGTGTGTGCATGTGTGCCTGACTGAGGAGAGTGTGTGTCTGTGTGCCTGACTGAGGAGAGTGTGTGTCTGTGTGCATGACTGAGGAGAGTGTGTGTCTGTGTCTCACTGAGGAGAGTGTGTGCCTGTGTGCCTGACTGAGGAGAGTGTGTCTGTGTACCTGACTGAGGAGAGTGTGTGCCTGTGTGCCTGACTGAGGAGAGTGTGTGTCTGTGTGCCTGACTGAGTGGAGTGTGTGCCTGACTGAGTGGAGTGTGTGTCTGTGTGCATGACTGAGGAGAGTGTGTGTCTGTGTCTCACTGAGGAGAGTGTGTGCATGTGTGCCTGACTGAGGAGAGTGTGTGTCTGTGTGCCTGACTGAGGAGAGTGTGTGTCTGTGTGCATGACTGAGGAGAGTGTGTGTCTGTGTCTCACTGAGGAGAGTGTCTGCCTGTGTGCCTGACTGAGGAGAGTGTGTCTGTGTACCTGACTGAGGAGAGTGTGTGCCTGTGTGCCTGACTGAGGAGAGTGTGTGTCTGTGTGCCTGACTGAGTGGAGTGTGTGCCTGACTGAGTGGAGTGTGTGCCTGACTGAGTGGAGTGTGTGCCTAATTGAGGAGAGTGTGTCTGACTGAGTGGAGTGTGTGCCTGACTGAGTGGAGAGTGTGCCTGACTGAGTGGAGTGTGTGCCTGACTGAGTGGAGTGTGTGCCTGACTGAGGAGAGTGTGCCTGACTGAGTGGAGTGTGTGGCTGACTGAAGAGAGTGTGCCTGACTGAGTGGAGTGTGTGTCTGACTGAGTGGAGTGTGTGCCTGACTGAGTGGAGAGTGTGCCTGACTGAGTGGAGTGTGTGCCTGACTGAGTGGAGTGTGTGCCTGACTGAGGAGAGTGTGTGCCTCACTGAGTGCAGTGTGTGTCTGACTGAGTGGAGTGTGTGCCTGACTGAGGAGAGTGTGCCTGACTGAGTGGAGTGTGTGGCTGACTGAAGAGAGTGTGCCTGACTGAGTGGAGTGTGTGTCTGACTGAGTGGAGTGTGTGCCTGACTGAGTGGAGTGTGTGCCTGACTGAGTGGAGTGTGTGCCTGACTGAGGAGAGTGTGCCTGACTGAGGAGAGTGTGCCTGACTGAGTGGAGTGTGTGCCTGACTGAGGAGAGTGTGTGCCTGACTGAGGAGAGTGTGTGCCTGACTGAATGGAGTGTGTGCCTGACTGAGGAGAGTGTGCCTGACTGAGGAGAGTGTGCCTGACTGAGGAGAGTGTGTGCCTGACTGAGTGGAGTGTGTGCTTGACTGAGTGGAGTGTGTGCCTGATTGAGGAGAGTGTGCCTGACTGAGTGGAGTGTGTTCCTGACTGAGGAGAGTGTGCCTGACTGAGGAGAGTGTGTGCCTGATTGAGGAGAGTGTGCCTGACTGAGTAGAGTGTGTTCCTGACTGAGGATAGTGTGCCTGACTGAGGAGAGTGTGTGCTTGATTGAGGAGAGTGTGTGCCTGACTGAGTGGAGTGTGTTCCTGACTGAGGAGAGTGTGCCTGAATGAGGAGAGTGTGCCTGACTGAGGAGAGTGTGTGCCTGTGTGCCTGACTGAGTTTAGTGTGTGCCTGACTGATTGGAGTGTGTGCCTGACTGAGGAGAGTGTGTGTGCCTGTGTGCCTGACTGATGAGAGTGTGTGCCTGTGTACCTGACTGAGGAGAGTGTGTGCCTGAGTGGAGTGTGTGCCTGACTAAGGTGAGTGTGTACCTGTGTTCCTGAGTGAGGAGAGTGTGTGCCTGACTGAAGAGAGTGTGTGCCTGTGTGCCTGACTGAGGAGAGTGTGTGTGCCTGTGTGCCTGACTGATGAGAGTGTGTGCCTGACTGAGGAGAGTGTGTGCCTGTGTGCCTGACTGAGGAGAGTGTGTGTCTGTGTGCCTGACTGATGGAAGTGTGTGCCTGACTGAGGAGAGTGTGTGTCTGTGTGCCTGACTGAGGAGAGTGTGTGTCTGTGTGCCTGACTGAGGAGAGTGTGTGTCTGACTGAGGAGAGTGTGTGCCTGTGTGCCTGACTGAGGAGAGTGCGTGCCTGTGTGCCTGACTGAGGAGAGTGTGTGCCTCACTGAGTAGAGTGTGTGCCTGTGTGCCTGACTGAGGAGAGTGTGTGTCTGTGTGCCTGACTGAGGAGAGTGTGTGCCTCACTGAGGAGAGTGTGTGTCTGTGTGCCTGACTGAGGAGAGTGTGTGCCTCACTGAGGAGAGTGTGTGCCTAACTGATGGGAGTGTGTGCCTGACTAAGGGGAGTGTGTGCCTGACTGAGAAGAGTGTGTGCCTGACTGAGGAGAGTGTGTGCCTGACTGAGGAGAGTGTGTGCCTGACTGAGGAGAGTGTGTGCCTGACTGAGGGGAATGTGTGCCTGACTGAGGAGAGTGTGTGTCTGTGTGTCTGACTGAGAAGAGTGTGTGCCTGCGTGCCTGACAGAGGAGTGTGTGTGCCTGACTGAGGAGAGTGTGTGCCTGACTGAGGAGAGTGTATGTCTGACTGAGGAGAGTGTGTGTCTGACTGAGGAAAGAGTGTGTCTGTGTGCCTGACTGAGGAGAGTATGTGCCTGACTGAGGAGAGTGTGCCTCACTGAGGAGAGTGTGTGTCTTTGTGCCTGACTGAGGAGAGTGTGTGCCTGACTGAGGAGAGTGTGCCTCACTGAGGAGAGTGTGTGCCTGTGTGCCTGACTGAGGAGAGTGTGTGCCTGACTGAGGAGAGTGTGTGTCTGACTGAGGAGATTGTGTGTATGTGTGCCTGACTGAGGAGAGTGTGTCTGTGTGCCTGACTGAGGAGAGTGTGTGTCTGTGTGCCTGACTGAGGAAAGTGTGTGCCTTACTGATGAGAGTGTGTGTCTGACTGAGGAGAGTGTGTGTATGTGTGCCTTACTGATGAGAGTGTGTGTCTGACTGAGGAGAGTGTGTGCCTGACTGAGGAGAGTGTGTGTATGTGTGCCTTACTGATGAGAATGAGTGTTTATTTGACTGATGAGAGTGAGTGTTTATCTGACTGATGAGTGTGTGTGTCTGTGTGCCTGACTGATGGGAGTGTGTGTCTGACTAAGGAGAGTGTGTGTCTGTGTGCCTGACTGAGGAGAGTGTGTGTCTGACTAAGGAGAGTGTGTGTCTGTGTGCCTGATTGAGGAGAGTTTGTGTCTGTGTGCCTGACTGAGGACAATTTGTATCTGTGTGCCTGACTGATAGGAGTGCGAGCCTGTGTGCCTCAATGAGGAGAGTGTGTATCTGTGTGCCTGACTGAGGAGAGTGTGTGCCTGACTGAAAGGAGTGTGTGTCTGACTGAGGAGAGTGTGTGTCTGTGTGCCTGACTGAGGAGAGTGTGTGTCTGTGTGCCTGACTGAAGAGAGTGTGTGCCTGACTGAGGAGAGTGTGTGCCTGACTGAGGAGAGTGTGTGCCTGTGTGCCTGACTGAGGAGAGTGTGTGCCTGACTGAGGAGAGTGTGTGCCTGACTGAGGAGAGTGTGTGCTTGTGTGCCTGACTGAGGAGAGTGTGTGCCTGTGTGCCTAACTGAGGAGAGTGTGTGCCTGAGTGGAGTGTGTGCCTGACTGAGGAGAGTGTGTGCCTGATTGAGGAGAGTGTGTGCCTGTGTGCCTGACTGAGGAGAGTGTGCGTCTCTGTGCCTGACTGAGGAGAGTGTGCGTCTGTGTGCCTGACTGAGGAGAGTGTGTGCCTGACTGAGGAGAGTGTGTGCCTGACTGAGGAGAGTGTGTGTCTGTGTGCCTGACTGAGGAGAGTGTGTGCTTGTGTTTCTGACTGAGGAGAGTGTATGCCTGACTGAGTGGAGTGTGTGTCTGACTGAGGAGAGTGTGTGTCTGTGTGCCTGACTGAAGAGAGTGTGTGCCTGACTGAGGAGAGTGTGTGCTTGTGTTTCTGACTGAGGAGAGTGTGTGTCTGTGTGCCTGACTGAGGAGAGTGTGTGCCTGACTGAGGAGAGTGTGTGCTTGTGTGCCTGACCGAGGAGAGTGTGTGCCTGTGTGCCTGTCTGGGGAGAGTGTGTGCCTGACTGAGAGTGTGTGCTTGTGTGCCTGACTGAGGAAAGTGTGTGGCTGACTGAGGAGAGTGTGTGCCTGTGTGCCTGACTGAGGAAAGTGTGTGCTCACTGAGGAGAGTGTGTGCATGTGTGCCTGTCTGGGGAGAGTGTGTGCCTGACTGAGAGTGTGTGCTTGTGTGCCTGACTGAGGAAAGTGTGTGCCTGACTGAAGAGAGTGTGTGCCTGACTGAGGAGAGTGTGTGCCTGACTGAGGAGAGTTTATGCCTGACTGAGGAGAGTGTGTGCCTGACTGAGGAAAGTTAGTGCCTGACTAAAAGAGTGTGTGCCTGAGTGCCTGACTGAGGAGAGTATGTGCCTGTGTGCCTGACTGAGGAGAGTGTGCCTGTGTGCCTGACTGAGAAGAGTGTGTGCCTGACTGAGGAGAGTGTGTGCCTGTGTGCCTGACTGAGGAGAGTGTGTGCCTGACTGAGGAGAGTGTGTGCCTGACTGAGGAGAGTGTGTGCCTAAATGAGGAGACTGTGTGCCTGTCTGAGGAGAGTGTGTGCCTGACTGAGGAGAGTGTGTGCCTGACTGAGGAGATTGTGTATCTGTGTGACTGACTAAGGAGAGTGTGTGCCTGACTGAGGAGAGTGTGTGCCTGACTGAGGAGAGTGTGTGCCTGACTGATGGGAGTGTGTGCCTGTGTGCCTGACTGATGGGAGTGTGTGTCTGTATGCCTGACTGAGGAAAGTGTGTGTATGTGTACCTGACTGAGGAGAGTGTGTGCCTGACTGAGGATAGTGTGTGCCTGACTGATGGGAGTGTGTGCCTGAGTGGAGTGTGTGCCTGACTGAAGAGAATGTGTGCATGTGTGCCTGACTGATGGGAGTGTGTGCCTGACTGAGGAGGGTGTGTACCTGACTGAGTGGAGTGTGTGTCTGACTGAGGAGAGTGTATGCCTGACTGAGGAGAATGTGTGCCTGACTGAGGAGAGTGTGTGCCTGACTGAGTGGAGTGTGTGCCTGACTGAGGAGAATGTGTGCCTGACTGAGGAGAGTGTGTGCCTGACTGAGGAGAGTGTGTGTCTGTGTCTCACTGAGGAGAGTGTGTGCATGTGTGCCTGACTGAGGAGAGTGTGTGTCTGTGTGCCTGACTGAGGAGAGTGTGTCTGTGTGCATGACTGAGGAGAGTGTGTGTCTGTGTCTCACTGAGGAGAGTGTGTGCCTGTGTGCCTGACTGAGGAGAGTGTGTGTCTGTGTGCCTGACTGAGGAGAGTGTGTGCATGTGTGCCTGACTGAGGAGAGTGTGTGTCTGTGTGCCTGACTGTGTGGAGTGTGTGCCTGACTGAGTGGAGTGTGTGCCTAATTGAGGAGAGTGTGTCTGACTGAGTGGAGTGTGTGCCTGACTGAGTGGAGAGTGTGCCTGACTGAGGAGAGTGTGCCTGACTGAGTGGAGTGTGTGGCTGACTGAAGAGAGTGTGCCTGACTGAGTGGAGTGTGTGTCTGACTGAGTGGAGTGTGTGCCTGACTGAGTGGAGAGTGTGCCTGACTGAGTGGAGTGTGTGCCTGACTGAGTGGAGTGTGTGCCTGACTGAGGAGAGTGTGTGCCTCACTGAGTGCAGTGTGTGTCTGACTGAGTGGAGTGTGTGCCTGACTGAGTGGAGTGTGTGCCTGACTAAGGAGAGTGTGCCTGACTGAGGAGAATGTGTGCCTGAGTGGAGTGTGTGCCTGTGTGCCTGACTGAGTGGAGTATGGGCCTGACTAAGTGGAGTGTGTGCCTCACTGAGTGGAGTGTGTGCCTGACTGAGTGGAGTGTGTGCTTGACTGAGTGGAGTGTGTGCCTGATTGACGAGAGTGTGCCTGACTGAGTGGAGTGTGTTCCTGACTGAGGAGAGTGTGCCTGACTGTGGAGAGTGTGTGCCTGATTGAGGAGAGTGTGCCTGACTGAGTAGAGTGTTCCTGACTGAGGATAGTGTGCCTGACTGAGGAGAGTGTGTGCTTGATTGAGGAGAGTGTGTGCCTGACTGAGTGGAGTGTGTTCCTGACTGAGGAGAGTGTTCCTGAATGAGGAGAGTGTGCCTGACTGAGGAGAGTGTGTGCCTGTGTGCCTGACTGAGTGGAGTGTGTGCCTGACTGATTGGAGTGTGTGCCTGACTGAGGAGAGTGTGTGTGCCTGTGTGCCTGACTGATGAGAGTGTGTGCCTGTGTACCTGACTGAGGAGAGTGTGTGCCTGAGTGGATTGTGCCTGACTGAGGAGAGTGTGTGTGCCTGTGTGCCTGACTGATGAGAGTGTGTGCCTGACTGAGGAGAGTGTGTGCCTGTGTGCCTGACTGAGGAGAGTGTGTGTCTGTGTGCCTGACTGATGGAAGTGTGTGCCTGACTGAGGAGAGTGTGTGTCTGTGTGCCTGACTGAGGAGAGTGTGTGTCTGTGTGCCTGACTGAGGAGAGTGTGTGTCTGACTGAGGAGAGTGTGTGCCTGTGTGCCTGACTGAGGAGAGTGTGTGCATGTGTGCCTGACCGAGGAGAGTGTGTGCCTCACTGAGGAGAGTGTGTGCCTGTGTGCCTGACTGAGGAGAGTGTGTGTCTGTGTGCCTGACTGAGGAGAGTGTGTGCCTCACTGAGGAGAGTGTGTGCCTAACTGATGGGAGTGTGTGCCTGACTAAGGGGAGTGTGTGCCTGACTGAGAAGAGTGTGTGCCTGACTGAGGAGAGTGTGTGCCTGACTGAGGAGAGTGTGTGCCTGACTGAGGAGAGTGTGTGCCTGACTGAGGAGAGTGTGTGCCTGACTGAGGGGAATGTGTGCCTGACTGAGGAGAGTGTGTGCCTCACTGAGGAGAGTGTGTGCCTGTGTGCCTGACTGAGGAGAGTGTGTGTCTGTATGCCTGACTGAGGAAAGTGTGTGTATGTGTGCCTGACTGAGGAGAGTGTGTGCCTGACTGAGGATAGTGTGTGCCTGACTGATGGGAGTGTGTGCCTGAGTGGAGTGTGTGCCTGACTGAAGAGAATGTGTGCATGTGTGCCTGACTGATGGGAGTGTGTGTACCTGACTGAGTGGAGTGTGTGTCTGACTGAGGAGAGTGTATGCCTGACTGAGGAGAATGTGTGCCTGACTGGGGAGAGTGTGTGCCTGACTGAGTGGAGTGTGTGCCTGACTGAGGAGAATGTGTGCCTGACTGAGGAGAGTGTGTGCCTGACTGAGGAGAGTGTGTGTCTGTGTGCCTGACTGAGGAGAGTGTGTGTCTGTGTCTCACTGAGGAGAGTGTGTGCATGTGTGCCTGACTGAGGAGAGTGTGTGTCTGTGTGCCTGACTGAGGAGAGTGTGTGTCTGTGTGCATGACTGAGGAGAGTGTGTGTCTGTGTCTCACTGAGGAGAGTGTGTGCCTGTGTGCCTGACTGAGGAGAGTGTGTGTCTGTGTGCCTGACTGAGGAGAGTGTGTGCCTGTGTGCCTGACTGAGGAGAGTGTGTGTCTGTGTGCCTGACTGTGTGGAGTGTGTGCCTGACTGAGTGGAGTGTGTGCCTGACTGAGTGGAGTGTGTGCCTAATTCAGGAGAGTGTGTCTGACTGAGTGGAGTGTGTGCCTGACTGAGTGGAGAGTGTGCCTGACTGAGGAGAGTGTGCCTGACTGAGTGGAGTGTGTGGCTGACTGAAGAGAGTGTGCCTGACTGAGTGGAGTGTGTGTCTGACTGAGTGGAGTGTGTGCCTGACTGAGTGGAGAGTGTGCCTGACTGAGTGGAGTGTGTGCCTGACTGAGTGGAGTGTGTGCCTGACTGAGGAGAGTGTGTGCCTCACTGAGTGCAGTGTGTGCCTGACTGAGTGGAGTGTGTGTCTGACTGAGTGGAGTGTGTGCCTGACTGAGTGGAGTGTGTGCCTGACTGAGTGGAGTGTGTGCCTGACTGAGGAGAGTGTGCCTGACTGAGGAGAGTGTGCCTGACTGAGTGGAGTGTGTGCCTGACTGAGGAGAGTGTGTGCCTGACTGAGGAGAGTGTGTGCCTGACTGAATGGAGTGTGTGCCTGACTGAGGAGAGTGTGCCTGACTGAGGAGAATGTGCCTGACTGAGGAGAATGTGTGCCTGACCGAGTGGAGTGTGTGCCTGTGTGCCTGACTGAGTGGAGTGTGGGCCTGACTAAGTGGAGTGTGTGCCTCACTGAGTGGAGTGTGTGCCTGATTGAGTGGAGTGTGTGCTTGACTGAGTGGAGTGTGTGCCTGATTGAGGAGAGTGTGCCTGACTGAGTGGAGTGTGTTCCTGACTGAGGAGAGTGTCCCTGACTGAGGAGAGTGTGTGCCTGATTGAGGAGAGTGTGCCTGACTGAGTAGAGTGTTCCTGACTGAGGATAGTGTGCCTGACTGAGGAGAGTGTGTGCTTGATTGAGGAGAGTGTGTGCCTGACTGAGTGGAGTGTGTTCCTGACTGAGGAGAGTGTTCCTGAATGAGGAGAGTGTGCCTGACTGAGGAGAGTGTGTGCCTGTGTGCCTGACTGAGTGGAGTGTGTGCCTGACTGATTGGAGTGTGTGCCTGACTGAGGAGAGTGTGTGTGCCTGTGTGCCTGACTGATGAGAGTGTGTGCCTGTGTACCTGACTGAGGAGAGTGTGTGCCTGAGTGGAGTGTGTGCCTGACTAAGGAGAGTGTGTACCTGTGTGCCTGAGTGAGGAGAGTGTGTGCCTGACTGAAGAGAGTGTGTGCCTGTGTGCCTGACTGAGGAGAGTGTGTGTGCCTGACTGATGAGAGTGTGTGCCTGACTGATGAGAGTGTGTGCCTGACTGAGGAGAGTGTGTGCCTGACTGAGGAGAGTGTGTGCCTATGTGCCTGACTGAGGAGAGTGTGTGTCTGTGTGCCTGACTGATGGAAGTGTGTGCCTGACTGAGGAGAGTGTGTGTCTGTGTGCCTGACTGAGGAGAGTGTGTGTCTGTGTGCCTGACTGAGGAGAGTGTGTGTCTGACTGAGGAGAGTGTGTGCCTGTGTGCCTGACTGAGGAGAGTGTGTGCATGTGTGCCTGACCGAGGAGAGTGTGTGCCTCACTGAGGAGAGTGTGTGCCTGTGTGCCTGACTGAGGAGAGTGTGTGTCTGTGTGCCTGACTGAGGAGAGTGTGTGCCTCACTGAGGAGAGTGTGTGCCTAACTGATGGGAGTGTGTGCCTGACTAAGGGGAGTGTGTACCTGACTGAGAAGAGTGTGTGCCTGACTGAGGAGAGTGTGTGCCTGACTGAGGAGAGTGTGTGCCTGACTGAGGAGAGTGTGTGCCTGACTGAGGAGAGTGTGTGCCTGACTGAGGGGAATGTGTGCCTGACTGAGGAGAGTGTGTGTCTGTGTGTCTGACTGAGAAGAGTGTGTGCCTGCGTGCCTGACAGAGGAGTGTGTGTGCCTGACTGAGGAGAGTGTGTGCCTGACTGAGGAGAGTGTATGTCTGACTGAGGAGAGTGTGTGTCTGACTGAGGAAAGAGTGTGTCTGTGTGCCTGACTGAGGAGAGTATGTGCCTGACTGAGGAGAGTGTGCCTCACTGAGGAGAGTGTGTGTCTTTGTGCCTGACTGAGGAGAGTGTGTGCCTGACTGAGGAGAGTGTGCCTCACTGAGGAGAGTGTGTGCCTGTGTGCCTGACTGAGGAGAGTGTGTGCCTGACTGAGGAGAGTGTGTGTCTGACTGAGGAGATTGTGTGTATGTGTGCCTGACTGAGGAGAGTGTGTCTGTGTGCCTGACTGAGGAGAGTGTGTGCTGTGTGCCTGACTGAGGAAAGTGTGTGCCTTACTGATGAGAGTGTGTGTCTGACTGAGGAGAGTGTGTGTATGTGTGCCTTACTGATGAGAGTGTGTGTCTGACTGAGGAGAGTGTGTGCCTGACTGAGGAGAGTGTGTGTATGTGTGCCTTACTGATGAGAATGAGTGTTTATTTGACTGATGAGAGTGAGTATTTATCTGACTGATGAGTGTGTGTGTCTGTGTGCCTGACTGATGGGAGTGTGTGCCTGAATGAGGAGAGTGAATGTTCAACTGACTGATGAGTGTGTGTGTTTATCTGACCGAGAGTGTGTGTATGTGTGCCTGACTGATGAGAATGAGTGTTTATCTGACTGATGATAGTGCATGTTTATCTGACTGAAGAGAGTGTGTGTTTATCTGACTGAGGAGAGTGCGTGTTTATCTGACTGAGGAGAGGGTGTGTTTATCTGACTGAAGAGAGTGCGTGTATATCTGACTGATGATGGTGCATGTTTATCTGACTGAGGAGAGTGCGTGTTTATCTGACTGATGATAGTGCATGTTTATCTGACTGAGGAGAGTACGTGTGTATCTGACTGAGGAGAGTGCATATATATGTGCCTGACTGAGGAGAGCATGTGTCTATCTGATTGATAGATATACACTCTCCCTACAGTCAGACCTTAAAATATACACTCTCCCTTCAGTCAGACATACACACATACACTTTCCCATGAGTCAGACATACACACATACACTCTCCCTTCAGACAGACATACACATACTCTCCCTTCAGTCAGACATACACACATACTCTCCCAAGAGTCACACATACATACATTCATACATACACTCTTTTCATTCAGACATACACACTCCTATGAGTCAGACATACACACATACACACTCCCATGAGTCAGACATACACATATACACTCACCCATAAGTCAGACATACACACATACACTCTCCCTTCATATATATATATATATATATATATATATATATATATATATATATATATATATATATATATATATATGGGATCAAGATGCTGAGCAGCGCATGAGCACCAGTGGTCAGCGACCCATAGCTGACTGCTAGCGTCAGGGCCAGCGAAACAGAGCTGCCAAGACCCTTCTAGCGGTGATCCTGGATAACAGACTGCAGCAGGGCAGACTGGCTAAGGAGAAGGGATCTTCTTCTTCTTCTTCTTCTTCTTCGTACGCAGTCAGACAGTAACCATTATTTTTTCGAAAAAAGCGGCGGTCATCCTGAGGCTGTCGACACTGCCATAGAGCTTGTCTTGTGGTTCCACTGGTGATGGCCACATCTGCTCTCTCTGATCCTCGTATGTCGGGCAGTTCTGCAGCAGATGTTCAGCGGTCATTTTCCCGGTACCACACGGACATTCGTCGGTTCCACCTATCTTCAATTTGTTGAATAGGTGGTACCTCAGTCTATTGTGGCTAGTGCGAAGTCTGAAGACAACGACCTGCTCTCTTCTGTTCAACTGGTAATATGCATCGTTTTTGGTGTAACCAGTATATTCGGTTTCCCATTTGGTCATGTATCTGGCTTTAATAAGCCGTTTTGACTCTTTGTACGTCATACTAGTATCTGTTTGTGGTAGTCTTGCGCCTTCTTTTGCCAGTCTGTCTGCCTCCTCGTTGCCTTGGATGTTGCAGTGTGATGGAACCCACTGTACCACTACCCTTTTTGGTGCAGACTGCTGGCATAGTTGACAGAGTGCTGTTCTTAAGTCATTAAGCTCAGTGTTTTTCTGGCTTTTTAGCGTTGTGACTACGGCCAGAGAGCATCTGTAAGCAGGACTGTATGGCTTTCATTTTCTTTATGTGTCACCATTTCTTCCACTGCCGCCCTCAGTACCTCTGCCTCCGCTCTGAAATTGCTTGTGTACTTACCAGTAGCGAATGACAGTGTTATTTTTCTGCCATTTGGTAGGTTCAGGAATGCTCCTGCCCCTCCGTTCTGTGTAGTGTTTGTTACAGAACCGTCGGTGTATGCATGGGTCCAGTCCATGCTTGGGTAGTTTTTCGATATAAAGCTTAGGGTAGTATCTCTCCTTTCTTTTTCAGTCTGGCAGTTTTTGTTTCCAATACCTGGTATATTTTCTACCACCTCTGGAAATATATCCTGCCTCCAGGTAGGTTTTCGTACAGTAGTGATGGGCTTTGGTGTTGTTAGTGCGTTTATGGGATCTTCGTGCATCTTTGCTTTGGCTATTTCTGCAAAGTTTCTCCGCTTTAGTTTCCCATTTCCCAAATTGTTTAGTCTCTGGTGCATTGGATGGTCAGTCAGTCTTCGGAGTTTCTCTGACTGCAGCTGGGCTCTGCAGTCTCTTCTATCGGTCATGGATTGCAGTTTTGTAATCTTTTCAAGTTCAACAATTGGCGTTGACTTCATGCCTCCTGTTATAACTCTCATGGCTTGGTTTTGAAGTTTGCTAACTTTATCGAAGTTCGCCTTCGCTGCTGTTGTCCTTGCCGCAATGCCATACTCGAGAACTGGTCTCACTCTTCCAGTGTACAGTTTCTTTAGTATGTTTTCGTCTGCTCCCCAGCTTGTGCCAGCAAGTTTCCTCATGATTGCCATTCTTTCTCTGGCTCTCATTCGGTTTCTCTCGATCTGACTTTTCCATGTCATGCGCCGATCAAATGTGACTCCCAGATAGTTTGGGTTGTCGTTTGGCTGCAGGAATTTGCCATTTAGACTTAATTTGGTGTTTTGTGGTTTGATTTAAGAGAAGGGATCGAAGAGGGAATGCTAACCCGGTACTAAAAAAAAAAAATGCTTGCTGAAGTCGGATGTATTGGACCGAAAGGTGCAAATATCGCAGTCAAGCTGTAAACTACGACACAACACATTCCGTTCTCTGGACCACATTCTGCTACTTAAGCCCTTTTCATGGTTTGGTAGCAGGAGATTGAGAACGAAAAAAACCAAAAAGCCATACATTCATATATATCTGATTGATTGCAGCAATTGAGCAAACGTTCGATGGGCATGATGACGTCACTGCTGGTGTAAACAGCACACACCAACCGTCAAGTTTGCAAAGTTAAATTATCTTCCGACTCAAAGTTTCCTCAGCAGACCGTCGAAAGCATGGCGGGTGTTATACGGAATCCGTCCAGAGTTGTTCAGCCAGAGGTGATTCAGTTTCTAACAGCTGAAGGATGTTGACCAGTTGACACTCATCGCAGAATGCAGGCAGCGTATGATGACACAAGTGTGTCGAAGAAAACAGTGAAGAACTGGACAACGGTAGGGCGTGAGTCAACGAAAGATCTTCCGAAACCAGGTCAGACGCATATTGACGCTTATATGGAAAGGTCAGCGTGTCATAACCTATCATGTATTTGTTGAAGCCATATGCTACACTTCTTCCTTTTTTCTCTTCTTCACTCCAGCCGGAGTATAAGGGTACGACTACAGTTAGCCTTCTTGATGAGGCCTGCGCCAAAACGCTTTACACACACTTTGCAGTGGTGGCTACCGTAGCAATTTATGTAACACGACGAGGTTGCTAATCTCACGCACTACTCTCTCATGCGCATCGTACGTATGTTCACTTGTTGCAGTTTGGTCCGGTTTCATTTTAACACGACTCGCATGTTATCTGACCTAACCCTGACCCAAAAAACCATTAACGTTCCGCCTTATATAATAGTGTACCAGTTTATGCAAAAGTAGCAGTGTTTTTTTTAAATACTGTTTTCTTTTTCTTCGAAGACATTCCTGTCAAAACCAGGAATCCGGAAGTAACTTTAGAACTGACTGACGGGACACGCTGTGACATGTGCTAGAGAGTCTTCTATCTCAGACGGTATAGATAGCAAAGACACTCGCTTGTTACGACACGCCCTCGGTGTGGCAGCTGGGCGGGCTACTCGGGAATCACAAATGGCTATTCTGTTGCTCCCCACGTGTTGTGACAGCACGAAGCGCGAGCCTGAGATGTATGCCACAGGTGCGCGTGCGGGGTAACGTCTGTTTACATTCAGGGACATCGCTGATTGAACGAAATAGCATCTGTTAAACACATTAACAAATCGAACACGCATATGATTGCCCACTACTTCCTGCGGCAATTCATTCCAACCATTGACCACCCTCTGACTAAACAAATATTTCACCACTCTCTGACTAAACAAATATTTCACCACTCTCTGACTAAACAAATATTTCACCACTCTCTGACTAAACAAATATGTCACCACTCTCTGACTAAACAAATATTTCACCACTCTCTGACTAAACAAATATTTCACCACTCTCTGACTAAACAAATATTTCACCACTCTATCTGACTAAACAAATATTTCACCACTCTATCTGACTAAACAAATATTTCACCACTCTCTGACTAAACAAATATTTCACCACTCTCTGACTAAACAAATATTTCACCACTCTCTGACTAAACAAATATTTCACCACTCTCTGACTAAACAAATATTTCACCACCCTCTGACTAAACAAATATTTCACCACTCTCTGACTAAACAAATATTTCACCACTCTCGGACTAAACAAATATTTCACCACCCTCTGACTAAACAAATATTTTACCACTCTCTGACTAAACAAATATTTCACCACTCTCTGACTAAACAAATATTTCACCACTCTCTGACTAAACAAATATTTCACCACTCTCTGACTAAACAAATATTTCACCACTCTCTGACTAAACAAATATTTCACCACTCTCTGACTAAACAAATATTTCACCACTCTCTGACTAAACAAATATTTCACCACTCTCTGACTAAACAAATATTTCACCACTCTCTGACTAAACAAATATTTCACCACTCTCTGACTAAACAAATATTTCACCACTCTCTGACTAAACAAATATTTCACCACTCTCTGACTAAACAAATATTTCACCACTCTCTGACTAAACAAATATTTCACCACTCTCTGACTAAACAAATATTTCACCACTCTCTGACTAAACAAATATTTCCTACTATCTAATCTGGACCTCTCTTTAGTTAATTTGTATCTATGCCCTCTTGTTCTTGTAGGTGGTTATATTTTGAGGAAAAAAACTTGTTATAGTCAAATTTATCCTTGCCTTTGATTATCTTATAAACCTGTATTAAGTCATCTCTTATTCTTCTCTGTTCTGGACACTGTAGGCCGGTTTTTCTGAGTTTCCTTATAACTGGAATCAGCTCTTTATCTTTCCAGTATGTTTATATCTCCTCTACGATAAGGACTCCACACTTGTGCATGGTACTCTAATCAAGGTCTAACTAATGCTTTATACAGTTTGACTATCACTTCCTTGTTCCTATGTTTAACAGTTCTTTTTATCGTACCTAGCATTGCATTTGCCTTTTTCACTGCTACCTGGATTTGCTTATTTACTTTACCTGTATGATCTATTATAACGCATAGGCCCCTTTGCATCACTATCCCTCTAATATTGTTCTCACTGACAGCAGCGAGCAACTTATATCTGGTTGCTTACATCAGGGTCAGTAACTCATAATTTTTACTTTCCTACCTGGGCATCACGCCAGACATCATGTTTTAAATGTTAGTCACGTGGATTGCCTTGTCAATCTCCGTTAATACGTCATCCATATTGCATGTTTTCAGAAGGTTTGGGCGAATCATCAGGTGGCCTGACTCCTGTGTTGCTCCACAGTCACATGTCTCATCATCCCTGTATCTCTCCATCTCTGGTTCTCCTGCATCGTAATACACCAGTTCGGAGTCTCGTGACTTACATGTTGCATAAGCCAAGTGGTGCCCAGTCGCTGAGGTTTTTATGTTGCGCCTATCTGCCCAGTAGCGCAGTGGTTAGCGCGCTGGCTTCGCATCTGAGTGGTCCTGGGTTCATTCCCCAGTTGAGGCGGTAAAGTTTTTTTCAGACCGCAATGGCTCCCGGGTCGACCCAGCCTTAAATGGGTACCGGTTCAGTCCGGGAAGTAAAAGCGGCGAGGGAGAGGAGATTGCTACCGCCCTCATATAGCCGAGCCTTTAATGTTGAAATGTGAGATCGCTAACACCTCACACCCCTGCGGAAGTAATGCTATGGGATACTTTACTTTACTTTTTACTATCTGTCCAGTGCATCCGACTTCAGCATGCCTTCTATGTAAGGGTCTGCTCCCTCCTGCATTTTCTAAGGGTTTGCTTCCCCAGGGTAACGGCCAGTGCTGTGATGGGGATCGAACCCAGCATCTTCGGTTGTGAACAGTGTTACTTAACCAGTAGCCCATGCCGTCCCTGTAAATAGCAATTTGATCCAGGTGATTTGCGTCAGTTCATTCCATTTTTTTTTTCCAGTGCGGCGTTTTCTGAGACTATCCTGTAGAGGCTGTGTTGACTGTAAGAATATGAACAAGACTTTATTCTGGATCCAAGTGACGGACCTGGAAACAGACTGCAACTATACAGCCTGGCTAAGAGATTAGGGATTGACGATGAAAGACAAACCTGGTCCCACAAATGCAATGCTGAAATCGGATGTGTCGAGCCGAAAGGCGCAGATGGGAAGGAAGACTATCGTCTGATCATCAGCCCAAGCATACTGATCAAACTTGTTAGTCAGGGTCAGGTATGTTAGTCAGGATCAGGCATGTTAGTCAGGGTCAGGCATGTTAGTCAGGGTCAGGCATGTTAGTCAGGGTCAGGCATGTTAGTCAAGGTCAGGCATGTTAGTCAGTGGCAGGCATGTTAGTCAGGGTCAGGCATGTTAGTCAGGGTCAGGCATGTTAGTCAGGGTCAGGCATGTTAGTCAGGGTATGGCATGTTAGTCAGGGTCAGACATGTTAGTCAGGGGCAGGCATGTTAGTCAGGGTCAGGCATGTTAGTCAGGGTCAGGCAAAATGTACTTGTCAAGACCCTCACCTCGACTTCCTCGCAGTCCCCCCTTGAAACGGGCTGTTTTCATGGCAGCCTGGCTAACGAGGTGGGGGGGATCGATGTGATTCCCATAGCAGTGAGCTACATGCAGTTGAAGTCATGCACATGCACAACCACCTAGAGGAGCCTAATCCACCTTCATTAGCATGCTTGTGATGTGAGGAAAGGTACTGCAAGCCGTCATTTAATGTCCTTTTCAGGGCACAGCAAAGAGTAAACCTAATCATCATGGGCATTCGCAAACAAACAAAAAAAAAGGCAACGGCCGACATCCATCGTAGTCAATGATGACATAATTAATTTTACTAGCGCTATTATTAGTAAGGATAAACTGCGCTACTTTTTATCCTCACTCTCTCGTCTCGTGCCACCCGACCCAGTGGCAAGTCAAGAACAAGACGACTAGAGGGCGACTACGAGATGCAGGGGACTCTGCATTAAGTACCCGTGAAAAAGACAGGGGAGTTCGGAGTCAAACCCACACCACCTGATCACAAGGTCGACAGCTTAACCACTTCACCACGGAATCTCCACACAAACAACAACAATATTTATATATATACACATATGCTCATCTTAGGGACAGAAAAAACGCAAAAAAGGGACTCATTGAAAATGTCTCTGAAAAGCTTCAACATTGATGTCGTATCGTGGAAGCTGCTTGCACAGAATCATTGCATTTGACACACTAGCACCACACATGGTGCTCAGTTCACAGAGCAAAATATCATCGCTGAGGCTTATAGAAAGCAAGCCTCCTGAAAGAACAGAACATGCAATGACTCCACATTCAACTCGTCACATGTGGTGTGGCAGAGTCTGCTGTGCCAGGATTGGACTTTACAGTCAAGTGAGATCACAACTCATGGCACAATTCTGATACTGTTGGTATCTTTGCATGTGATGGGTAACTATTTTTATTACAAACATAAAGAAATGGATTTATGGTGCTCTTTACTTTAACTTAATGTCTTTTTACTGGTTTAGAAGACTCTGCAGAGCATGTATACAAGTTTCTTGGAGGGTGGTTAACTGATGTGCGATTCCATATTAATAGACTCAAACACTAGAGCAAAGTAGACCCACAGCCTGTTTGGTGGTATCTATGCTGCTCTTAACAAACCACCTAATCATGGCCAGTGTTATGCTATGTCACACAGTTAGACAACTCTTTCAGCATACTCTCTGTGGGGCAGTAGTGCTATTCTTGTCTTTGTCATACACAAAGATCACGGCGGAGCACTCGGTACTAACTGCAGGATCCCATCATGCCACACATTCGTGAGATGTTTGCTGATCAGAAGAGCTTATATTTCCAGGAAAATGGAGCACCTCCCTCCTGCCATTATCATTAGCGACTACTTTTCTGAAAATGTTTACGTTTTTTTATGTGGATACCTTAAAAAAAGTTCTTCACGCAAAACCAGCAGCAAACAACGAACTGAAAGGGATCTGCATTAAAAGAAAATGCACTCATATTCCAAAAGAACTGTTTCACAACTCTGTCAACCGTGTTAGGATCAGAACGGCTCAGTTTGAACAAAGACGATAGACAAAAATGATTACACATGTTCCTTCCTCTTTCATTCAAAATATAAATCTTGGATTACCTTAATTACAAAATGTATTTATAAATTTCAGGTTCGGCTCAATCATCAATTTTTGAGCACCCAAGAGAAAATTTATTGACCAAGTTAAGCATCACCATACGCAACAAACACTTTCCACAGTAAACAGGAATCATATATTTATGAATATCCTTCGCAGAAAGTCTTTTAGCTCCAAAAATGACCACACTATGTTGCTGTTTTCTTTGATAATACACTCTGTGAGCAACGACATCATATTCCATCTTAGCTGCGCACGTACATGCATTCATGCATATATGTATGTATGTATATTTAATTATTTATTTTCTAGTTACTTTGTTTCATAAGGCAGAGTGCGATATAATTGTATTCTTCGCAGTATGACCCAGTGTATCCAAATCAGCTTGCATTTTTTTTTAAATTCACACTGCATAGTGTAACGACCTTGCCGATTCATTAATTTGAACACATGCACTTAACTTCTTGCCGTTTGTGTTAAGTATACAACCTGAAATACTTTATCACTTACCGCACTGAAATCCAAAAGATCACTCAATTCCTTATCTCCTACATTCATTCTGTCCCCAAATGAAACTTGGTTTGGCCTGAAAGAAAATGACTCACATTTGAAATTTGCTTAACTTCATCCACAACTTACTAGGAGACTGGACAGCTTATGTTCAATAATATTAATGTCATAGTTCAATTTTCATAAAGGCTCTAGCAGGGCTGGCCTTAAGGTGAGTGAACCCAAACAGATATGAGAATCTCCAGGGCCCCATGCTTAGTAGATTGTATTTTTCTTTAAATTAAGTCCCATAGCAGAAAACTACTGTCGGGGATGAAGTATTCTAAGTTTCATTGTACTAAACCAGCCTTCTACACCTCCTCGTTGTGATCTTGGATAACAGGCTGCAACTAGTCATACTGGCTAAATAAAAGGGATCGAAGAGGGAACGCTAACCCAGCATTAAAAAATGGCAGCTAAAGATGTGTCGGACCGAAAGGTGCAAATATTGCAGACAAGCTGTATACTATGAAACAACGCATTCAGTTCTCCAACTACTTGCAAAGCCCTTTTCAGGGCTTTGTAGTGGGAGTTTGAGAACGAAGAAAGAAGAAGAAGAATTATTGGTTTCCCTGGATTTCCAAATATTATTCAGTAACAGGAATACTACTCTTGCCTTTTCATCTTACATCTGTCTCTGTACCCCTTACAGTACCATTATGCTGCATAAATATGTGAAGGAGTCCACCTCCTCCACTGCCTCACCTCCAAACATGACTAGTTATTTGCTTAAAGTGTTGATTTTAAACAGCTTGGTTTTATTCATTTCATTTACATGCAATCAAATATATTATAATGTTCCTTCTCTTAGTCTGTAATATTTAATTACTCAATTATTTACCTTCTGTGGATAGCTTCAGCTACCTGGCACCAGGCATACACCTGCCTGCTTGATTACCAGGATCCCAAGTGTTATTTGCAATCAAATTTGCATACTATTTCTTTCAATTACATTATTAATAAATAATTGCGATCAATTTCCTCCAAAATCAGGTATTTTGAGCAATGCAACACGTTATACGTTCTTTGAGGGGACGGCGTGGCCTAGTGGTTAAGTGACACGGCTCACAACCAGAAGGTGCTGGATTCGATCCCCATCTCAGCACCGGCCGTTACCCCGGGAAAGCAAACCCTTAGAAAATGCAGGAGGAAGCAGACCCTTACATAAAATGCATGCTGAAGTCGGATGCACTGGGCCGACAGGCGCAAAATAAAAACGCAGTGCAATGCACACCGCCTTGGGGATTAGAGAAATAAGGCGAACGCCAAAAAGAAAAAAAAAATACGTTCTTTGAATACCCATTCAGTGTCGGATTATCCAAGATCAGAGTTCCTTCATATGTTTAATTTCTTGTCCTCATTCTGTCCATTGCCTCGAAGTGTTAACTGTTGAGTATCCACTTTACCAAAATGTATGTTGCAGGTCCTTCTTATACTTTAGTTAGCAGTATCCTATTACTACTGTTGCCTAATAATATATTTTGATTGAATGTCTTAACTGTCCTTGATGCATATAGCACACTACACACAGGAAGCACTTATTCATACAAGCGAATTATCTCTTTAAATAATAATGATCAATGAATTCATCATTCCAATCCATGATCTGGGAAATTGGTTCTATATTACACTTCTTGCATGGCTTTATTCCATTTCCATTGTCAAGGCATATAAATATGTTTATTTCTCTGTGTGTTTTCTTTTCATGTTTAAGCCTCCCATATACAGTGAAGCTCAACTCTTTCACTCCGGAGCAATGCTGTGAGAGTTGTTTTGAAAATACCGATGTGCCGAAACAACACCGCGAGAGTTGTTTTAGATGTGGTTGCAAAGAATTAATTATGAATTCAATGATACATTCTTAGTATGAAATTTAAGCGGCAAATTATACTTCCCTCATCTGGCAAACATTTTAGTACAAGATAAGGTTTTTGATAGTTGTATTTTTTTGTGATTGTATACATTCTGTATAGTAATTGCAGGCGTCCCGATTTCCCAAATATTTTTTATGCTGCTATAATACTATGGCTAATCATTTGCCTACATGTTATAAATCTCTAGAGTGTATAGTTTACTACAAAATTTCATGGATAGTGAAGAGTTGTTGTTTGACACGGATATTTTGTTATCAAATTATGAAAGCAATGCAGAAATGTTTGATAAATCAAATGCTGAGAAGTTGTCCCAGTCTGGTCCAGCACACTTGTTTCAAGATATGCACACCAAAGTGCAAGTAAAATAAAAACATGTAAATGAATTGTCAATAAGTTATGGAAAGTGGTGTTATTATTTTCATTTATAACATGGAACCTGCCTTGCAAAATTAATTTTACAATGAATATTCAAAATTATTTTGTGATATTCTCTGTTATTGTGAATATTTTGGTGGCCATAGTTACAATTTTCGAAATTCTATTTCTTATGCAAAAATTGGATATATTTGAAATTGTATAATGTCTAAAATTGATTACCTTCGTGACACCAATTTTAATAACTACAACAGTAACTTGAGTAACTGGACCTCGATAAGTTCATATTTTGATTGTACTGTTTTATTGTGTTTTCATTTAAAATTAATGATTTTACATCTATACTAATTACTAAATATTGTATTATTAATACAAATTGTCAATTATATTTCTCTGTCCTCTACACGCCAATTTGATATATAATATGTGAATATCCAATTAAATAAAGCAAACACAATTTAGAATGAAAGACACTCCACTCTCTAAAAGTCTGATCGAAAAATAATTCCCGCACAGCCAGCAAAATAATTCCGGAGTGGAAGAGTTAATATTCATATATTTTGTTTCAGTCCAGATCGTCTGTGCCCCGTTAAAGTGATTTCTAGTAATCAGAATTTGTGTTTGTTTGCTTTTATATCTTTCGTTCTACTTCCCTTAACATGCCTTTTTTTTATTTTTATTATTTTTTTTTTGTTATGAACATTGATACGTTTAATATTATGAATCTCAACTAACACAAGAACATTGTTCTGAACGAAGAGAGAAGATTTACTGCATCACGTCTTGAAGCTAAATCTCATTCAATATAAGAGCAAGCAAAAGATATGTGTAATATTTATTAGTACCTTATGATGCTATTATTTCATAATTGTGTGTGCGTGTGTACTTTTCCAACTAAAAACTAAGATTGTGTTCCCTGCGATAATCACAATGGTTCTACTTTCGTTCTCTCCATCCACCAGTCCTCACAAAATATTGTCGGCGAATACCTTCCAGGAAATTAAGAATGATTATATCCGTGACATTATTAAAAATTTTAAAAACATCTGAATGGGAGTTGGTGATTATACCGAAAGTTTTGCACTCACAATAAAACAGACAATCTGCCTCCAAGAAACGATGTAAAGAAAGAATGAAAACAACACAATACGTTTGAATTACCCCAAAATGGCGACCCCATCACTTCTGCTGTGTCTTACCTTTCGGGGATATGATTCCAATGCTGACTTACTCCTGGATGTTGCCCTTGGTTTTGCATCCTGAGGAGATCAAGGCCTCCTGATCAGTCTGTGACAATATTATATCCAGCCCAGTCGTGATCAAATCATCAAAGATAGACAATCGTGTCTAATACGAACCTGCAGACATTATTCCAATCCTTTGTGGGGACGCTTTATCGCTCGTTTTCACAACACATGTATTCATGCGCAAGATTTAAACGTCAATACTTTTATCTTTCCTTGGCATATCATGTATTTTGTGACTCATTTTATTAAGTCAACTAATTCTAATTCAAATTTGCTTATATTTAATAAGCAATAATATTATATAAAACATTTAATATTATTTTTTTTGTCAGCGTACTATTTTTATTGTGAAAAGGCCATGTGTTTTCATCCGTTAGCGCTAAATCAAAATTGCACAGTTTAGGGGTATGGATCTATTCGTATAATCTGTCACTAGATTGTGAAATGGTAGTTCTGTAACTGCTACTGCTGTCGGTGAAAAAGTGTTAGAGACTTCACTGTAATTGGCCTCAGTTTTCTTTTTTTTAGGTGGAGTGGCTAGTTTCCCTCCTCGCTGTTTTCCTTCTCTAACAGTAAGCGCGCGTGATACTCATTTGCAGCATGGTTGACGTTAGCTTGTCGGGCATAAACCAGGTGTGAGAATCTTGTATTTAGCTTAAACATGGCTCTTCAACATCTTCTTATCCCTGGAAAAGCGACTTATTTTTTCGGTAATTTCGTTGTAACATGCGAGATATTGTTTCTAAATCCTTCGTTCAAACAAGGACGGATACTGCACATTTAGCCGTGTCATTTGCGAAGGGTGCAATAAAATTTGAGTTAGGGAGTCTTCTACGCTAAATAATTTTTTTCTGAACCCAGGAAAACAAGACACTCAATTGTTACCTAGTATCTTAAATCTGAAGTTGTGTGTTTCTCGAACTTGCATGCGCTTTAAAAACATAAGCGCTAATCTACATCAGACGGCAGTTGGTATTTAGTGAATTGTAATGAAGGTGACCTTGTGTTGGAGAGTCTTCTTTAGCGGTACTGTTAGTCGCCTCTTACGACATGCTCTCAGCGTAGTAGTATCCCTGTTCTCGTCTCTGTCACACAGAGTTTTTATAACATAACCCAAGCACACATATGACAAGGAGATATCACGCATGAAAATTGCGGATTGGGTCGTGTCCAAGCGCATTAAACATCCACAAGGCCAGGGTTCACACCTTCAATGGCATGGAGACGAAAGGAGCCTCCACGAAATACATCCGAAAAATATTTGGACGTTTTCTAGAAACGACTACCAGATCAGCCATTCTTTACAAAACCAATCCATCGTGAAACACGGGACCTCTGCCGCATGCCATGGTGCTATAGAGACACAAACAATGGTTTTACCAACCGTGGCTCGTCTGACAGCATACGAACAAGAAGAAGAAGAAGAACCGTGGCCAATGTCTGTTCCTATTGCAATAGGAATATCCAGAGTGAAGAGAGCTTGTGGATATATGACTATACTGAGGGTGCCTTCGTGGCCAGGATATCAATCTAAAATCCACATTCCACACCCCCCGCCCCCTTTCCACCCCTATCGAGGTTTACAGGTGAGAACTCGAAAGAAGTCTCCACGAAAAAAACTAGTTATTCGGCCGTTTTCTTGGATCGACTACCAAGTCGGCCATTACTTTCAACACCAATGCATCATGGAACACTGGGCCTCTACAGTATGACATGTTACTATGCACACGGACAGTGCAATATAGAGACACACATACGAATAATAATAGCTGCTTATTGCAAGCGAAGATGACGACAGCATTAGACTATTCCTGCGTAATGTGTTCTCGTATGGCTGTTAAGACTAATCCTGGAGCGGCCATACCTTGCCGCATTCAAAACACACGTGTGGGGAGTCGCATGTGAATTTGTCGCGCGTTGTTTTGTGGGGGTTTTTTTGTGGTTTTTTTTTCGTGTAGCACGCTTTTACTGAGCCTCCGCTTTATTTTACATCAATGCGATCTGAGCACCTTCGGCGATACTAGCGCACCAGGTGGCGCGGTTTTGTGCAACGAACTCCCAGGAGCTGGCATCAATGTTGTAGTTTTTTGGATACACTTCAATGAGTCCTTGTATCTATTAGTATGCCTCCCATTCCCCTGGTAAGCGTATGCCTATTGTGAGATCACCGTATAAAAGCTACTTGGGGAAGCGGTCATTTGGCATGCGGACAAGAAGTCTCGTCCACCTTATCTAAGTTGTTTGTAGAAGTGTATGAATCTTCAACATGTTAGTCTTGCTAAGCGTGTCGGGGTCAGGCACTTTACCTTGCCATCTTATCCTGAGAAGTCTAGGATGAAAACGGTTTAGCTGTCTGGAATGTCTTCTATACACTGTCCATGTTTCAAAGGTATGCAGCGGAGCACTACAAACGAACCCTCACCTCAACCTGCTTGCAGGTCTCCCTGTAAGCCGGCTGTTTTCATGACAGCCTGGCCAATGAGGTGGGGTATCGAACCGTGGCCAATGTATGTTCCTATCGCACTTTGAATACCTAAAGTATATGGAGTTTGTAGACATACTCAACCGTTTTCGTGTCTGCCGGATTACACAATATTGAAATGAAATACTACTAACATAATCCTCTCAGTTAATTTAGAACGTGTTGGCAACCAGAAAGGTGGGCATTCAAGCGCTGAAAGGCTCTTGAACCTGCAGAAACAAAAAGAGTCGCACTCCATTCAACATGTTCCCCGCGTGCAACTGGTTGTATTGATTAACGCGTGACCCATGAATGACCAATAGGAAGACACTGCCTCTATTAAGGGAGTCAAATACGCGTCTAGATCATCGGCTCTTAGTCTGTCTTGTTTCTGAACTCCGTGGCGCAGTCTGGTGACGCCTGCAGACAAATTGGATCGTCTCGTGTGTGGCGTAAAACCAAATGACAAATTTGTGTAGTACAATGACCCCTCATTAGTAGGCCCGGCAAGCCTATTTGTTATGTTCTGTTATTAAGAATCGACTTCAATGCATTCCAGATATACTTATAGGTGCTGAGTCTCTTGCAGCACTTACCGAAATGTGTGGATACCGATAGTTTCTGTAGCTGGTTGGTTGAACACACTCATGGTCCGTCTTCGCACTCACTCAGCTAGGGACCACCGTCATTTCATTTGGCATAGATGGATAGACAAAGATCTTCAGACTCTTCAGAACGGGACATTGTAGACTCAAGACCCACCTCAACAGAATGGGACTCAGAGACACTGTCACGTGTGATTGTGGAGCACCCTAACAATCACCAGAACATATTCTGCAGGACTGCCCTACTTAAATAGACCAAAGAGAGGCAGTATAGCCTGGGGTGCGACCATGCTCGAAAAGCTGTGGGGGACCGGCGAAGACCTGAAACATACAGTCTCTTTCCTGAACCACACAGGGCTAGAAGCATAGCCTCAGTTGATCGATGAAGAAGGAGGAGGAGGAGGAAGAGGAGGAAGGGGAGGAGGATGAGGAGAAGAACAAGAAGAAGACGTAGGAGGAGGAGGAGGAGGAGAAGGATACGAAGACGAAGGAGGAGGAGAAGAAAGAGAAAAAAGAAGAAGAAGAGGAGGAAGAAGAAGAAGAAAAAAAAAGGAGGAGATGGAGGAGGATAAGAAGAATAAGAAGAAAAGGAGGAAGAAGAAGAAGAAAAAGGAGGAGATGGAGGAGGATAAGAAGAAGAAGGAGTGGAGGGGGGGGGAGAAGAAGAAGAAGAAGAAGAAGAAGATTTCAAAGCTCAACACTCAATGTATTGCTGATTCATATATGACAGTGTCATCGTCATCTTCTTTTTCGTCGTCATTGTTTTCTTTCAAACTTCCGCAACCAAACCCTGAAAAGGGCGTTTCAAGTAGCAGGATGTAGTCCGTAGAACTGAATGCGTTGTGTCGTAGTTTACAGCTTGTCTGCGATATTAGCACTTTTCGGTTCGACACATCCGACTTCAGAATGGAATAATTGGGTACCAGGTTAGCCTTTCCTCTTCGATCCCTTCACCTTAGCCAGTCTGCCCTGTTGCAGCCTGTTATCCAGGATCACCGCATGAAGGCGTAGAAGGGTCTTGGCAGCTCTGGGTCGCTGCTCTAACGCTGGCCCTAAGCTTGCGTCGTTGATCGCTACATCTCACAGTGTCCTTATCCAACAGTTAGCCATTAATAGATTTTAAAATGTTACTCCTAACCAAATCCAAAGATTCCCGAGTGCTGCGCCGTGGTCTTTGTTTATAACAATGATAAGAATAGCACCACTCCCTCACTTAGAGCATGTCGTAAGATGCGACTAACTGTGTGACATGGCATAAGACCGGCATGGTGAAGTGGTTTGTTTAGAACAGCATAGATGGCTCCTAACAGGCTGCGGGTCTAATTTGCTCTAGTGTTTGAGTCTATTACAATGGACTCGCACATCAGCTAACCTCCCTTCGCGGCACTTGTCCCAACGAAGCGGAATAATAAGCTGCTCGATCCTAGCCCGCTAAGCCGGAAATCCTCCAACATTTAGCTCATACCAGAGCTGGGACCTGCACTGGGGCTTCTGTCCCTGTAGAAGAACAGGTCGATTAAGAACTAAGATATCCAAAGTGCCTATGATCGACGCTTGTGGGACCAGACTGTCACGTCTTTCGTTAGTTTGAATATCCGAGTGGATCCATTCGTTGTTGTTGTTGTTGTTGTTGCTGTTGATTGTCCCCTGTGAGTTTCTGTACTCTATTGTGCCCCCTAAAAGGGTTGTTAACTGCCGGGTTGCAGTAGCTTTCCTCACACCCTGAGCGCCCTGGTGAAGGTGGATCTAGATGTTCCAGGCGGTTGTGTAGTTGTGTTATGCTTGGCTTCATCTGCGTGTCGCTCACTACTACATGGATCATGTCGATCCCCTCACCTCGTTAGCCAGACTGTCATTAAACAGCATGTTTCCAGGGTTAACCGGGGGAAGTTGGTAAAGGTCTCGGTCAGTAGATTTCACCTCGTCCTGGCTAACATTGTATTCAGTGCAAGTCCTATCTTAGCAAAGATCAGATGCGATGAATTCCCATTGACTTTTATCTCATGCCTTTATGGTACTTCCTCTTCTTCTTCTTCTTCTTCTTCTTCTTCTTCTTCTTCGTTCTCAATCTCCCACTACCAAAGAGAACTGAATGCGTTGTGTCGTAGTTTACAGCTTCGCTGCGATATTTGCACCTTTCGGTCCAACACATCCGACTTCAGCAAGCATTTTTTGAGTACCGGGTTAGCATTCCCTCTTCGATCCCTTCTCCTTAGCCAGTCTGCTCTGTTGCAGCCTGTTATCCAAGATCACCGCGTGGAGGTGTAGAAGGGTCTTGGCAGTTTTCACAAGCTCCCATCATGGGCATATTAGGGATGGACATTTTGAAATCAATCAATGACCGCCTGCTGGATGAGGACACCGCAATAGATGAAGCAGCAATCAACAGACTGCAAAGTTTCGACATTAAACGAGGTTCGAGCTGAGTGGGGCTCATGAGAGGACGGGGCAGGAGCGTGTACAACCAGCGAGATGCAGGGACCATCAGCATGCACACCTTACGCCATTTGATGAGAGATACTGAGCACCTATGAGTATGCCCGGAGTGCAGTGGCGTCGATTCTTAGAAACAGAAACAGAAAAGCTTTTCCCTGTCCATCCTGTGATGGTATCCTCCCCTTATAGTGTTGTTTAGACTTATTGACACGTATGTCCTACACTTGCTCGAAGAGTAATATATTCCGCAACGGTGTTAGACACCTTTTGATGTGACCAAAGTGTCCTAACTGCCGTATTACGATTTTGCTCAAAATTCTCTGCACACCAAATGTGTCCTATACTTCCATGTATCTTTTCTTCTCTTTTCCAGTAAGTGCGCCAAATTCATCTATATATCTGCATTACAAAGGAGGCATAAATTGTCTTCTCCAATCATCGATTCATTGTTCACGTTTCGACCCTCACACTTCTTCTTCTTCTTCTTTTCATCTTCTTCTTCTTCTTCTTCTTCTTCTTCTTGTTCTTCTTCTTCTTCTTCTTCTTCTTCTTCTTCTTCTTTTTCTCGGTCCTCTACTTGTTCCTACAATATCAGGCGTCGACAGGAATTTGTTCAAAGAAAGCAGCAGTCATACTGAGGCTGTCGACACTGCCATAGAGCTTGTCTAGTGTTGGCACTGGTGATGGCCACATGTGCTTTCTCTGGTCCTCGAATGTCGGGCAATTTTTCAACAGATGTTAATGGGTCATTTTCCCAGTACCACGTGTACATTCAGTAAGCCGAGTATAATCACGTGATCACATAGGGGAACTGAGACACTTTTCGTTCTGGCACAACATACTGACCGGGACGTCGGGTCAGAGTCAGGCACAACATACTGACCAGGACGTCGGGTCAGAGTCAGGCACAACATACTGACCAGGACGTCGGGTCAGAGTCAGGGACAACATACTGACCGGGACGTCGGGTCAGAGTCAGGCACAACATACTGGCCAGGACGTCGGGTCAGAGTCAGGCACAACATACTGACCGGGACGTCGGGTCAGAGTCAGATACATTATACTGACCAGGACGTCGGGTCAGAGTCAGGCACAACATACTGACCGGGACGTCGGGTCAGAGTCAGCACAACATACTGACCGGGACGTCGGGTCAGAGTCAGGCACAACATACTGACCGGGACGTCGGGTCAGAGCCAGGCACAACATACTGACCAGGACGTCGGGTCAGAGTCAGGCACAACATACTGACCGGGACGTCGGGTCAGAGTCAGGCACAACATACTGACCAGGACGTCATGTCAGAGTCAGATACATTATACTGGCCAAGACCACAATCTCTCTTCAATGGAGCGTTCTCTGGAAACGGGCTGTTCTCAGGGCAGCGAGATGTGGATCGACGTGATCCCCGTAGTAATGAGCGTCACGCAGATGAAGCAAAGCAAACCACAGCCACATTGAGAACCGCGGCCCACCTTCATTAGCACCGTCGGAATGTTAGATAAGCTATTACAACCCGCTCCTTAACGCCCTTTTCAGGGCACACACACGAATAATCTAACTCATTGAGGACATTAAACAACAACACCTGATCACTTACTTCTGCATCTACGATTTTTACTATGAACGATATTTGCACCAGCGCGTTTAACCTATATAAGACAATGTGTGTGCAATGCCTGAGAGCCGTACTACAGTTAAATATTGTGATCCACCAATGTGCGTTTCTTTTTTTTTGCTGTTGGTGACGCAATGGCTGGTCTATTTACACCCTTTTTGTTCTTAATACTCTATTATGGCTTTCGTTATGTGTCGTGTTTAAGTGCTGCCGTTAGAGATTAGTTTCATTAGTTTCTTGTACGACTTTCTGAAAGAATCATGGCTTGTCTCACTTCTAGTGCCAGGGACTACTTTTTTGGTATGGCTTTTTTTTTTTCTTCTTTCGTTTGCTTGGAGTATGTCTACATCTACAAAGTTGTCTCTTGTATGAACCTCACTGTCTTCTGCAGTTCACACATAGGTCCATATAGTTTCCCTTGCAGTGTTGCTTTTATTGACCAGTATGTCCTCGTCAGTATATCATACTCTGGACAGTCCTGAAGTATATGCTTCGCAGTCTGGGGTGCCTGTCCACATGTACACATACTTAAGCTGCCAATCCTAAATTTTGTATACATGTGGCTGCGGAGTCGGTTGTGTCCTGTTCTTAGGTGCAGTTTGACAATCTGCTCTTGCATACTTGTATTATGATAATCATCTTGTATTTGTGTTGGAAGCTCTCTCGTTGATTTAATCATCTTTTTCTTTTGATGGTAACTGGTACATCTGGTTTTGGTATGGCTGTTTTCACTTTCATTAAAACTCGTTGAAACTTCTGTTCTTTTTTGTCTGTATTATACATTCTCTGTCTGCGTTCATATATATATAAGACATTTCATCATATCATTACAGTAATTGACTTGCAAGGAAAGCTTATATCCTTAAAATTAAAGTGTCCATCGTCCAACAATGCTCCGGATTCAATGAGTTAATGCAATCCCTAAAATCGATGAGAAGGAAACAGGACGTTAAGAACCTCCGGTGTTGATTGCCAGATTTCTTTCTCGTGGACGGACGGACATTGATCGATTTGATTCGAGTGAGTCGGTTGACCTCAGCAAACAGATTAGGGATCGTGCACCGGCGCTGCACATTATTCCGGAACAGGACAATAAACAAAAGTGTCGGAAACGGCAGTGCGTGCCCAACAACCTGTTCGTTTGTTGTTTCTGGTAGAGCACGGAAGTTTTGTTTCCGACTCGTATTGGTTGCAATATGACTTGGCTTAGCTTGGCTTCGTTCGTTCTCAATCTCCCACTACCAAACCCTGACACCGGCTTAAGTAGCAGAATGTAGTCCAGAGAACGGAATGCGTTGTGTCGTAGTTTATAGCTTGACTGCGATATTTGTACCTTTCGGTCCAACACACCCGACTTCAGCAAGCATTTTTTTAGTACCGGGTTAGCATTCCCTCTTCGATCCCTTCTCCTTAGCCAGTCTGCTCAGTTGCAGCCTGTTATCCAGGATCGCCGCGTGGAGGTGTAGAAGGGTCTTGGCAGCTCTGGTTCGCTGGCCCTGACGCTAGCAGTCAGCTATGGGTCGCCGACCACTGCAGCTTATGCGCTCGTAATATAACTTAAAGTAACGTCTTTTATATTGGTTTAACTAGAAAGACTATATATAGTCTGTATACGACCAGATTCTTCGAGGCTGGTTTTTACTGATGTGCGAGTCCATCTTAATAGACTCAAACACTAGAGCTAAGTAAACCCGCAGCCAGTCAGTTAGTCGCCTTCTATAGCTGCACTCAAACTACCTGGGGAAAGGTACACATAACTTTGGTAGATTTTTAACTTGAAGTTTGTCCGGACAGCAGCTGTTAAGCCTGCTCATTTTTTTATTTTCAACTACCAAAGGAATTTTTAACGTGCTCGAAAATGGCCACAGGAGTCCGATCTCACTACACAGAGATCAGGGGAATTTTTACCAGAAGATCCACATGAAAAAAAAAATTAATGTATGAAGTGCAGTATTGTGTGGTCATCATTTTCTAGCACGTCCTACGCTATTCACAGGAAGCCTATGTGTGTAATTTTCCTTGGAATTTTGAGAAAACACGATCTGTTCTTTGTGTGTTATAGAATACACATTGTTAGATAGGATGTCACTACAGCTTGCGCACCGTCCTTGGATGGTGTGCACGACCTACTTGGAAATTGCGTCTATTTTCATTGCATGCCCCGACCGGAATCTCCCCTCAGCCATGGGTTAATCATGGCCATCTGTATATTCTATTACAGTTGACCATGGGTTATGGTCCCTGATCTAGACCTACCGATGTGGGCGCTGGTCAGCAGCAGCGACTTCTAGTCTATGCTGCTTCCACAAGTTTCAAGCGACCCCTGGTCTCACGGATTATACGACCTGAATGTCTGCATCTTGAGCTACTTCCGGTCGTCTTGATTGTATGTCTTGCCACTGGTTCCCGGTACCTCAGGACGAGAGAGTGAGATTGATGTCCAGCGAAGCTTCGTTCTCACTATAATCCAGATTTTGCGCAAGTTACATCTTCAGGACGAGAACAGTCTGACGATGTCGCCATCTTTGCTTGAGATGGGCAACTTAATTACTTAATTACAGGTGAGGTGGGGTTTTGATCGATATGTTTCACTTGACCTTCAGGTATGGTGGGGTCTTGATCGATATGTTTCACTTGACCTTCAGGTATGGTGGGGTCTTGATCGATATGTTTCACTCGACCTTCAGGTATGGTGGGGTCTTGCTGATATGTTTCACTTGGCCTTCAGGTATGGTGGGGTCTTGATCGATATGTTTCACTTGACCTTCAGGTATGGTGGGGTCTTGATCGATATGTTTTACTTGACCTTCAGGTATGGTGGGGTCTTGATCGATATGTTTCACTTGACCTTCAGGTATGGTGGGGTCTTGATCGATATGTTTCATCTATTTTATCTCATTTATTATATTTTATCTTATCTATCTTATCATGTCTGCTCTTAAGTTCTTTATACTGATTTTGAAGACTCTGCAGAGACAACGTGCATCCAGTTTATTCTTGAATGCATTAACTGACCCTGCCTCCACTTTTTTCTGTGGCAATGCATTCCAAGCATTCTCTGACTAAAACAAAAATGAGTTTTATAAAAATCTAATCTGGACTTCTCTTTAATTAATTTGTAGCCTCGCCACCTTGTTCTTCAATGTGGTTGTACTTTGTGGTTGTACTTTGTGGTTGTACTTTGTGGTTGTACTTTTTGGTTGTACTTTGTGGTTGTACTTTGTGGTTGTATTTTGTGGTTGTACTTTGTGGTTGTACTTTGTGGTTGTACTTTGTGGTTGCACTTTGTGGTTGTACTTTGTGGTTGTACTTTGTGGTTGTACTTTGAAAGAAACTTGTTATAATCTCATGTATCCTTTCTCTTGATTATCTTACACAGGGTCAGGTGAAACATACTGATCAAGATACCAACTCATGTCAGAGTCAGGTGAAAAATACTGATCAAGATACCAACTCATGTCAGAGTCAGGTGAAAAATACTGATCAAGATACCAACTCATGTCAGAGTCAGGTGAAAAATACTGATCAAGATACCAACTCATGTCAGTGTCAGGTGAAAAATACTGATCAAGATACCAACTCATGTCAGTGTCAGGTGAAAAATACTGATCAAGATACCAACTCATGTCAGAGTCAGGTGAAAAATACTGATCAAGATACCAACTCATGTCAGAGTCAGGTGAAAAATACTGATCAAGATACCAACTTATGTCAGTGTCAGGTGAAACATACTGATCAAGATACCAACTAAATGTCAGAGTCAGGTGAAACATACTGATCAAGATACCACCTCATGTCAGTGTCAGGTGAAACATACTGATCAAGATACCAACTCATGTCAGAGTGAAGTGAAAAATACTGATCAAGATACCACCTCATGTCAGTGTCAGGTGAAAAATACTGATCAAGATACCACCTCATGTCAGAGTCAGGTGAAACATACTGATCAAGATACCACCTCATGTCAGTGTCAGGTGAAACATACTGATCAAGATACCACCTCATGTCAGTGTCAGGTGAAAAATACTGATCAAGATACCACCTCATGTCAGTGTCAGGTGAAAAATACTGATAAAGATACCACCTCATGTCAGTGTCAGGTGAAACATACTGATCAAGATACCACCTCATGTCAGTGTCAGGTGAAACATACTGATCAAGATACCACCTCATGTCAGTGTCAGGTGAAACATACTGATCAAGATACCACCTCATGTCAGTGTCAGGTGAAAAATACTGATCAAGATACCAACTCATGTCAGTGTCAGGTGAAAAATACTGATCAAGATACCAACTCATGTCAAAGGCAGGTGAAAAATACTGATCAAGATACCACCTCATGTCAGTATCAGGTGAAAAATACTGATCAAGATACCACCTCATGTCAGAGTCAAGTGAAAAATACTAATCAAGATACCACCTCACGTCAGTGTCAGGTGAAAAATACTGATCAAGATACCAACTCACGTCAGGGTCAGGTGAAAAATACTGATCAAGATACCACCTCATGTCAGAGTCAAGTGAAAAATACTAATCAAGATACCACTTCATGTCAGAGTCAGGTGAAAAATACTGATCAAGATACCACCTCATGTCAGAGTCAGGTGAAACATACTGATCAAGATACCGACTCATGTCAGAGTCAGGTGAAAAATACTGATCAAGATACCACCTCACGTCAGTGTCAGGTGTAACAAACTGATCAAGATACCGACTCATGTCAGTTAGGTGAAACATACTGATCAAGATACCAACTCGTATCAGTGCCAGGTGAAACATACTGATCAAGATACCACCTCATGTCAGAGTCAGGTGAAACATACTGATCAAGATACCAACTCACATCTGGGTCAGGTAAAGCTATCGTGCACTCTGTTGGATTACCTGTGCTGTGGTTGTTTTGGGGAGATCTGATCTGTGTTCTTACTTCTTTTTTTCTATCTCTTGAAATGTGCGCCTTAACACTTATAAGTAAGTTAATAGTCTTTAGACGATCTCCAACTTAAGAAGACACATGCGTTTGACCAGGGGACATTTAGCGGACAACACCTACCATCTCGCAGGTAAAGGGACTATATCATCATTACCATGATTATCAACATCACTATCATCATACTACTACTACCGCGATAAAGAAGAGAAAGACAGCATTGAGGAAACCTTGTCACGTCCCCTAATAAAGGCTGGGGCTTAGTATACTAAAGTCGCTAACACTTAATTCGCGACCATCAGTAAGTCTGCTGTGCGACCCGCTCTTTCAGAATGTCCCCTGGGGATCCCTAAATCGCGAGGGCCTCTGAAGTTGCAATGACTAAGGGCGACGAATTAAGACGAACAAGATTGTGGGTAAGCTCTTGTTGTCAATGGTTAGGGTTCAACGCCTGTAGTATACACACCACAGAAAGCCGCAGTAAACGACAGCTGTGTTTTCTCAAGAAAAGTCACGGACATTAGCAATTGATATTTGCTATGAATAAAATAAAGATGGAATGGTGGACAAGCACGCATGTACGCAATAAGGACTGTGACCCGCGCTAACTTCTCCAATACCGCTGCTTCATTCTTCTTCCTCGTCTTCTTCTTCTTCTTTTTCTTTTTCTTCTTCTTCTTCCTCTATTATGTTTCTCCTTTTGTCTTCCTTCTACTTCTTCCCTCTTCTTCCTCTCCTTCTTCTTTTTCTTCTTTCTTCTTCTTCTTCTCCTTCTTCTTCTTTCTTCTTCTTCTTCTTCTGCTTCTTCTTCTCTGCCTCGTCCTCCTTGGTTCTCAATCTCTCACTACCAAGCCCTGAAAAATGCTTTACAAGTAGCAGGACGTTGTCCTCAGAACGGAAAGCGTTGTCTCGATGTTAACAGCTTGACTGAGAAATTTCGGTCTGACATGTCCGACTTCTTCAGGTATTTTTGCCTACCGGGTTAGCCTTACTTCTTCGATCCCTTCTCCTTACCCATTCTGCTCTGTTGCAGCCTGTTATCTCGGATCACCGCGTGGAGGTGGTTGTTGCCCACAATCAGTAGGATTACTCTTTTGTGCTCCCTAAAAAGGATGTTCAGTGGTGGATTGTAGTAACCTTCCTCACATACCGAGCAGGCTGATGGAGGTGCACCGAGGTCCTCCATGCGGTTATGCTATGCTTGGATTCATCCGCGTGTTGTTTACTACTTCAGGGATCACGTCGAACCTCACTTTGTTAGCCAGACCGTTGTTCTCGACAATAGCCCGTTTCCAGGACGACCAACGAGGAGGTCAGGTGAGGGTCTTGGCCAGTATATTTCTCCTGACTCTGGCTAACATTATCTGATCAGTGTGTTTAGCCTGACCAGAAGTTAGCCTCATCGTCCCCCGCGTGCAGGTGTAGAATGGTCTTTGGTTCGCTTTCCCCAGAACCTAGCAGTCAACTATGGATCGCTGATTACTGCAGCTCATGCACTGCTCAGCATCTCGACCCCGCTGCTTCATTCTACGTCGTCTCCTTTATTTAAACATTTAATTTTTTTATTTGACGTGTTTGTCTCACTAGTTTTTACTGGCGGAGGCGCGCCTATTCCACCCCAGACCGTAGTGAATTGGGCGATATTGGCTTGGCTTGGCTTCGTTCATTCTCAATCTCCCACTCCTAAACACTGAAAGGGCTTAAGTAGCAGAATGTAGTCCAGAGAACGGAATCCGTTGTGTCGTATTTTACAGCTTGACTGCGATATTTGCACCTTCCGGTCCAACACATCCGACTTCAGCAATCATTTTTGAGTACCAGGTTAGCATTCCCTCTTCGATCCCTTCTCCTTAGCCAGTCTGCTCTGCTGCAGTCTGTTATCCAGGATCACCGCGTGGAGGTGTAGAAGGGTCTTGGCAGCTCTGTTTCGCTGGCATTGACGCAAGCAGTCAGCTATGGGTCGCTGACCACTGCAGCTCATGCGCTTCCTCATTCAACCGACCCATTACACTGCCCATCTCTTCCCCCACCCAGAAGGTTCTAGTAGGGTTTGTTAGTGTTCTTGTCTCGGTACGGTATCTGACCATACCCTTTAAAAAAAAAAAAATTTGATTAAACTTAACTTTAAACAGCTTTAACATTTTTTTCTTCATTTTTTCTTCCCTCCCCCCCCCCCCCTTTCCCCACCCCGCCCCCTCCCTCGTAGTTTTCAAAAGGAGCTAGCATTTATCTAGTCGATAATTCGTATTCAATTATTTTTCGTATATTTTTTTTCCTTCCATGTGCCTTTACCAACTTGCTTTCTCCAACAACAACATCATCATTGTCGTCAGTAAATCTTCTCTATATTCTCTTTTATGAAGAAAAAAAGAAACAATTATTTACATAATTACATAAACCGGAAGCGTAACTATTCTTCTTCGAATGTATACCAGAAACCTGATTCGCGAAACCTGATATCAAGACGTTTTCGGTGATGCTGAATTTGTTGGTGCTCAATTTGTTGGTACTCACTTTCTTGGTGCTCAATTTGTTGGTGCTCAATGTGTTGGTGCTCCATTTGTTGGTACTCAATTTGTTGGTGCTTTATTATTTGGTATTCAATTTGTTGGTGCTCACTTTGTTGGTGCTCAAATTAGTGTTGCGTCAATTGTTGGTGCTCAATTTTTGTTGTTGCTCAATTTGTTGGTGCTCAATTTGTTTTATTGCTCAATGTGGTGGTGCTCAATTTGTTTTATTGCTCAATTTGTTGGTTCTCAATTTGTTTTATTGCTCAATGTGGTGGTGCTCAATTTGTTTTATTGCTAAATTTGTTGGTGCTCAATTTGTTTTATTGCTCAATTTGTTGGTGCTCAATTTGTTTTATTGCTCAATGTGGTGGTGCTCAATTTGTTTTATTGCTCAATTTGTTGGTTCTCAATTTGTTTTATTGCTCAATGTGGTGGTGCTCAATTTGTTTTATTGCTCAATTTGTTGGTTCTCAATTTGTTTTATTGCTCAATGTGGTGGTGCTCAATTTGTTTTATTGCTCAATGTGGTGGTGCTCAATTTGTTTTATTGCTCAATTTGTTGGTTCTCAATTTGTTTTATTGCTCAATGTGGTGGTGCTCAATTTGTTTTATTGCTCAATGTGGTGGTGCTCAATTTGTTTTATTGCTCAATTTGTTGGTTCTCAATTTGTTTTATTGCTCAATGTGGTGGTGCTCAATTTGTTTTATTGCTCAATTTGTTGGTGCTCAATTTGTTTTATTGCTCAATTTGTTGGTGCTCAATTTGTTTTATTGCTCAATGTGGTGGTGCTCAATTTGTTGGCACTCAAATTGTTGGTACTCAATTTGTTGGTTCTCCATTTGTTGGTGCTCAAATTGTTGACTCAAAAAGTTCATGTCTGCATCTGGACAAATGCGAAGCAGTTCTTGTAAACCCAGAACAAAATGTGAAATATATCAAAGAGACATAACTACAATAATGTAAGCGTCTCATTCAATAGTGATTGTGTCCCCTGGTTCAAAACAACGTTGATCAAATGATAAGATCAGTGAATCAATGTTCGTGAAATTATGTTGAGAAATTCGGAATAATGTAGTTGTAATATGAACAATTAATCTGTACATACAGTGATATTTTCTTTTTTGTAATGGAATAACTGATTTTTTTTTAAAGGGCACGTATATTAAAAATGGTTTTTTAGTTTTTTATTATTATTATTATTATTATTCTGCCTTCGTTCTCAATCTCCCGGGACCAAGCCCTGAGCAGGGCTTTGCAAGTAGCAGGATGTAGTCCGAAGAACGGAATGCGTTGTGTTGCTAGTTTACAGCTTGACTGCGATATTAGCACTTTTATGTCTTGAGTTAGGGGACGGCGTGGCCTAGTGGTTAAGTGGCACGGCTCACAACCAGAAGGTGCTGGGTTCGATCCCCATCACAGCACCGGCCGTTACCCCGGGGAAGCAAACCCTTAGAAAATGCAGGAGGAAGCAGACCCTTACATAAAATGCATGCTGAAGTCGGATGCACTGGGCCGACAGGCGCAAAATAAAAACCACAGTGTAACGCACACACGCCTTGGGGAATAGATAAATAAGGCGAACGCAAAAAAAAATAAAATAAATAAAAATGTCTTGAGTTATCTGTCTTCGACTGCAGGCATTTTATGGGTACCGAGCTAACCTTCCCTGTTCGATCCATTCTTCTTAGCCTACCTGCTCTTTTGCAGCCTGTTATCCAGGATCACCGCGTGGAGGTGTAGAAGGGTCTTGGTAGTTATGGGTACCTGACACGGACGCTAGCAGCCAACTGTCAGTGGATGACCGCTACAGCTCATGCATTGCTCGGCATCTTCATCTCAAAATTGATATCAAATACCAAAGCTTAGCTTATTGCCCATAGGAAGCGATGATGGTGAAATCAGCAAACGGTTTTGTCTTGATGATGTAACTTTCGCTGTATTTTGAATGGAGTGAGTCATCGATCTCACTCGCTGGTCCCGAGCTACCTTGGATCAGTGGCAAGACATAAATCAAGCACACTGGAGGCAACTCAGGATGCAGGCACTCTGGGCCCACCTTCCGTGAGACTAGGGGGTCATTTTAAAACTTGTGGGATTCGATAGACAACTTTTCTGTTTATGCTTTTGAGAGGCGAGTGCTTGACCTCTCGACTACATCGACTCCCAGAAGACTCTGCAGAGTCTGTAGACAACCAGTTTTACATTCAAAGTGTCCAGTGCACGATGGGGGTGGTCAAGCTCCCCACTCCCCACCCCCTCCCTAAGAGTCTTGTAATACATCTCATCTCCATTGCATATATTCTACACCAGAAATGGTCCAAGTCTCACAGACATACACAAGTACTGAGAGCACAAATGGTCCAAGTCTCACAGACATACACGAGTACTGAGAGCACAAATGGTCCAAGTCTCACAGACATACACGAGTACTGAGAGCACAAATGGTCCAAGTCTCACAGACATACACGAGTACTGAGAGCACAAATGGTCCAAGTCTCACAGACATACACAAGTACTGAGAGCACAAATGGTCCAAGTCTCACAGACATACACGAGTACTGAGAGCACAAATGGTCCAAGTCTCACTGACATACACGAGCACTGAGAGCACAAATGAGCGCATTATTCCTTTTCTGCTGAAGGCGAGTCGTCTGACATATGGGTTTCAAACGTATAAGCGCCACTGTTGTCTGTGCTATTCTGGTAATTATCTCAGGCTGCGAGCCCTTGTCACCGATCAGTGATCCCAGAAACTTGAACCGGTGTACAACTTCGAGTTGCTGACCATTTGCTTTTATCACAGATGTAAACCCTTCCGTGTTATTAATCATCAGCTTTATTTTCTTTGCATTTATCTCCATGCCATAGTTCTGCGCCACTCTGTCCAATCTACTAATCAGCTCTTGGAGTTCCGTTTCCATGCCTACCAGACCATCTATATCATATGTAAACTGTAGGTTTGTAATCGTCTTGTCCCCTATTCTGACCGCACCAACATGTCCCTCCAGGGCCGCCCCCCCCCCCCCATTATTCTTTCCAAGAATACATTGAAGAGTGTTGGAGAGAGTATACAACCCTGTCTCACCCCAACAGACATTGAAGAGTGTTGGAGAGAGTATACAACCCTGTCTCACCCCAACAGACATTGAAGAGTGTTGGAGAGAGTATACAACTCTGTCTCACCCCAACAGACATTGAAGAGTGTTGGAGAGAGTATACAACCCTGTCTCACCCCAACAGACATTGAAGAGTGTTGGAGAGAGTATACAACCCTGTCTCACCCCAACAGACATTGAAGAGTGTTGGAGAGAGTACACAACCCTGTCTCACCCCAACAGACACTGAAGAGTGTTGGAGAGAGTATACAACCCTGTCTCACCCCAACAGACATTGAAGAGTGTTGGAGAGAGTATACAACCCTGTCTCACCCCAACAGACATTGAAGAGTGTTGGAGAGAGTATACAACCCTGTCTCACCCCAACAGACACTGAAGAGTGTTGGAGAGAGTATACAACCCTGTCTCACCCCAACAGACATTGAAGAGTGTTGGAGAGAGTATACAACCCTGTCTCACCCCAACAGACATTGAAGAGTGTTGGAGAGAGTATACAACCCTGTCTCACCCCAACAGACACTGAAGAGTGTTGGAGAGAGTATACAACCCTGTCTCACCCCAACAGACATTGAAGAGTGTTGGAGAGAGTATACAACCCTGTCTCACCCCAACAGACACTGAAGAGTGTTGGAGAGAGTATACAACCCTGTCTCACCCCAACAGACACTGAAGAGTGTTGGAGAGAGTATACAACCCTGTCTCACCCAAACAGACATTGAAGAGTGTTGGAGAGAGTATACAACCCTGTCTCACCCCAACAGACATTGAAGAGTGTTGGAGAGAGTATACAACCCTGTCTCACCCCAACAGACATTGAAGAGTGTTGGAGAGAGTATACAAGCCTGTCTCACCCCAACAGACACTGAAGAGTGTTGGAGAGAGTATACAACCCTGTCTCACGCCAACAGACATTGAAGAGTGTTGGAGAGAGTATACAACCCTGTCTCACCCCAACATACATTGAAGAGTGTTGGAGAGAGTATACAACCCTGTCTCACCCCAACAGACACTGAAGAGTGTTGGAGATAGCATACAACCCTGTCTCACCCCAACAGACATTGAAGAGTGTTGGAGAGAGTATACAACCCTGTCTCACCCCAACAGACGTGCGGAACCATTCGCCTGGTATCTCGTCTATAGAAACTGCACTTGATGCCTTCTCATAAAGGTTTCCAATTTCCTTCACAATATTACTGTTGATCTTGTAATGTTTCATTGTTGTCCATAGCGCAGCATGCCATACTCTGTCGAACGCCTGTTTGAAATCGATGAAGACATGATATTTGTATTGTTGATACTCTAAGTATTTCTCATTCAATATCCGCAGATTAAATATCTGTTCAGTGGTACCTCTTCCCGCTCGAAACCCTGCTTGCTCTTCAGCAATGATATTCTCTGCCTGCGGTTTTAATCTACTGAGTAGTATTCTTAAAAGAACTTTGCTAGGATGACTAATGCGGCGACTGTTCTATAATTCTGACACATCTTTAGGTTCGCTGATTTAGGCAGCGGTAAAACCACTGATTGCGTTCAGATGGTTGGCCACTATCCTGTCTGCCAAATTCTGTTACGGTTGTATGTCAGAGTCTCAATTATTACCTCAGCTTCCCCTTTTAGAAGCTCTGCTGGGATATTATCCACACCAACAGCTTTCCTCCTTTTTAGCATCTTCACCGCTTCAGCTACTTCCTCACTTGTTATGAGGATGCTGGATGATTGTCATAGCTTTCATAGATTTCCCTCATGGTATTTCCACGAGAACGGGTCGTGTAGAGAAACGTATATTCACTTTTATTAAAGTCAATCCCAATCTATTTGTAATGTTATGTCCAATTCCTAACACTCTGAATCTTCTTCTTCTTCTTTTTCTGTTTCGTTCAGCCTCAGATCAAGGTTCCGGTTTCTCTTACAAATGACACCGTTGTTTGTAAGGTTGTTTTATCTCCATACAGCTTTTGTCTCATATCTGTCTCACAAGGCCAGCATTGTTCTCTTTTCCTGCGAGGGAGTGCATCTTTGCAGGACGTGTTCCCCGGTCATGATATGCTCCCCACATGGGCACCTGTCATCTGTCCCAATCCTCATGTTGTTGTAAAGATGACCCTTTAGTCTGTTATGCCCAGTTCTCAGTCTGAAGATGATGACTTGCTCTTTTCTAGTAAAGTTAAAGTACCTTTCTTTTTTCTTTACGGAAGTCGGGGTGTTGATCAGCCCATTTTACCCTGAAGTTGGCTTTAATTGTGGTCTAGGTCTTATTATACGTGAGACTCAGATCTGTTTATGGGGATGCTCCTCCACACATAGCTGGTTTGTCTGCAGCTTCATTGTCTTCAATATTTTAATGGGATGTTCTGATGGGAGCTGTGTCGGGGAGAACATACATTGCTTGAGATCTTCATTTTGTGTTGTTTTAGCGGTGCTAATGCTGACGCATTGTGTGATAGCGTGGTCCGGGCTGGACGTCCCGCTCGTTAAAGGAAAGTGAAACGTCTGATATAGCCTCTCCTTTCCATGTGTAGAGATCGCCGCTGGATTCATCGTCCATGCCAATGGTGTCGTCTTGGTTGGCAGCCAATCTAAAAGAAGGTAAACTATCTTTAAAACCGGGTAGACGAAGCTCGTTAGTCTGTTCAGGCAGTTCGCCAAGGAGAGGAGGAACTTTGATTTTAAACCCACAAGTCCCAGAGAGTGCTGGCTAGTCTTGGGACGATGAGAGTATCATTGGATGTCTCGAGTAACTAGCATTTGCGGACAACGACTTCACTGCCTTGTGGAAACCTTGAGAGAGGGTACGGCTACGGGAGTAAACCTAGATAGAAAATCCGGAGTGGTAGCACCTAAGGCGGATGGTTTCAAAATTGTGAACTAATTCCGGCAGCTCCTGCAGCTGAGCTGGTGCCATAGTGTCATGCTTTGCATTCATTTGGATCACACCAGGGAGGCCGAGAGGGGGATCCTGCAGTTTGGGCAGCCCATAGTCTCCATATTCAGCGCCCAGTCTTGCGCCATGAGAGGCTACTCACAGGGTGCCAACTGCACGCCTGCAAAGACTGAGACGCCTATGAATGAATGAATACTGACGCGGCATCAGTCAGGAATACTGTGTTTTCTTGATGGATATCTTTATCTTTGATTACAAGCTCAGCTGCTGCCTTCAGTGCCTCTGTTTCTGCACAGAAGTTATTGGAGTATGTTTCCGTTGTTAATACTCGAATATTTTCTTCTCCATTCCTTAGTCTGTAATAGACCCCTCCGCCTCCATTGGATGTAGCTTTATTGGATAAGTCATCTGTATATACGTGTATCCAGGTTTCTGGTGGGAATACTCTCTTATGGTATTCTTCTGGGATCAATTTCCTTTCTAAATCTGTCTGTTCCCTTTTTTTCCTATTCCCTCTATGGTTTCTACCATCTCAGGGGACTTGGCTTTTATCCGTGATGGGATTTGGGATGTTTGCTTTAGATCTCTAACCACTGTCTGGCTTATGATTTGGTCTGCTCTTGCAAGTTTATTTGTTTTTTTATATGAACTGGTTTCTTTTTAATCTGCATCTTCCCATGCGATTTATCCTGTCATATATTTTGTGATCAGGCATTCGTTTGAACTTCTCCCCCTGCTGAAGTGTTTTTTGGTTTTTCTTTTATCTCTGCGCGTCTCCATACTTTAAATTGGAAAGTTAAACTTCAGTTCTAAGAAAATGTCTGCACTGATGGATTATTGGAACAGCTCTAGTATACCTACTTTCAATTTCAATACAACTTTACAGTAGGGGGACAAACGCCAATAGATTATACTGTGCGACATTTTTAAAGAAAAAAACAAAAACAAGTTCAAGACATTAAAATGAAAAATGTACTTTTCTAAAAAGTTGTCATAAAAAAAGTTAACGTAAATACATTGATGATGATGATTAACGTCTGGTCAGGCAAAACATACTGATCAGATATGTTAGTCCAGGTCAGGCAAAATATACTGATGAGACATGTTAATACAGATAGGCAAAATATACTGATCAGACATGTTAGTCAGGGTCAGGCAAAATTGTCTCTAGAGAATGTCGCCCCTGTCTCTGATGCGTACAGATGGCCGAGAACACAAGCCCGATATATCTGCATTTTTGTTGTGAGTTTAATATTTCTCCACGCCCTCTTAACAACTTTGTTGTCAAAATGGCTGTCCTGTGTTGTTCATAGATTCAAATTGAGCGCCAACCAACCTTAAGCTGAACACGTGATGATGATGACTGAAAGCTTTTGATATTACTGGATAAGATTTCAATTCGTTTTTTCATTTCTTTTAATAAGGCCGGATCGCTTACAACAAAGGTCAGAAAGATTCGAACTAAGATAATACATTTTTCGCTGTTTGATCAATGTTTAAGCTTAATATTACAAATTAATAAAATGTTAGTAATTAATAATTATTCGTTTCTAATTACAATCTTTGTTTTTTACTTTTAAAAATTGATTCTTATCGGAATATTGTTGTCATAAGCGAGAAAGGCAGACATAGTCAACAAACTTGGCGTGATGATCAAAATCAAATTTCTAGAGAAAGGAGATTTTTGCGAACGACGGACAAGGAACTAAACCCTGAATTGGTATTACGTCGAAATCTGTCCGTACACGTTCATTTCTTTCTATCGGAACTGTGCTTCGTTTTCATATTTTGATTAATAAATTCTAGAAAGTCAAAGGGAGGAGAGGCAAGCAGACGAGAGCGTGTTAGGACCCGGCAAGCTGTTATATTATTTATATAGGCTGTGACTGAGTGTGATCAATTGATAGTGCCTTAGTGGTGATCAGTTCCTGATTATGGCATTAGCGATACCGCTGGGGTCTGTTAGTTGGAGATCATATACAAATTATTTATTGTTTTATTTTTTTACAAATTCATTAAATATAGTAATACTATTAATACTACTACTAGTATCGACAACGATGGGCACAAGGACAGGTGTAATTATAATATACTCATAATATAGCTGTCCATCGTTGTCGTTGAGGACCACCGACATCATCCTTGTCACAGATTTCCATGCACGTGGCTGAACAGGACAGGCCAATGCGGGCACGAAAACACCTGCTGCATAACGGGCACACGAGGTCTGTAGAGTTCCAGATGTTCGGTTCGTGATTTCCGGATCTCGCGTCTGCTCTGGGTTTTAAAAACACGGTGGTATTCGCTGGTACTGGTAGCTACACCCGCTTTGAATGCGCTTCTCCAGTCAGATCTGTTTTGTGCAAGACATTCCCATGTGTCGACGTCTATGTCAACTTTTCAGTGAGTCCGTCAGACCATCTTTAAAACGTTTCTTTGGACGCCCTCTCGTGTCAGCTCGCCGTAGTGAAGCTACTTTAGTCTTTACTCTTTGGGAGCCGTTCATCTGACATACGGACGAGGTGTCCGGCCCATCTTAGTCGTGCTTTTTCTAGCAGTGCATGGATGCTGGGCATTTTAACCCTCGACAGAACCTCAATGTCAGTGACATGATCTTGCCATCGGATGTGGAATATTCGCCTCAGGCAACCTGTGTGGAAGTGGTTTAACCTCCTTGCATGTCCAGTGTATACAGTAGTCCAGCTTTCGCAGGTGTAGAGTAGGATTTCAATGATGGTGGCACGGCAGACTTTGAGTTTGGTCTTGACGCTGATGCGACGATGTTCCCACACCATCGAGCGCATTCTATCAAAGGCTGTAAATTTATAATGTCTATTGAATAGACTGAGTCAAAGTACTTAAGTCTCTCTATACTGATAATGTGATACTCTATAATAGACCTATACTATAGTATATATACTATATAGACTATCATCTCATGTTGCTTGTTTGTAGTTGTATAAACTTTGCTTACTTTTTAAATTTGTAGCTCACATATACAGGTCCATAAAGTTTCTCTTCCAGTGTTTCTTCTGTAGTTCATTTCATTATTTTAAGTGATCTTTGTTTTGTTCTCTATTCATGTGCCACCTGGGCCCACGAAGCAACTGACTCAAGTATTAGAGGTTAAGCCCATAGTATGTAGCCTAGTCGACAGTGAGCTGGCTTGCTGAGACTGGGATTACACTGCGCCAGGGTTCTAATTCACGGACGAACAGGAAAAAAACCAGACGTGATTTGTTCCTGGTACAATGGCTCCTCCAGTTGACCCAGCTGTAAATGGTAACCTGATGTATATGAGTTGGGGAAGGTATAAATAGCAAGGAAACAACTGGCCACCCCATCTCACATGGGCTGCGGCTTGGTTTATCAATGTCATGTCACATACCTTTACGATTACCTTACCTTTCGAGCCGGGTGACCCAGCTTTGTACTTGCCTGGTTGTCCATCACAGGCTAAGTGCTATAACATTTTGCAGATATAGGCATATTTTGATAGTGCATATTTGCATGATATATAGGGCAGAATGGTCTCGCTTGACTAGAAACTTTAGATGTTTAGAAACCCTGTGTGTAACATTTTAAAAAAAAGAACATTTTAGGTATTAGTAGGGGCCTCGCAGTGTCTACGCACAATTATACTCTGGTACGGGTTGTAATATATGTCACTCTATCAATTTGTGTAGCGCAGTGGTTAGCGTGCTGGCTTCGCATCTGAGTGGTCCTGGGTTCATTCCCCAGTTGAGGTGGTAATGTTTTTTTTCAGACCACAACGGTTCCCGGGTTGACCCAGCCTCAAATGGGTACCGGTTCAGTCCGGGAAGTAAAAGCGGCGAGGGAGAGGAGATGGCTACCGCCCTCATATAGCCGAGGCTTTTTTAATGTGAGATCGCTAACACCTCACACCCCTACGGCAGTAATTCTATGGGTTACTTTTACAATTATTTAGCGACTTGATCATGGTGTCTACACATACAGACTAGTGTGTGTTTTAAAACTTTCCATAATAGTGACATACCAGAGTTTTAAAAGGATATTATAATACAAGGGCCTCGAGCTAAGAAGTCCGTTCCAGGTGCCACAGGTCGAAGGTTTAAATCACAGTGGGGATCAAGATGCTGGGCAGCGCAAGAGCTGCAGTGGTCAGCGACCCATAGCTGACTGCTAGCGTCAATGCCAGCGAACCATAGCTGCCAAGACCCTTCTACACCTCCATGCGGTGATCCTGGATAACAGGCTGCATCAGGGCAGACTGGCTAAGGAGAAGGGATCAAAGAGGGAATGCTTACCCGGTACTAAAAAAATGCTTGCTGAAGTCGGATGTGTTGGACTGAAAGGTGCAAATATCGCAGTCAAGCAGTAAACTTCGACACAACGCTTTCCGTTCTCTGGACTACATTCTGCTACTTAAGCCCTTTCAGTGTTTAGTAGTGGGAGATTGAGAACGAACGAAGAAGAAGAAGAAAATCACAGTGGAGACAGCAAATTTTTCACTGTGATCTTCTGGTAAAAATTGCCTGATCCCTTGATAGTGAGATCGGACTTCCGTGTTCAGTATCGAGCACGTTAAAAATCCCTTTGGCAGTTAGAAATCAAAAAGAGTAGACTTAACAGCCGCTGCCTGGACAGAATTATAGTTAAAAATCTACCTAAATTACTTGTATCTTCCCCCAGACCTAGTAACCTGCAGAAAGTATTCCTGCTACTTGTAAAGCCATTTTCTGGGCTTGGTAGCGGGAGTTTGAGAAAGAACGACAAAGAAGAAGTTTCATTCATTGTCAGTCTCTTCTCCATGTGTTTTTTGCTCCCTCTACTTCTTTGACCCTGTGGACTCTAGAGCACAGAGACTACTCTATTTAAATGCAATAAAATATATAGAGGTGCTTACCAGCATAAAGAGAAAAAATATTTAATTATTATGTTTCTACTATCTTCACTTTCAGCTGGAGCATCATTTAAATAGCATTCACAGGCTGCTGCAGAACTATGCCACTTTCTGATAGCCAGACTTTTGAAGGTTTTGGGTTTGGAGGATATAGGGATTCCTGCGGACAAATTACTCAAAACCAATGTCAGAAACGTAAGATTGATATTAATGAGAAGATGCAGATGTTTGAAGATCGTGACAAAAAGGTATGTATTTACATCACTGTGGTATATAGTTCTTCTTCTGGGCTCATCCTGAAAAGGATGTTGTGTCATAGTGTACAGCAAAGCTGCGATATCTGTATCTTCTGACCTGACACATCCAATTTCAGCTTGCTTTTTTTGGGTACCGGGTTTGCCACCGAGGTCCATTTTCTCTTAACAATATTACACTAGTACAGCCTGTTTCTAGGTCAACCACTTTGTAGGTGGAATAGAATCTTGGTCAACTTTGGTATGCTGATGCAATCAGTCAGCTATGAATCACTGACTCCTGTCATTTTATTCACTGCTGCTTCTTCGGCCCCAAACAATAGTTTCGGTGGTATTGTTAGTGTGGCAATTTCCTTTCTAGTATGTAGTAATAAAAGATGTACAATTTCTGTGAGGTATTCTTATATAAGTGGAGCAAGTGGTTGAGCTGTTAGTAAACTGGCTTGTTAAACTAGGCACATATACGGATTTTGAAAATGCCTAATTATGTTCTATCAAGGTGAAATAAAATATGGTGGAGCCTCTTGAGATGCGGATCGATAAAGAAGTTACGGAAGCTTATGAGTGAAGTAGCAGAATGAAATAACATCATCTCAACAGACTCCTTGTGGAAAACTGGCAGCTAAAAAACAGAATTAAACAAAAGTCTGTACTAACCATGTTAATGAAATCAAAATCAGATACCATCTACCAGGATGAAGGCAAGAGCTACAGAGAGTATTACAAGACATACCTCCACAAGTGTTTATTAAAACACCAGAAATACTGACAAAATTAATAGATGGTACAACCAAAAGTTCAGATTCAAGTATTCTCATTCGAGCAGCTCAAAGAAATATTGGTACCTATCCCGATACATGTGTATACTGATGTATCTGCATTTAAAGCCACAATTAAGGCAGGTTATGACATTTATATAGAATACTCGGACGGATCCTCTGATGAGCTGTCTGATGCTTGTGGGGAGGTTTTCTTCAACTATGAAGTTGAAATCACTGCACTTGAAGCCGCTTTGTACCATCTGAAGATAGTTTTTGAAGCCTTTCCTTCAAAGGCCCAAAACATTGTTATTTTCACAGATTCGATGTCAGTCCTTCAATCATTAGAAGTTGCTCGTCATTGTAACCCTGACAGTATCCAAATATCTCTAGACATGGATGACATTATCACTTCCCATGTTGTCAAAATCGTTCTGCAGTAGATTCCATGAAACTCAAACACACCTGGCAATGACAAGGCAGACAGGCTGGCAAAGAAGGGATCAATACAAGAACAGCCATACACCGCAACAACTTTACAAACAGCTCATAAGAACAACAAACAAAGAAACTTGGCTGAACAGATGGGCCATTGGAAACACAGGGAGGGAGGTCAACAGACATATGGCAAGCCCCAGTCCAAATGACAGTATAAATCAACTCACAAGGAAGGATCAGAGCACCATTTTCTGACTTAGAGCCAAACACATTCCACTTAACAAGCACTGTAATAGAATCCAACCCCAACATACTCCTGAATGCCAGCTGTGTACACACCCATATGAAACCATTGATCATCTATTTGAGTGTTCACCACTCACAAATTTTAGGAAAATGCTTCTTCTGAGGCCAGATAAATGAAACACTTTGAATGGCACTAGACAATAACTGATTAACACGTGCATTGGGCCGAGAACTCTCAAGTGCTGCTGGATCCGTAACAACAACAACAACTGCTTTAGAAATCTCAGCAGAATCTGTATACAACCCGTTTTTTCTACTCCTAGTCCTCCTGTAACCCCAAGATGTCGTAAGGGCGCCCCTCAGCATGTGAGCGATGCAGGCAGGGCCCAATCTCTCCCAGGAGGTGTGTTAGTCCATAATTGGCTTGTGTGCACATTTCCCAGCCACACCAAAATCGGTACTGTCAACAAACAGGACGAAGGACATAAATCTCAGGAAGTTCAGTCGTGTGCACTGGACCATAGAGATACAACACAGGGTAACAGAAATAGTATTTCAAATAGCTTATAGCCATGCCATTGATAATCAGAGAGGAAAAACACTACAAAATGAACAAACTACATAATCCAAATGAAAAACCACAAGACATTTCCGTGGATACAAGTGTAAGACGTCAATTAGTGTGAAGTCCAGTCAAATCCATGGCCTGTCCGTTACCCATAATGGACTGAAACATGAGTGCAAAATTAGACCTTTGGCCTGTTAGGTGTTATCTTTGCTGCTCGATCTCTCTATGTATGCCGTGGTAGTCCATAAATTTTTTCCCCATATAAATGTATGAAGTCACATTTTTTGCAGGATCAGTTTTAAGCTGCATTTTTTAGTATTCCTGACTGATGCTGCGCCAGTATTAGCAGCGCTAACACAACACAATGATAAAGATCTCGAGCAATGTATGTTCTCCCTGACACAGCTCTCAGCAGAACACCCAAGATTGGTCATACAGTGGATCCCATCCCACTGCAATATTGAAGGCAATGAAGCTGCAGACAAACTAGCAAAGAGTGGAGGAGCATCCCCACAAACATACCTGAGTATCACATATAATGAGGCCAAGACCATAATTAAAGCCAATTTCAGGGGGAAATGGGCTGATCAACACCCCAACTTCTGAAATGAAAACAGCTACTTCAACTTAACTAGAGAAGAGCAAGTCATCATCTTCAGACTGAGAACTGGGTATAACAGACTCAAGGGTCATATTTACAACAAAATTAGGATTGGGGGCAGATGACAGGTGCCCATGTGGGGAGCATACCATGACCGTGGAACACATCCTATAGAGCTGCATGCTCATGCAGGAAAAGAGAACAATACCGGCCTCGCGAGACAGATATGAGACAAAAGCTGTATGGAGATAAAACAGCCTTACAAACAACGGTGTCCTTTGTAAGAGAAACCAGGACCTTGATCTAAGGATGAACGAAGAAGAAGTAGAACATATGTTTTGTCTTGTCGCTATTCATTTTTAAGCCAACACCACAAGGGCTAGTGACTGATGGTTTCATGATTAATTATGCTGTCCCCAGATTGAACATCACGAGAGCATTCCCAAACGTCACTGTCAGTGGTTGTCTCAAGAATATTCAACATTGGATTGTCACCAGGTAAACAAATTTCTTCTCCATTCTTCTGTTCTGTATCCACATTTCAAGCTATCTAAACTGTCTTGCTTGATCTTGATGACCCATTCCTCAGCATAGCTGGGGGTCCCAACTTCGTCTCCAGCAGAGCCTGTTTTGTTATCTCAGAAGTCCCAGTGCGAGGTAAGACTCCTCCAGAGGCAGCTAAAAACATCATCGTAAAATGTGACCTGCCCATCTATGTTTTGCCTTGTCTACGGGGATTACAGCATCAATCACCAGAGACAAATGTCTTATGTCAGAATTGTGAAGACCTTGCGGAGAGTGATTCCGACCAAGTGTCTCTCAAGGGAGGCCTGGGTCACTTTCAATTTGTCCTGCAGTGATTTTGTAAGTGTTCATGTTCTAGCTTCGTAGCACATCACAGGGAGTACAGTGGAATTGAAGAGGAAGGCTCATAGGTCCTGGTCATGGCAACCATCACCGAACCTCTTTTCCGCATGTTTGAAATCGGTCATTAGCCGATGCAACTGGAACACCTTTGACATCCTTATTGACGGCAGATACCTCAATCATCTTTGGTTTGCTGATAGCATAGTGCTCATCACAGAGTCTGCAGCAGTAACCAATCAAATGATGCAGCTACTCGATGGAGAGGGCAGGAAAGTGGAACTGGAAATGAATGTCTCGAAAACCAAAGTTTTGCGCAATCGCTTTGTCATTTGGGATCCGGTCTTCCTTGGTGAGGTAAACTTAGAGTATGTCAAAGAGTACATCAATTTTGGGTATCTACTCAATATGCTGAACAATCTGAAACCGTTACAAACAAGATGTAGCCGTACAGACTGAGCGGCTTTCTCGTCTGTCAAAATGGTTGCCGGGATCAAGATGCTGCAGCGGTCAGCAACCCATAGCTGACTGCTAGCGTCAGGGCCAGCGAACCATAGTTGCCAAGACCCTTCTACACCTCCACGTAGTGATCCTGGATAACAGGCTGCAGCAGGGCAGACTGGCTAAGGAGAAGGGATCGAAGAGGGAATGCTAACCCGGTACTCAAAAAATGCTTGCTGAAGTCGGATGTGTTGGACCGAAAGGTGCAAATATCGCAGCCAAGCTGTAAACTACGACACTACGCATTCCGTTCTCTGGACTACATTCTGCTACTTAAGCTTTTTCAGGGTTTGGTAGTGGGAGATTGAGAACGAAAGAAGAAGAAGAAAATGGTTGCCAAGACCAGAACCTAAATACATCTATCTTCAGCTCCACTGTGATGTGCTATGGGGTAGGTATATGGACACTCACAAAATCACTGGAGGACAAATTGAGAGGGACTCTGGCTTCTCTTGAGAGATGTTTATTCGGAATCGCTCTCCGCAACCAACGAATACAAAAATTCCACAATTCTGACATACGACGATTGTCCTTGGTGAATGTAATCTGTGCAGACATGGCAAAAAATAGATTGACAGGTCACATGTTACAACAAAAATATAGTTGATGGTCCACGGCGATAACAATCTTGTACACAAGATGAAAAAGGAGACTGCGGGGTCCGCCTCCAATGCTGTCTGCAACAATATCCGAGATGGCTACGGTGGAATGCCTACCATACCACCCACTGGACTAACGTGGACCAAGACAGGGCCCGTTGGAACCCACAGCAACACATCCACAGCAAGAATGGATCATCAAGATCAAGAAGAGAGATTTCTCACCACAAAATGCAGATCCATCAGTATTTTCAAACTTGTATTTATATCTTTCATTTGTTATTTCAAACATTCGCTTGCAATATTTTAGAAAGGATTACACGGAGAAGATGTGAATATGGAGGAAGACAGAGATGTTTTACTACTCAGTGAAATTGATGCCAGCAGCACCATTGCCAGTGACCAGATACTCACAACTTGGTAAATAAATAACATTCACTTTCAATAATTACTGCATTCATTATTTTTCCTTCTGGTTACTACATTGTAACATAGTGCTACAATGGTTGCTCTCCAGTCAATCACTTCAGTTGCCCCTCTTCTACCCAAATTGGGGAGTCGAGGTCTTTGTGCGAGTATGTACATGTAATCTTTTGCGCAGACAAACAGATGATTAGCTTGCTGTGTCTTTTCATGATGGAGGTCGTAGTAGTAGTAGTAGCTCCTTTCAGTCGTGACTGACGTTGTTGTTACGGATCCAGCAGTATCCGGACTCTCATCCTTCGGCCCAATGCCATATACTGGTATCTGCACGTATTTATCAGCTGTTGTCTAGTGTTGCATGTATCTGGCCACTGAGGAAGAAGCATTTTCCTGAAATCATTGAGCGCTGAGCACTCAAAAAGATGATGATCAACGGTTTCATATGGGTGTGTACACAGCTGGCACTCCGGAGTATGTTGTGGTTGGATTCTGTTCAGGTGTTTGCTTAGTGGAATGTGTTGGACTCTCAGTCGGAAAATGGTGCTCTGATCCTTGTGAGTTGATTTACAGTCATGACTGACTAGGATGACTTGGAGTGGAATAAATTTAAAAAATGTATACTTAGCTGTTGTTGTCTTTCTCCTTGCGGCGTTGTCTTTTCACTTCTCTGTGTTAAGAGCTTTGCTTCACCAAGCGTGAGATTCAAGGTACGTCTGCACCTGGATCGGTCTGCAGCTTCGCTTTCCCCAGGATGTCAGATTCCTGTCCAAGGTCTTCATATCACACTTGCGCACATCTTTGTTTCATGAGAGCATGACAGGAGCAGTCTAATTTGATTGTAGCATATCACAACTATTTGTATTTCTAAGTGGTGTTAAGCAGGGCTGTGTTCTGGCCCCAACACTGTTCGGAATCTTCTTTACTCTGTTACTGAAACATGCATTTGGTAACGCAAATGAAGGAATCTGCCTTCAAACTAGGTCGGATGGTAGGCTGTTTAATCTTGCAAGGCTCAAGGACCAGCTTTTCGCTGGGGATGCTGCAATTGTCACCCACAGTCTGCATGAACTTCAGAGACTGATAGATCACTTCTCCCAGGCTTGCAAATATATTGCAGCCAAACAGTAATCCTGGTATTCATTCAGCTACATCATGTGTTCTATGCCAGGAAGACAAATGTCGTATAAACTCTTCTCTTTTGCCTTGAAGTACCATGCTGGGCCGAGGTTTTGTCACAAGACATGTCTCCAACTCATTGATGGGTGATTATATATGTCCGGGGATCACTTTACGAGTACATCTATTGTCAAGGCGTACCACGTGGCCTGCCGCCTGTACTTCCTTAGCAACACCGTATCTACGACATTGTTGAAGCAGGTTTGACTGTGTTGCGGGTGGGCTCCCGTAGTGAGATTGACAGTGTTCTTTGTTCCATCGATTGTTGAGTCACTTGGAGCTGCGTCACGTCAATTTTTCGTAGGTTCCACACCTCGCAGCCTTTCTCTACTAACATGCCGGCTGTCTCATTTCATGTGTGATGTTATCCACTGTGGCATTACCTTTCTCTCGGCTTTTAGTTCACCAAATTTTTTTTTTTACCTTTACAATTGCGTGAGATGACAATTTGGCCCTGTTCCACTCTGCCAGCTGGAGCGTCATCGTTTTATCGTATATAAACTACTGCTCTTTTTTTAAAGTATTTTTGTATTATTTTTATTTTTTTTGCGTTCGCCTTATTTCTCAATTTCCTAAGGCGATGTGCATTGTACTGTGGTTTTTATTTTGTAAGGGTCTGCTTCCACCTGCATTTTTTAATGGTGTGCTTCCCTGGGGTAACGGCCGGTGCAGTGACGGAGATCGAACCCAGCACCTTCAGATTGTGGGCCATGTGACTTAACCACTAGCCCATGCCGTCCCCACTGCTCTTTGTATTCTAGAGAGTTCCAACTTCCGTCACATATTGTTAGACATAAACTATGGCGATTTTAAAATATCTTTTAGATCTTGGAATGGATTTCTTCTGTTTTTCACATGGATTTGAAGATCCGTCCATTATTGAGAATAGGGTTAATTTTCTGCAATGGATTTTTCTGATATAGTTAATAGTCGAAGTGACAGACATAGCCATTACGGTCAACATCGATAGTAGTATTAGTACATTTTTCACCAAATTTAAAAAAAATTATTCTAACCAAGCGACGCCACTACCAAGTGAGTCTCGTCTATGTTTGTGCTATTTTTCACCACTTCATCTTCTTGTATCTCAGAAACTAACATACACACAATAACACCAACAAGTTCTTTATTAATGTATGTCTCTAGACACACTCACAAAATAATATTGAAAAAAAGATTACAGATTCTCAAAATCAACCATGTCGTGACCAGACGTGTTGAAAAATTAAGTGGATTTATGAAATAAACGTAATTTTGTAATCTGGAAAGCAAAAGGTTACGCTTTGGCAGTTTATCATTGTAGTCTCTCTCATCAGTTAAGACTTGGTGTATAAAAAGCAGGGTTTTTGTTTGCGAATGCCCACAATGAGTAGGTTACTCTTTTGTGCACCTTGAAAAGGACATTAAGCGGCGAGTTGCAGTAGTTTTCCTCACATCCCGAGCGTGCTGATAAAGGGGGGGGGGGGGTGTTCACCAGACGGTTGTGCTATGCTTGACTTCATCTGCGGGTCACTTACTACTCCGGGGATTACGTCGATCCATCAGTTAGCCGGGCTACTAGGAAGCCGAAATGAAGGTCTTGGCCAGTATGTTTTGCCTGACCCTGTCTAACATGTCTGATCAGTATATTTTGCCTGATAAGACGTTAGTCTTCCTCCCCAAAAAGCAGGGGGGAACGAAATAATAAACAGCTGTTAGTAGGCACCAAAATCATATTTTTCTCGACCAAACAGAAAATGAATAACAAACCATTTGTGACTTCACGGAAAGTAGTAATCTCAATCTTGTTCATCTTTCTTTTTCAGCTGCCCAAGCAACAACCCAGAAATATTGGAATCTTCCACTTTAATGGACTCACAAGATTGTGTTTCATCTGAATCTCCTCATACATCCAGGCACACGTCCAGCACAGCATCTCCATGGAATGTAAACCAAGAAAAAGTTAGGAGGTGCGGATATTTATCATGCAGGTTAGGTAGAAATCTCGCTCAGCCTTCATATGCTATACTCTATGCCAAACAGTGGCGTATATTCAGTGTGTTATCCAAATGCCCAAGTGAAACTCCTATAATCTATTTTAAATATTATGTTGCGAGAGTGAATTCTTCTTCGTCGTCGCTCTCAAATAATTGTATCTATCTGCCTCATAAACCTTGCGGTAATTCTCAGGTTTCTCTCATTGCCATGCAGTTTATTTCGCAATAGGGTTTGGGAGGGCCATGTAGTCACTCTGCTCTTCTCATGGAGCCTGCAGAACTGTTTGTTTGTTCTCCCCACATGGGCACAAGTCTGTGTGTCTAATTTTTAATGTGTTGAACAGATGCTGTTTCGATCTGCAGTAACCCATTCGAAGTCTGATTATTGTCTCTTGATCTCTTCTTGGCAAAGAGTGGTATTCTTCCGCTGTATCAGATCCTGGTTGTTCTGTGACACTTATCTTTGAAGTTAAATCTTACTATTTTCTTGATATGTAGCTCTGTCGTCAGTTTGGTGCCTCCTCCCTCCTTTGCCAGTCTATCTGTCTCCTCATTTCAGTGTATCTTACTGGGTGCATTGCATTGCGGTTTTTATTTTGCGCCTGTCTGCCCAGTGCATCTGACTTCGGCATGCATTTTATGTAAGGGTCTCCTTCCTCCTGCATTTTCTAAGGGTTTTGTTTTCCCAAGGTAACGGCCAGTGCTTTGATGGGGATCGAACCCAGCACCTTCGGATTGTGAGCCGTGTCACTTAACCACTAGCCCACGCAGTCCCCTTTGAGGGCCATTATGACTGACATGGAATCTGTAAGGAAGACTATCTTGTCTCTGACATGGTTCTTGTTTTCCACGATGGCTATTGCAGCTATTTTTAGGGCCTCAGCTCTCAAGGCGTTTGAGAATTTTCTAGTGGCCACTAAGATATGAATTTCTTGTCCATTATTTAATTAATGAATGAATAGCCTCCTTCAGTCATTACTACTGACTATGGTGATGTTTATTGTGCCTTTCCAAGTTTCCTTTTCTTCTGTGCTTGTTACAATAGTCTATTTTTGACAAATTTGAAGTTGTGTCACAAAAAACTTGTCCATTTGGTGAAGTCAACAGCATTGTCATTTCTGGATTCAGAATCTATTTCCAGTGCTTTCGTGTCTTTCTTGCATACATCCTTGAATCTCAACTGTGGTCTCCTGACTACCCTGTTGCCATCCGTCAATTTGCCGCAGAGAATACCTTTGGGAATACGCCCATCGCCGATTCATCGACCATGGCCAAACCATCGCAGTCTGATTATGAGAGTATTTGTTATTAATTAAAAGATAAATTATTTTGCAAATTTTCGTAAAATATTGTGCCCTAATGCACTGCCAGACATAATAATCTCTGACTACTATGCTGGTCAGTGTTCAAAAGAAGAGAAGAAGAAGCGGGTAATGAATACTGCGCCCTTGCTTGTGTGCGGCTAGAAACGCAGGCTACAATATTTTTCTAGATATGGGTTGGCACGAAGAGCGTCGCGACTGGGTGTTAACATTTAACTGACCATTAGCATATGTCAGTGAGTGGTGTGAAGTGAAAAGTGGAGTGCCACAGGGCTCGGTTTTGGGACCAATTTTGTTCTTGATATATATAAATGATTTGGACATTGATATGGGATCCATGATTGCAAAATTTGCTGATGACACAAAACTATGCAGTAGTGTCTCATCTAAAGCGGAAGTGGATATATTGATGTCGGATTTATATAAAATTCGAGAATGGTCTGTAAGCTGGCAAATGGAGTTTAATGTAGATACATGTACAGTCATCTACATGGGTAGATCCAATATGGAACATAATTACAGAATGGGAGAAAACAATATTAGAAAGATAGATAAGGAAAGGGACCTAGGGGTTATAATAGATCATACAGGAAAGGTGAGTGAGCAAGTTAAGGTAGCAGTGAAAAAGGCAAATGCAATGTTAGGTATGATAAAAAGAAATTATAAACATAGGAGCAAGGAAGTGATCGTAGAACTGTATAAAGCTTTAGTTAGACCTAGATTGGAGTAATGTGTACATGTGTGGAGTCTTTATCATAGAGGGGACATAAACATGCTAGAAAGAATACAAAAAAGAGCGACAAAGATGATAGTGGGATTCCAGAATTACAGTTATGAGGAATGACTCAGAAAAACCGGCCTACAGTGTCTTGAAGAGAGAAGAATTCGTGGTGACTTAATACAGGTTTATAAGAGGAATGGATAAATTAGACTATAACAAGTTTTTTAAAATACAGCCACCTACAATAACACGAGGGCATAGCTACAAGCTGACTAAAGAGAGGTCCAGGTTAGATATTAGGAAATATTTTTTTTAGTCAGAGAGTGGTGTCTGCTTGGAATGCATTGCCAGGGGAGGTAGTGGAGACAGGGACAGTTAATGCATTTAAGAATAAACTGGATGCGCATAGCTTTTAGAGCAAGGTGATGTAAATGTAACTGGTTGTATACAGACTCAACAGGGTCTTCTAAACCAGTATAAAGACGTTAAGTTAAGTATGTGGGTCACAAGTCCCTCACTCTGCTGGATTAAACATGAGTGTTATGGACTCCACATGCCACTAAAGAAACTGTACACTGGAAGAGTGAGACCAGTTCTCGAGTATGGCATTGCGGCATGGACAACAGCAGCGAAGGCGAACTTCGATAAAGTTAACAAACTTCAAAACCAAGCCAAGAGAATCATAACAGGTGGCATGAAGTCAACGCCAATTGTAGAACTTGAAAAGATTACAAAACTGCAATCCATGACCGATAGAAGAGACTGCAGAGCCCAGCTGCAGTCAGAGAAACTCCGAAGACTGACGGACCACCCAATGTACCAGAGACTAAACAATTTGGGAAATGGGAAACTAAAGCGGAGAAACTTTGCAGAAATAGCCAAAGCAAAGATGCACGAAGATCCCATAAACGCACTAACAACACCAAAACCCATCACTACTGTACGAAAACCTACCTGGAGGCAGGATATATTTCCAGAGGTGGTAGAAAATATACCAGGTATTGCAAACAAAAACTGCCAGACTGAAAAAGAAAGGAGAGACACTACCCTAAGCTTCATAACGAAAAGCTACCCAAGCATGGACTGGACCCATGCATACACCGACGGTTCTGTAACAAACACTACACAGAACGGAGGGGCAGGAGCATTCCTGAACCTACCAAATGGCAGAAAAATTACACTGTCAATCGCTACTGGTAAGTACACAAGCAATTTCAGAGCGGAGGCAGAGGCACTGAGGGCGGCAGTGGAAGAAATGGTGACACACAGTGAAAATGAGAGCCATATAGTCCTTCTGACAGATGCTCTCGCCATAGTCACAGCGCTAAAAAGCCAGAAAAACACTGAGCTTAATGACTTAAGAGCAGCACTCTGCAAACTGTGCCAGCAGTCCGCACCAAAAAGGGTAGTGGTACAGTGGGTCCCGTCACACTGCAACATCCAAGGCAACGAGGAGGCAGACAGACTGGCAAAAGAAGGTGCAAGACTACCACAAACGGATACCAGTATGACGTACGAAGAGTCAAAACGGCTTATCAAAGCCAGATACATGACCAAATGGGAAACCGAACATACTGGTTACACCAAAAACGATGCCTATTACCAGTTGAACCGAAGAGAGCAGGTAGTAGTCTTCAGACTTCGCACTGGCCACAACAGACTGAGGTACCACCTATTCAACAAATTGAAGATAGGGTGTACCGACGAATGCCCGTGCGGTACTGGTAAAATGACCACTGAACATCTGCTACAGAACTGCCCGACATACGAGGATCAGAGAGAGCAGATGTGGCCATTACCAGTGGAACTGCAAGACAAGCTCTATGGCAGTGGCGAGAGCCTCAGGATGACCGCCGCTTTTCTCGAAAAAATAATGGTTACTGTCTGACTGTGTACGCAGAAGTAGAAGAAGGACTCCACATGCCGTTGTAATATTTTGAAGGTCTTGGGTTTTTGGTCAATAGCTGTAGCTCCATCTCTTTGTGGATTGACTTCACAATACATGGATCTGTGACCTCTCTCTGCCTGGTGGGACTCCGCAGGATGAGCACCATACTGACTTCTATTAAATTGTAACGTCATCATACGGCGATTTACGCTGCACTGTTTCGTTAGGCCTGTGGCTCAGTGCTTCCGATTTCAACAGTTGTTTCTGTAGGGTTGCCCTCCTTAACCCTTGGGTAGAGTCCAAAAGGTTTATTAATACCAGATACAAAGACAAATGGAAAACAGAGCATACTGGCTACACACAAAAATCATACTTATTACCAGTTGAACAGAAGAGAGCAGCTGGTAGTCTTCAGACTCCGCACACGCCACAACAGACTGAGGTACCATCTATTCAATAAACTGAAGATAGGTGTTACTGACGAATGCACCTGTGGTACAGGGAAAATGACACCTGAACATCTGTTACAAAATTGTCCGACATACGAGGACCAGAGACAGCACATGTGGCCACCATCACCAGTGCCAACACTAGACAAGCTCTATGGCAGTGTCGACAGCCTCAGGATGACTGATGAACTCTGGCTCGCAAGATATTTCAGAGGTTATTCCTCCCAACGCTGGAGCGCAGAAGAGGCCGCCCCCGCACAGCATGGCTTCAGCAGATAGTAACCTCCGCTCTGGACGAGACCTTGACCATGCACTTCTAGGAGTTTTCAATCCAGCATGTCTGAATATTCCTCTTAGCCGTCACTCTTGACTTCCCAATTTCCATCTGTATTGCCACGGGTAGGTGGTTATTATTACATCTGGCTGCCTTTTATGAAGCATGTGATGGGTGTGTGCGTTAGGTGAAAGTAAAGTTAGTCCCATAGCAGACACTGTCGTCCGCCGAGAACGAAGTGTTAGAACTGTCACTGTAATAAGCAGCAGCTCTGGCGAAGTGTTCAGGGTATCTGCCATTTGTTTAGGCGGTCGGGGTTCGAATTTGAGTTGCGGCAGTCTGTTCGTGGTGTTAAGTCGATGTGCGAGTCCATCTTTATAGGCTCAAACATCAGAGCAAACTAGACCCGCGGCCTATTAGGCGCCGTCTATGCTGTCCTCAACAAACCACCTAACTATGGGCAGTGTTATGCCATGTCACCTCTTCTGACATGCTCTCTGTGGGGCGGTGGTGCTATTCTTGTCCGTATCATACACAAAGATCCAGGCAGACCATCCGCTATGTTAGGTACATACCTATTATATTTATACCAGACTAATAGACGGAGTGGTTCGTCTCAGGTATCTGAAGTTAAAGATTATCATACAAGTTTGACATGTACTGTTTTCATATTTCTATCCAGGGGTTTGAAGTCTAGCCCAGTGTCCCGTCGATTATATTGCCATTGTTCAGCATCATGGAGAGGGATGTACGGAATAGACACCGGATACATCACGGATTACTATTGAAGTAAAGTCCAGTCTCAGATGAGGAAGAGGAATGATCAAAAGACTTTAGTGATTTTCTTTTGTTGTGTCTGTTTTGTTTCGGGAGGGAAGGGAATGTGTGGAAATCCAGAGGCAGCGATTTTGTAAGCAAAGAATGTTTGTTCCTGACACCGATCACAAAGACAAGTGTGTATCTGCACTCAAAAACATATATAACGAACAATGGAAAAGTGCAAGTGTTGAATGGCGAAAGACTAGCCGAGTTATGACACTTTATTTTGGGGTGTCCCGCTGGTCTAGTACTTTATTTCATCCCTCTCTTGTGGAAAGGCACTACTATAACCTGGAGGTCCCGTGTTCTAATTCCGGGATGCCTGTTACTTCACTTTCCCTTGTTGTTGTTATCCTATAGATGCTGAGCAAGCCTGCTCTTGGCAGCCCAATGCCATTCTTGTATAGATACAGGTTTTCTTAAGTTGTTTCACTGCTCCGTACAGTGTGTTGGCAATTGTCGGCAGTGCTTGTAAGAATCTTTTACTCATGTCGGCAAGCGCCTTGCACTCAATGAGTAGATGTCGAATTGTTTCATTTGGATGAGAGCAATGTCTGCACAAGGGCAGGTGCTGGAGGTTGATGTGGCTCAAGTGCCTATTGACCCTGATATGTCCTCTTCAAAACTAAAAGATGAGATGTTTATATCATCGTTACTTTTTGGCTGTTACATTTCGCTAAATACACTATGACCTGTTGTTCCCGTCGCCCAGCTGTTCATCCACATTTCCCGAGTATTATTCTTAATAATTCGTTTTACTGTGTGGTTACTGCAGAGTCTATCCAATTGTTGTTTTCAGGATCCTGTTTTTGCCAATCTGTCGGACAGCTCGTTCTCTATTAGCCAACTATGTCCAGGGATCCATTGCAAGGTGACATTTATCCCGTGGGCAGTGATGATGTTGTACATCGCCCGCCCCACCAAGAATATCTCCGTTTCTTTGTGTGGGGTGTTCTTCGGCGCCTCCAGAATGTTCACTTTCTCTTCTGTTGTTTGATATATTAGAGGGCTTGAAATGAAAACCTTGAAAGTTGGATAGAAATAATAAAATGGTTGCTAAGGATGTCAAGAGTGTCCTGCACATGCTATCATGGTGCAGACGAACAGCATGACGTCACAATTGCAGTTATAAGATGGCCTCCCGACTATTGACATGCACCAAAGAAGAGCAGCGTTCTTTTATCAGTTTTTTGAGCGGCTAATGAGGGAAACCTATAGAACTTCACCGGCGAATGAAGGTCCAGTATGGTGATGCATGCGTTTCACTCAGTTTCGTCGATTTTTCTTTTTTCTTTACAAGGCAATCAACAGCTGCAATCGACTCTGGGGTCATCACTTTTCGGTGTGCCTGACCTGGTTGCAAAAGTCCGTCACAGAACTCTCGCCATTTTAGCACTTAATACTCCAATCATACACTTTCTGGAGAAAAAGGCATGCCCCACTGCTCTAGATCTTCATTCGCCGATGAATTTCTGTAGGTTTCACCCCTTTGCTGCTCAAAAAACTAATAACTGAACACTGCTCCTCTTTGGTGTATGTCAATAGTGGGCGGCCATCTTTTAACTGCAATTATGACATCATGTTGTTCGTCTGCATCATGATGGCACGTACAGGACATCCTTAGCAATCATATCTTCTTCTTCGATCGTTCTCAATCTCGCACTACCAAACCCTGAAAGGGTAAGAAGCAGAATGTAGTCCAGAGAACGAAATGTGTTGTGTCGTAGTTTACAGCTTGACTGCGGTATTTGCACCTTTCGGTCCAACACTCCGACTTCAGGAAGCATTTTTTGAGTACCGGGTTAGCATTCCCTCTTCGATCCCTTCTCCTTAGCCAGTCTGCCCTGATGCAGCCTGTTATCCAGGATCACCACGTGGAGGTGTAGAAGGGTCTTGGCAGCTCTAGTTCGCTGGCCTTGACGCTAGCAGTCAGCTATGGGTCGCTGACCACTGCATCTCATGCACTGCTCAGCATCTTGATCCCAGCAACCATATAAACAAGTTACAATACACAGGCATGGTTTTTCTAATTTCTATCCCACTTTTAAGGTTTTCATTTGAAGCCCCCTCGCATGCGATTTCCAAGTGCAGATAAATAGTTGTCATTGTGATTGTTGTTACGAACAAACATTCTTTAGCTGTTTTGTTGTTTGTTAAATTAGCAAAAATTGCACATAAGTACAGTGCTTCCCCGATTTTTCAAGATCACAAGTTCCCTGAAGGCAATGATATTTTATTCAAACCTGTCCGGAACGAGATTAAATTAAAAACAAACTTATTCTTGTAGTATTCTACATAAGCCATCCCACGTGTCATTTAAAAAAATGCTTACCAGACATGGGGGTTGGTGGGGTTAAAAAATACCTATTTTATAATCTGTTTTTAGTTAGCGGACACAAACTGGACTCTTCGTCCTTCCCAGGTTTGAAATACCTGGCCTATTCATTTGTGAATCGTGGACGATTACCAAAACTTCCAGACAACGAATTCTTCGAGTCAAAATGTTACAGAAAGATCCTCAAAATACCCTGGACAGAGAAAGAAAAAAAAATGTAGACATTCAGCAAGAGTTGAGCATAGAGGAGAACTGGTTTATCAATTCCATTTTGGCTAGAAAATGCAAATACTTTGGTCACATCAAGAGACACAGCGGTCTTGAGAGAACAGTGATGGAAGGTATGGTGCCAGGCAAAAGAGGAAGGGGTAGACCAAGAAGACGATGGCACAAAGATATCCAGGAATGCCTGAGTATGACTGTGGCGGAGGCTGAAGTTTTGGCAAGGGAACGAGTTTCTTTCAGACAGACTGTGATGGGAGCGACGTTCTACAAAGGACATGATGATGATGATATTAGTAAACTATACAGCAAGAAAATAAATATAAATGATGAAGTAGAAAAACATTGCCCAAATAAAGGCAACCAGTATCCAACCAATGGAATCACCCCGGCAGTTTTGTAGTCAAATACAACCATGACAGCTCCAACCTAAATACCACTCACCAGCTTAAAGAGATCAGCTAAACAGTTTTGAGTTAGAAACCACGACATCGGTTATTTTCCTAAAACCACTTCCACATTTTGTTAGTAAAATGTCACTTCAACAGTTTTAGTAAAATACCACTTCAACGGCTTTTAGTGAAATATGACAACAGCTTTTAGTAAAATGTGACACAACAGCTTTTGATGGAATGATTCAATGGCTTTTTGGTGAAATTTTACAACAGCTTTTAGTGGAATGATTCAATGGCTTTTAGAGAAATGTCACTACAGATTTTAGTGGAATGATTCAATGGCTTTTAGAGAAATGTCACTACAGATTTTAGTGGAATGATTCAATGGCTTTTAGAGAAATGTCACTACAGCTTTTAGTGGAATGATTCAATGGCTTTTGGTGAAATTTTACAACAGCTTCTAGTAGAATGATTCAATGGCTTTTAGAGAAATGTCACTACAGCTTTTAATGAAATGATACAACAGCTTTTAGTGAAATGTCACCCCAGCTTTTAGTGAAATGTGACAAGGCAGCTTTTAGTGAAATGTGACACAACAGCTTTTAGTGAAATGTGACACAACAACTTTTAGTGGAATGTGACACAACAGCTTTTAGTGGAATGATTCAATGGCTTTTAGCGAATAACACACCAGCTTTTAGTGAAATGTCACACCAGTTTTGGGTAAAGTGACACAACAGTTTATTTATTCTTAGTGGTTCACCCCACACAGAACATGCACAACGCAAACAAATATTGAATACATTTTTTTTATCTGCACTTTTTCTCTTGTTGAGCTTACATAATCTTGTGCATTATTGATTACAGTCATATTGTAAACCTTTCTCAAGCGGATGTTGTTAAGTTGATGTTCTGTTGAGTTGCATGTCATATTATCATTTTAGATGCTACTGTTATTATATTTTCTTTTTATTACTGCTTTTATCATTTATAATATTTATACACATTCGGTGGTTTTTTTTATATCCGTCATCCACTATTTGTGTATCCGCCATCGAGGCTCATATATCCTGTACTCAGGGTAAGGTTATGGTGCGAACAATGTAAACTGCTCTTGATTGGTGCTGGGTTTTTTGTTTGTTTGTTATATCTGAAAAGGAGCTTCAAAACTCGTGGTGGCTGTTTTACTTTGATCAACTGATGCTGTGCTTCTAGCCCGGTGAGGTTCAAGATCAACTGATGCTATGCTTCTAGCCCGGTGAGGTTCAAGATCAACTGATGCTATGCTTCTAGCCTGGTGAGGTTCACAGAGAAGATGTGTGTTTCAGGTCTTCGTCTGTCCGCCACAATTTTTAGAGTGTGGTAAAGATCACGCCACACATGAGGCGAATAGGAAATATGGTGTTAGGCCCATATTGTTTTGTAACCAACGGCACATTGTGGATGATGTGGTCAGCATCACGCCGGCCGCCTTTACTTCCCAGATTTTTCTGGTACCCAATTTCTGTGGCTCGGATGACCACAGATTGGAAAGCCAGTGTACTAACCACTGTGCTACCACAACCCCCCTTCCCATGGGCCAAAGTCCTGTAAGAGATGTCTGATTGTATGCTCCACGATCGCAAATGGTGTCTCTAAATTCCGTTCTGTAGAGGTGGGCGTTGAGTCTGCATGTCTCCATCTGTCTGAGTCTGAAGATCTTTGTCTGTCCATGTCTGCCAAGTTTGTCTATGTTGTCCTTTAGATGCTGGTCGAGGGTTCTTTTTTCTCAGGGTAAGATAACAATCTACGCAGTGTAAAACTGCAGGGGCAAGAACCCTTTACTACCTCAGCCTTTTTTTTTAAACATATAAATCTGTCATTGCAGATGTCCACCAGGAGATTTATTAGACTAAGGAATAAAGGCCTCTTGTCCTTGCAGTACACAGACTTTCATTTGACCTCGTATAGAGGGAAAAAAACATATTCATTACAAAAGTATCAAACACGTGCCCCCTTGATTAAAAGACCTGTATATTAATATCTCAGCCACCTGTTCTATGCACTCTGGCTTATAAATCCCCAAAAATGGGAATAAATTAGTTTTGAACTAACGAATTGAACTTAATGATTTAAGAGCAGTACTCTGTCAACTATGCCAGCAGTCCACACCAAAAAGAGTAGTGGTACAGTGGGTTCCATCCCATTGCAACATCCAAGGCAACGAGGAGGCAGACAGACTGGCAAAAGAAGGTGCAAGATTACCACAACTGGATACTAGTATGGCGTACGAAGAGTCAAAACGGCTTATTAGAGCTAGATACATGACCAGATGGGAAACCGAACATACTGGCTACACAAAAAACGATGCCTATTACCAGTTGAACAGAAGAGAGCAGGTCGTGGTCTTCAGACTTCGCACTGGCCACAATAGACTGAGGTACCACCTATTCAACAAATTGAAGATAGGTGGCACCGACGAATGCCCGTGTGGTACCGGGAAAATGACCGCTGAACATTTGCTGCAAAACTGCCCGACATACGAGGATCAGAGAGAGCAGATGTGGCCATCACCAGTGGTAACACTAGACAAGCTCTATGGCAGTGTCGACAGCCTCAGGATGACCGCTGCTTTTTTCGAAAAAATAATAGTTGATGTCTGACTGCGTAAGAAGGAGGAGGAGGAGTAAGAAGAAGAAGAACTAATGAATTACAAATGTTATTATCTTCAGACCAAGAGAGTGAAGTCCAGTCCTGTTTCTGCTTAGACAAAAGGCAGAAGTGAACATGGGAAACTCTAATGTTAATCAGTTGTAGCTAATTTACAAATGGAAAAAGATGGTGCAAAAAAATAGTTGTATTATGTGCTAGAGATCCAGAGGAAATATTTGGCTGAAAGTAGTGTCATTTTCTATGTTGTTGTTTTTTTTCCTGTTTTTTTTTCATTCGCCTTATTTTTCTAGTTTTTATTTTGTGCTCGTCGGCCCAGTGCATCCGATTTCTGTGTGCATTTTATGTAAGGGTCTGCTTCCTCCTGCATTCTCTAAGGGTTTGCTTCCCCAGGGTAACGGCCGATTGTGTGTTTGGGGATTGATCAAACCCAGCACCTTTGGATTGTGAGCCTTGTCACTTAACCACTAGCCCACACCGTCCCCAATTTTTTATCTAGAAAATGCTTTGTTCCTTTAACACTTTAGCTACAGAATTGAAATAAAAATGTTTTTTTACGATTCATTTTTTGTTGTTGTCACATTAAAGTGAGTGTACAAATTAGTCTTCTCCGTGCTGCAGGCGCCAGCACTGACAGCTCGCGAAATGTAAATTTCCGCCCGAATCATCCAACCTCGTCTTCTGATATATATGTTTTGTCATTTAGTTTATGGAATTTCATTTTTTTTTATGGCATTGCGCATTTGCAATTGACATTTAACTGTAGAGTTATTTCTAATGGGTAGAATTTTGAAAAGGTCATTGCATTTCCTCATTTAGCACGTTAAACACACTTCAATACTCATGAAATCATCAGACCAATGATCACGCACCAGGATTACTCGTGGGTATTGAACACACACCTGATTCAGACTTTGACTGGGACGACACAGAAGAAAAGTATGTGGCAATAGAATTGATGGATATATCACTGAAATACACACGTGTTGAACGCAAAGAAAATATTACTCTCGAACTTCCACCTCTACGTTAATGCCATTTACCACTTCATGGTAATCTATAATCTTTATTTTAAATACTTCATGTCATAGATAGTTTGTTTTTTTTTTTTTTTTTTGCGTTCGCCTTATTTTTCTATTCCCCAAGGCGGTGTGCGTTGCACTGTGGTTTTTATTTTGCGCCTGTCGGCCCAGTGCATCCGACTTCAGCACGCATTTTATGTAAGGGTCTGCTTCCTCCTGCATTTTCTAAGGGTTTGCTTCCCCGGGGTAACGGCCGGTGCTGTGATGGGGATCGAACCCAGCACCTTCGGATCGTGAGCCTTGCCACTTAACCACTAGGCCACGCCGTCCCCCATAGATAGTTTAATTAGGTGTCTTATGATGTTTAGATTGTAATTCCTGCCGAAGACAGATGTGTTGGACCGAAAGGTGCAAATATTGCAGTCAAGCTGTAAACTAGCAACACAACGCATTCCGATCTCTGGACTACATCCTGCTACTTGCAAAGTCCTGTTCAGAGCGAACGCTGAACAAGAAGATTGTAATTTTAGTTCAGCTTTTTTCATATTAATTAATTTTACTTTGGCTTGGCTTGGTTCGTTCTCCATCTCCCGCTACCACATGTGGCCATCACCAGTGCCAACACTAGACAAGCTCTATGGCAGTGTCGACAGCCTCAGGATGACAGCTGCTTTCTTCGAACAAATTCAAGTTGACGTCTGACAGCATAGTTTACAGCTTGACTTCAATATTTGTACCTTTTGGTCCAACACATCCGACTTCAGCAAACATTTTTTGAGTACCGGGTTAGCATTCCCTCTTCGATCCCTTCTCCTTAGCCAGTCTGGCCTGTTATCCAGGATCACCGCGTAGAGGTGTAGAAGGGTCTTGGCAGCTCTAGTTTGCTGGCCCTGACACTAGCGCTGCTCAGCATCTTGATCCCAGGTTTTGTTTTAGGAGCAACTTTTATGCTATATGGTGAGCTCACAACAGGCAGATGCTCGCCATGAGGGCAGAAGAAACGCTAAAGACTCCTTGAAAGTGAAAAGCTTTTATATTGTTGTCACATTCTGTGAGATGCTTGAACAAATTTGTACCACCTGGCGCGCTAGTATCACTAAAGGTGCTCAGATCGCAGAGAGTATAGCCATCCTAGAGTCTCTGCGAAAATGTGCTGCTTGAAATAGCAATACTCACGATTCCACAACCGACTCACCACATGTGTGCCCCGAATGTGGCAGGGTGTACCGTTTCAGGATTTGTGTTTTTAGCCATCAACGATACAAAGACTGTCTTCTTCTTTTTTTGTTCATTTTTAATCTCCTGCTTCCAAGCTCTGAAAAGGGCTTTGCAAGCAGAAGGACCTTGTCTCTAGTTTGCTGGCCCTGACGGTAGCAGTCAGCTATGGGTCGCTGACCACTGCAGCTCATGCACTGCTCAGAATCTTGATCCTGATCAGTCTGACACGTCTCATCTTCATTTCTCGAATTTTAATTCAAGATTTATTGTCCAATTTCACATCCATAAAGATATACCTGGAACAGAAAGAATCAATGTTTGCATTAAAGGTAGGGTAAAGGGTAAAAGTCAGTCGCATGGGGCCAGAGTTGCAGTCACAGAAGAAGATAACTTTTTATGTACTAAGCCACAGCCTATGTGATATAGAGTGGCCGGTTCCCTTCCTTGTTGTTTTTACCTTCCCCATCTCATGTATCAGGTACCCATTTACAGTTGGATCATTTACTGGATCGGTCGTACCAGACATAAACCACGGACCTGATTTCTGTCCGTCCGTGAACTCGAACCTTGGCATGCTGTAATCCAAGTCTACTAGCCGCTCACTGTTGACTAGGCTACACACTCCACAAATGTTTGGATTGATTTCACATTAATTTTTAGCTATATGTTCTTATTTTTCCAAACTGGCCTCAGTTTTCTGAGAAATGTTTTTGTCTGTGCGGTGCTTGTCCTCAGTTTTCTGAGAAATGTTTTTGTCTGTGCGGTGCTTGTCCTCAGTTTTGCTTTTGTTTCATCTTCTTCATTTATAGGTCCTAGATATTTAAATTGTCAGTAGCTATATAGAATTTAAAGGCTTAGCTAACAATGTCATTATTATATACATATCACAATTGTTATGAATAAAGTTAATAACATTTCAATCAAACTCATGTGTTCGATAGTTTATTTTCATTATAAAGTTATTTGTGGGCAAAGTTTTATTTCAGACTAACGACATAATCATATGTGTTCTCCCGGCCGAAGATGAAACACAGTGAATGAGCTGACAGAAACTAGCGAATCATAGCTGTATACTTGTGTCAGGGTCAGTGAACCACAGATGACCAAAACCCTATTCCACCTTCAAGTGGTGTCCATGGATACAGGCTGCACTAGTGTAGTCTGGCTAGGAAATAAGGTTCTAGTGGGAAGATATACCCGTCATAACATTTATACATGCTCGTAGGGTGCTTTACCAAACATCAATGTAAACGGCAAACATATACAGGGTGTGTTCAAATGAAACAGGACCCAACTGCACTAAGTAAACATATGTATGATGTCACTTCTTATGTAAACAGCACATACCAACCGTCAAGTTTGCAAAATTTCATAATCTTCCGACTCGTAGTTTTCTCAGCAGACCATTGAAAACATGGCGGGTGTGATACGGAATCCGTCCAGAGTTGATCAGTGAGCAGTGATTCGGTTTCTAACTGCTGAAGGATGTCGACCAGTGTATGGTGACAAAAGTGTGTTGAAAACAACAGTGAAGAACAAAAGATCTTCTGAGACCAGGTCAGACACATATTGTTGCGTCAGAAGATGCCATCGCTAAATTGATGCAGCAATTCGGGTGGACCGTCGCGTGAGCTTATGCTCGCCACACTTTTGTCACCATACACTGCCTGCATTTCATTCTGCGATGAATGTCAACTGGTCGACATCCTTCAGCTGTTCGAAACGCTGATCAACTCTGGACGAATTCCGTATCACACCCACCGTGTTTTCAACAGTCTGCTGAGGAAACTATGAGTAGGAAGATAATGAAATTTTGCAAACTTGACGGTTGGTATGTGCTGTTTACACCAGAAGTGACTTCATCATGCGCATCGTACATGTGTTCACTTGGTACAGTTAGGTTCGGTTTCATTTGAAATCGCCTTGTACATTCTGTTGATCGCTTTACCTACCTTTGTAGTACCTTCACCAGCGAACATTAACTCAGAGGTCCACAACAGCATTCTCAAGGCAACGTGCTGCTTTTGGAAAACTATGAGCGAATATTTGGGAACAGCAGAGCATCACTTTTGTGAAATAGCTCATGGTTCTATTATGCTGTGATGCTAATCTTTCTGTTCGCAGGCAAAACATAGAGTCTTTAGCAAGCTTTTCTTAGGAAACTCAGCCAATTCAAAGTGAGCCTTCTCCGCAATCTGTTCAGGATCCGCTGGCAGAATAGAGTGCACAACTCTGAAGTCCTCAGCATGACGAGGCTGAGGCTTTTAGACATCCATATGCTTCTGCAGATAACACAGATCGACTGAGCATGTTGTTCGCATGTCCGGTGAGCGTCTCCCTAAGTAGCCGTTGTAAAGGGGAAGCTCAGGGCAGGCAAGCATTTGTCGGAGGAACAGAAGAAACATTATTTTTTTTTGCGTTCGCCTTATTTCTCTATTCCCCAAGGCGGTGTGCGTTGTACTGTGGTTTTTATTTTGCGCCTGTCGGCCCAGTGCATCCGACTTCAGCGTGGATTTTATGTAAGGGTCTGCTTCCTCCTGCATTTTCTAAGGGTTTGCTTCCCCGGGGTAATGGCCGGTGCTGTGATGGGGATCGAACCCAGCACCTTCGGATCGTGAGCCGTGTCACTTATCCACTAGTCCACGCCGTCCCCGAAGAAACGATATGAAGACTGTCTTCTTCTTCTACATTCGTTCTCAATCTCCTGCTACTAAGCCCTGAACAGGGCTTGCAAATAGCAGAGTGTAGTTTGGAGAATAGATTGCGTTGTTGCTAGTTTACAGCTTGACTGCGATATTTGCACATTTCGGCCCGACACATTCATCTTCGGCAGCAAAACTTTCTAAAAGTATATCTAACATTTTTCTCCTTGATACAGTTTCATAGAAGATGGTACCTTCGATCTACTCAACCTCACCACTGCCATCAAATGCGATGCTGGTATCGGTGCAGAAAGAATCATCACTGTTGTGCAGAAAAACCAAGTTGCGCGAAATGACAGTTAACAAGATTGTTCAGTTACAGATACTGTCCAGGTGTGGCCCACCTGACCTGTGGTAGAATTTGTTACGCTCGACAGTCGTATCCGGAAACACGTCGAATGCCCACAGTGAGTAACTTTACTCTATTTTTTCACTCTGGGTTGCAGCAGCTTTTCTCACATCCCGAGCATGCTGATGAAGGTGGATTTGGGTCCTCTAGGCTGTTGTACAATGATTAGCTTCATCTGCGAGACGTTCACTACTACTACAGGGATCACGTTGATCACCACCTTGTTAGCCGGACTCCCTTGAAATAGCCTGTTTCAAGGGAGAACTGCATGGAAGTGAGGTGTGGTCTTGATAGTTACATTTGACTTGACCTTGACTAACGTCTGATCAGATATTTTTCTGGAGCAAGACGATGAACAGCACATGAGCTGCAGCTGTCAGCGACCCATAGCTGACTGTCAGGGTCAGCGAACCAGAGCTGCCAAGATCCTTATACACCTCCACGCGGTGATCCTAAAAAGCAGGATGCAACAGAGCAGACTGACTCAGGAGAAGGGATCATAGAGGGAAGGATAACCCAGTATTTCTTCTTCTTCGTTCGTTCTCAATCTCCCACTACCAAACCCTGAAAGGGTAAGTAGCAGAATGTAGTCCAGAGAACGGAATGCGTTGTCGTAGTTTACAGCTTGACTGCGATATTTGCACCTTTTGGTCCAACACATCCGACTTCAGCAAGCATTTTTTTAGTACCGGGTTAGCATTCCCTCTTCGATCCCTTCTCCTTAGCCAGTCTGCCCTGCTGCAGCCTGTTACCCAGGATTACCGCGTGGAGGTGTAGAAGGGTCTTGGCAGCTATGGTTCGCTGGCCCTGACGCTAGCAGTCAGCTATGGGTCGCTGACCACTGCAATTCACGCGCTGCTCAGCATCTTGATCCCAACCCAGTACTAAAAAAATGCCTACTGAAGTCGGATGTGTTAGAATGAAAGATGTATATGCTAAGGTTCGAGTTCACGGACGGACAGAAAAAAATCAGGTCCGTGGTTAATGTCTGGTACGACCGATCCAGTAATCAATCCAACTGTAATATCGCAGTCAAGCTGTAAATTACGACACAACGCATCTGTTCTCTAGACTACATTCTGCTACTTAAGCCTTTTCCAGGGCTTCGTAATGGGATATTGAGAACGAACAAATCCAAGTCAAGCCAGGTATATTTCACTTGACCGGACGTTAGTCTCGTCTTCCCCCTCCAACATATAAACACACATGTCCGACGCTATCGCCATCTTTGATTGCTGTGGACACTTATTATTATTATTACTTAATATTTTTAAACAGGATCATTTAAGAGAGATTTAAAAGGCCATAAATGATTAGTTGAGGGATGAGTAGACCAGCGTTCGACAAAACAGGTCCTGTACAGACCAGATAGCAACATATTGAATCATAATTGAACAAAGTGTGGAATGAAACACCACTAATTATAGGATTTGTGGATTATAAGAAAGCTTTTACCAGCTTGGACATGGTATCACTATGGAAGCTGCTCAGACACTATGGCGTGCCCCCAAAGTTCTCTAATATAATCCCGAAAACATATGAAGCAACGAAATAACTTAACGTCTTTATACTGGTTTAGAAGACTCATCAGAGTCTGTATACAACCTGTTACATTTGCATTTCCCTGCTTTAAAAGCTATGCGCATACAATCTATTCTTAAATGCATTAACTGATAATGCATCCACTACCTCCTGGGGCAATGCATTCCAAGCATTCACCCCTCTCTGACTAAAAATATATTTCTTTATATCCAATCTACACCTTTCTTTAGTTAATTTGTAGCTGTGCCCTCTTGTTCTTGTTGGTGGTTGTTTATTGAAAAATTTAACTTTCCTGTGATTATCTTCTCTTTTGCCTTCTATCACTCAGGGGTGCTTAGGCCATCAACCAATGCTCGCCAAGCAGATCTTTCCTGTGCAATCTTTTCCACTTCCTTCCACCTTTTTCCTGTTTTCTTTACTTCCGCTTCCAGATCTCATCTCCATGTATTCCTTGGTCTGCCTATGCCTCTCCTTCCCTGAGGGTTCCATGACAGGGATTGTCTGGTGATACTGGCTTGAGGTTTTCTTAATGTATGACCCATCCATCTCCACTTTCTTCCTAAGACTTCCTGTTTCAATATACCTTGTCCCGCTTTCTCCCACAATCTGTCGTTTGTAACTTTGTCAAACCATTTTATACCAAGAATCTTTCTCAGGCATCTGTTGACAAAACCCTGCAGTCTCCTGTCACTGCCTTTGGTCATCCTCCAGGCATCTGTTGACAAAACCCTGCAGTCTCCTGTCATTGCTTTGGTCATCCTCCAGGAATCTGTTGACAAAACCCTTCAGTCTCCTGTCACTGCCTTTGGTCATCCTCCAGGCATCTGTTGACAAAACCCTGCAGTCTCCTGTCACTGCCTTTGGTCATCCTCCAGTCATCTGTTGACAAAACCCTGCAGTCTCCTGTCATTGCCTTTGGTCATCCTCCAGGAATCTGTTGACAAAACCCTTCAGTCTCCTGTCACTGCCTTTGGTCATCCTCCAGGAATCTGTTGACAAAACCCTTCAGTCTCCTGTCACTGCCTTTGGTCATCCTCCAGGCATCTGTTGACAAAACCCTGCAGTCTCCTGTCACTGCCTTTGGTCATCCTCCAGGCATCTGTTGACAAAACCCTGCAGTCTCCTGTCACTGCCTTTGGTCATCCTCCAGTCATCTGTTGACAAAACCCTGCAGTCTCCTGTCATTGCCTTTGGTCATCCTCCAGGAATCTGTTGACAAAACCCTTCAGTCTCCTGTCACTGCCTTTGGTCATCCTCCAGGCATCTGTTGACAAAACCCTGCAGTCTCCTGTCACTGCCTTTGGTCATCCTCCAGGCATCTGTTGACAAAACCCTGCAGTCTCCTGTCATTGCCTTTGGCCATCCTCCAGGTTTCCGCTCCATACAGCATGACTGGCTTCACATTTGAATTGAAAATCCTTATTTTTGTCTTCCTTCTTATTTCCTTGGAGTTCCATATATGTTTCAACATTCCAAATGCCACTCTTGCTTTTAGTATCCTTGTTTTTATATCCTCGTCTGTCCCTCCTTCCTTGTTGATGATACTTCCTAGGTATGTAAATACCTCTTCCTCTTCCAGTGGTGTTCCTCTCAGCCTGATTGGTTCTGTGTTTGCTGCATTGACCCTAATTATTTTTGTCTTTTCCTCATGGATCTTCAAACTGACTTGTTTAGAGGTATAATTCACTCCTTCAGTCTATCCTGTTTGCTTTGCATTTGGCGTTGGGATAGAAGGGCTATATCATCCGCAACTGTTTATTAAAGGTCTGTAGGATTCCATTTCTCTCATTTATTGTTACTTTCATAATCCAGTCCACTGCCAGGATGAACAGGAAAGGTGACAGTAGGCAACCCTGTAGTACCCCTGATTTAATTTTGAATGACTCTGTGAGTTGTCCTTCGTATATAACTCTACACTGCATATTTTCATACGTCTGTCTAATTACGTTAGTGAGCTTTTGGGGAATTTCATATTGCCTCAGTAGTTTCCAGAGTATATCTCTGTCCAAACTATTGAAAGCCTTTTCATAATCAACGAAATTGATGTACATAACTCGAATTCCATTCCAAGATTGCTCCACAATTATCTGCAATGTAGCTATCTAGTCAATGCATGATCTATTCTGTCTGAAGCCCGCCTGCTCATCCTTATCTTGCTATCCACTGCCTTTTTCAACCTTTCTAGTATTACTCTACTAAACAGTAAACACCTTTCTCAACGTTTCTAGTATTACTCTACTAAACACCTTTCTCAACCTTTCTAGTATTACTCTATTAAACACCTTTCCCGGCACTGATAATAACGTTATTCCTCTATGGTTTTTGCATTCCTGTAAATCTCCCTTCTTAGGCAATTTCACCAGGTAGCCCTCTCTCAAATGATTTAGTAAGCTTTCTTGATCCCAGTTTGCGCTTATCACGTTGTGGAGCATGTTAGTCGATGTTTCAACATCCGCTTTTAAGGCTTCCGGTGGTATTCATCAGGTCCTGCTGCTTTTCCATTCCTTAGATGGAAAATACAAGGATGGAAATGGTACGACATGATCATCAGCGTGGAACTGATGGGGGAAACAGGACAAAAACCAGTGGAGCATGGCCGATGGAGGAGGCGATGGCGATAGATAGGCCACACATTACGGAAACCAATTGATAACATTACCAGACAAGCTCTGTTCTGGAATATACAGGGCCAGAGAAGTAGGGGAAGACCGAGACACTCATGGAATAGGGAACTGGGGGCACATGTAAAGGCAGCAAACAATATGTGGACAGAATTGTCTCAGATGGTTCATGATAGGAAAACTTGGCGAGTATTTGTTGAGGACCTATGCTCTTGGACGTTGGCAGGTTATTGATTGATTGATTAAGGCACCTCAAATTCTTGTCTGTTCTTTCATTTCACTTAACTTAACGTCTTTATACTGGTTTAGAAGACCCTGCAGAGTCTGTATATGTATACAACCAGTTACATTTACATCACCTTGCTCTAAAATCTATGCGCATCCCGTTTATTCTTAAATGCATTAACTGTCCCTGCCTCCACCACCTCCCCTGGCAATGCATTCCAAGCAGACACCACTTGGTAGCTTATGGAAGTTAACAAGAGATTAAGTTCATCACAAAATAAAAATGTTCAACTCCAGTATATGCTGTGATGGGGATCGAACCCAGCACCTTCTGGTTGTGAGCCGTGCCACTTAACCACTAGGCCACCCCGTCCCCCGTCCCCCCCCCCCTGAGTGATTGATATGATATGATAAAGTCCCTATCAGACACTACATGTTCCTTTCGGGGGCCAAGAGAAGGCATTCAATCGAGTGAATAGTGTGGACAATATTAAAACGTTATGGAGTCAATCCACATTTGGCCAACCTATGTAAACGTCTTTATGTGAATAGCCAATGTACAGTATGAACAAACGCAAGATATTCTGAAAAATGTCATATTAGGACTAGTGTACGGCAAGGTTGTGTACTATCCCGTTGACTGTTAATCACGTATTGAGACGCAATATGGAAGAAAGCCAAGACTAGTAAGGGAAACAACCTAGGTGATTACTTAAATGAACGTTGATGAACAAGCAGAAACAGCAATCTCGGAAAAACAACTGTAGGGACATATCAACAATATAATGAGGCCTGTACGGATTACGGTATGAAAATCAACATAGAGAAAGCCGAAGTTATGATGATTGCAAGAAAAGAAACAAAAACAAAGATATTTATATAAAATTAACACGTAAAACAGGTGAAAAATGGTAGCGTATCTGGATAACATAATTTCATGAGATGGGGGGGGGGGGGGCGATGGGGACTCACCCTGGGGGGCACTCTTCCCCTTCTCTCTCTTCTCACCTCACTCTGTTTCATTTGACTCTGTCCTACAGTCACACTCTTGCACAACTTTCACGCGCGCCCTCGTGGTAAAGCCCTTCCATTGCACTTTGGTTGGGCTAGCTTCTGAGGGCGCACAAACCTAGCATAGGTACATACAGATTCACACATGCATCCAAGCACTGGTTTATGCGTCCTGATATCGCCCAATTGACTACGGTCTGGGGTGGAAAATGGTGCACCTCTGCCAGTAGAAACTAGTGAGGCAAACATCTAAGCAACAACAACAAATTATCTCATGAGATGGCAAAACGGATACTGAATTCCAACACAGATGTAATTAAGCAAGTCTAATCATTGGGCAACTGTCCCCAAAATTACAATGTAAACACGTGACAATGTATACAAAAAGAACGTTATACAGCATGATATTCTACCCATATTGTGCTACCAGTGCCAAACCTGGACATTGACAAGCAACGATTATATAGAACTCCGAGTGGTCTGCCGGGGTCTTTGTATATGACACGAACTAGAATAGCACCACTGCCCCGCAGATATTATGCCGTAAGAGGTGACTAACTGTGTCACATGGCATAACACTGGCCATGGTTAGATGGTTTGTTTAGAGCAGCATATATGGCGCCTAAGAGGCTGCGGATCTACTTTGCTCAAGTGTTTGAGTCTATTAAGATGGACTCGTACATCGGTTAACTGCCCCCCGTAAGCGCTTGTCCCAATGCAGCGGAGTACTAGACTGCTCCTGCCTAGCCCACTAAGCAGGAAACCCTTCTCCTGGCTACATTGAGCTCATACAAGAACTGGGATCTGTACAGGGGCATCTGCCGCTGTAGAAGTACAGCTCGACTAAGTTGGACCCGCACAGCGGCAATGCCGCTGTAGAAGTACAGGTCGACTAAGTGGGACCCGCACAGCGGCATCTGCCCCTGTAGAAGTACAGGTCGACTAAGTGGGACCCGCACAGCGGCATCTGCCCCTGTAGAAGTACAGGTCGACTAAGAACTAAGAAGATGAAAGAAACATTGTAACACCAGAGATTAAATGCCTGTGCAGAATGCTTGGAGTAGCAATAATGGATAGAATCAGAAACGAAGATATTAGGAAACAAGTAGGTACGACACCAGTTCTATACCTCACCAAGAGAGCAAACCAAATGGTTCAGATAGAATCGTTTAGAAAGCAATGCTACACATATACAATGGATACAAAGCCAATGACCGACCACGCTAACGACGGATAGCAGAAATAACAGAAGCAGTAAAGCTTCCCGTGTACGAAGCACATACCAGTGCCCGGTCAAGAAGCCTCTGCATAACCTGATGCTGAAAGTAAATAGGACAAGCGAAAAGAAGATGGAAACATTGGAGACCACTATAACTGGTCCCATGAAAGAAAGCACTTTACGTTCACATTTTCAGTTGTGATCTCTAAAGCAATACGTTTTACAAGACGAGGTTGCTAGCCTCCACGCGCAACCCTCTTTACCTGTCTTTTACGACATGCGTGGATGGTTACGGTGCCCGATTCTTCTCATCCCGGTAACCATGTGTACAACAAAAATGTAAATGGAAGTAAAGTAAGTTTCGTAGAATTTTTTGTTCCCATGAAAATGTAAAACAAATTAAATTTCTAAACAAAGGCAAATAATAAAAGTAAATGATCAGATATGGTTAGATAAGTATTATTAAATTTTATATCTTCTACACACTTTAATACCAAACTAATAGAATATTTCGCTCGACTTATACCTGGTCCTCCGTTTAAAGCCAACTACAGGCCCCGATAGAATTCTTTTTAATCGCTCATTTCGATCAGCAATCATGCCAGTAAGTATTACGCTCTAACAAAACGTTATTTTGAGCTAATTGTGTCTAAAGATATGTATTTTCTTAACAAAATTGTCTGCATTCTGCTCTTTTTACTTATATGCTAATATACGACTTGTCATAGCTTTTTTATATTGTGAATTTGGAAAATATACTCGCAGATTTAACGGAAATGACTACAATAACATGTTATCGATAGCCTACTCCTGTCTGTAGCTATATTAGTTGTTGAGGATGTCAGAAATATAATTCTGAATTACGTGTGTAAATATAGATAATATGAACAACCTGTGATATGTTGATGATACGATAATATAATAGCGAAAGTGAAAAGCTGATTCATTAAATTATGTCGGAAGTTAAGAAAAAATACATACAAAATTAAACAGAAAGCAAGTCAAGATGGCGGAAGTTTACTACTAACATGCTCATAACAGCCAACATCAGTACGTTTTAGTCTTAATAACATTGGGTTGTCGTTTGTACAGCCAATTTAACTCTAGTAACTAAATTTTCTCTAAGTGTATGTGTGACTATATTTGGGAAGGGGCGAACATAGATCTTGAATCAACATCAGAAATACATTCATTACGGACAAGTACAAGGGGTAATCACACTAGTGTGAATCTGTGATTCACAGACATCAATTGCACAGATTATTATAGACAAACACATAGACCTAGAAATAGAAACATTGACAGATTATTTAAAAGGTCATAATAGTCAAGCAGGGCATTAAGCAGCAAGGTGCAATAGGAAACAATTAGTTGACAAGCATCTGGGAATCCTAACTTAAGGCTTCAGGGGTGGGGGATTAATTAATAAGCACTGTTGTTTTCATGTCTTAATGAATCAGAGGCTCCATTACGAATCACTCATGGACCACATGAACCAATGCGAAAGCATAAGACTAAGAAGAAATTTGAAGAAGCAGTTGTCCGCCACTGCCTTGTCTAGTGTCTGGCCGACTTACGTTGCTGTTCGGAGTGTTTCATATCGATCAATCTTTCTAATCTAACTTAAAAACTAACGGCTACGTAGCAATAGTCCGAGCAAAACTGCTCTTTAAGTGTAGAGAGTTCCTTCTGTAATGTAGGTTGGTTACCAGCAATAGTGATCGTGGAATTAAAGGCATCTGGAAATAAATTCTTAAATTTTTTGCTTGGATTTGAAGATCCACCGATGTGCAACAGATTTTTCTGAGATCTATTTAGATTATTTATGTAGATAACATGATTATGTTTATAGTCGAAGTGACAGACATAGACGTTACGGCAAATGTCAGCAATCTTGTCTCCGATTAAAAAAAATAGCAACAATAGTTACACTATGAAAAAATGATGCAGCAGAGGAAATTGCGAGAATCGTGTGCCATTTACTGAACTGTGCACATGTCGCATCGCAGTGGAGTAATAACTGCTTGAGCCTGTCCCGCTTAGCAAGAAATCCTCTGGCTAGATCCAGCTCACATCCATACTTCCCTGCAGAAGTACAGGTTGACTAATATGGATAGGACCTGCAAGCAGCCTCTGATGGGGCTGGAAACCGTTCTGCGGTCATTGCGTAAGTACTTGCTGCAGGGTGCTTCCTGCTATCACCTCTATGATGTATGTCAACATTGATTGTATTATCTTGAGATATCGTCTATTGTCTTGCAAAGTGAAACTTGTTTTGTTTTGTAGTTTTCCAGATAATTTATTTAGCTTGTTTTTAATTCAGTTAGCAAAAGATTTGCTGCATCCATCTTTGGAGGAGGAGAAGAGGAGATGTAAGCTTAAACGTCTAGTACAGAGCCCCAACAGTTACTTTATGGATGTCAAATGCCCAGGTTTGTCCGTGTTTTATATAAAATGTAGTGTTGAGGTTGTTGATTTTTGTGGATATCTGATTGAGCACTGTTCACTTGTATGATATCTTTGTTCACTTGTATGGTGTCTGATCACTTGTATGATGTCTGTGTTCACTAGTATGATATCTGTTCATTTATATGTTGTGTGTTCACCTTATGATGTCTGTGTTCACTTGTATGATGTTTCTGTTATACAATTAAAGCATCTTTACATTTGTTTATTATTTAGAAGAGATATTAACTCTACAGCACTGCCAGAATGCTTTGAACATTACACACTTGAAAGAAAAATAAGCATCAGGAATTATATGAAGAAGAACAAAATTGGTGGAGGGTTAGAAGAAAACAAATTTCTTTGCTTTGATCAGCAATCAGAAAAAGGGCCTAATGTCCACCTACAACTGAAATGGTAGGACAATAAGTGAACATGAAACAACAAAGTGCCAGGCGAATGGTTGTATGCAGCGAGTGATACGGAGCATATGATGTAGATGCCGCACAGACCATTACCGTAGTTAATAATGGCAGCATTGCACCAATTCACACAACTGGGGTACCTCGTCAATGACACTTTCTCTTTTTGACTCACATTGAAACAGCTGCTGTCACATTTTGTCTGTCTAGCAGTATGTTTGGGAAAACTCACTACAAGTTCGCATTGTCCTATAGTCTGTGACAACTGAAAAGGGCTACTATATAAAAAGGCAATTTAACTGTCATAACGACTTTCTAATTGTACGATTCCTTTGTTGTTTTGCGTTTGAACTGAGATTTATTTAACCAAAAAAATGTCTGCAACAGCCTGACACTGAAGAGGGTCCATTAGGACTAGATAATAAATCTAGACCTTAGTTTTTCAGATGGATGGAAGGGATATTGGGGATGATTTTGAGGACATTCCACACACCAGTGAAGAATCAGTTAGGATATTCTAAGCTCTAGACTTACGGTTGCAATAGGTGGATTATTTATGACTGGTACCACGCAAAAGCCCCCAAAGGAAGTCTTGAAGCACATATTCAATTACATGTAACGCTGCAACCTAAACCCAGCCATAAATACTGGTAGATTAGTGAAAGCACTTCATTATACAAAAGCTGCACATGCTCCAGAAGTGCATATATAAGCGTCTCATAACTTTGTTGCTAAGATATCGCACCACATGTGTAACAGGTAATTTGAACTATGTAGTTCCAAGTTTATGGACGATTCAGACTAAAAGTGGTTGACATAACGTATTATCTGACAATTTCATTTCACACTTTATTTTCAGGCTGCTATAAAATTACAACGGTTTTCTCACACGCACAAACAGTTGTTCTGTGTGTGGGCTGTTCAACTGTTTTGTGCCAACCTACTGGAGGAAAGGCAAGACTTACAGAAGGTTAGCATGCATGGCTAAGTTTATGAAATTGATGCTATGATTTTGAGGTTAAGCTGCAGCAGATGAATGAGTGGCCACGACCCATAGCTGGCTGCTTGTATCAGGGTCAGTGAATCATATCTGAACAAGACCCTATTCCGTCTCTATGGGGCGAACCTGACAACATGCTGCACTGGTGTAGTTGTAGTCTGGTCAAGGGATAGGAATCTCAGCGGGGAGGCAAACCAGTACTAAAGAAAATAATGTTTGCATAGGCGGCAAACACCCGTTGCATCGATCGACAACTATGTCCAACTGCTGGAGCTGTGTTCATGCGCAGTGCGTTGACCAAAATCCCTTCATACTCCCCAGGTTGATCGAGCACTCTGCTAACTTGGGATGAGGGCCGCGAGGAGTATATTAGACCAATTTTTTTGTGTGTCCTGCCGCCGGGTCCTCTAGATTATGTCCACCTTTTGGGCAGCATGGGTCATGCTGTGCTGAGAATATGAAGGGAGAGGTATCGTGTAACCTCCTGTAGAGGGAGGGGTGAGCAGGAACGACCTTAGCCGAACCATGATGTGCAGTCAAGTAGAATGCCAAACTTCATCATGGACTGGCCTCCCATGTTTCAAGCCAGGCTTTCTGAACAACCTACTTCACCTTTCGCAAAAAGTCAGCTTGCTCCAAACGGTGTATGCAAAATTAAAATTGTTCTAAAGCCATTTGTAATCAAACATACGATACTTTAACCGGCAAAATATCGTGTTAATGGGTAACGTATTCACCAGTTAAAAATGGGCTGTCGGGAGCTTGAATAGAGCTTGAGTCTAGACATTCTGACCAATGTATGCTAAAGGTTAATGCCGGCCATCTGACTTTTTTCCCACTTTTTAAAAAAAAAGCTGAAAATAGAATTGTTGGTTCGAAAGGTGCAGATATTGCAGCCTCGATGTAAATTATGACACAGCGTCGCGATGCCCTTTTCAGGCCAAACGCAGAAAAAGATGATCCTGTGATCTGTTCTTGACTTTCTGAATCTTGTCAGGGCTGAAAATACACAAACCTAAGTAGATCAGTGGTCACTGATTCAAGTCTTGTGTGAGCTAACTACCAATTTATATCATTCCACGCATTGAGAAGTGTTAGAACTTGTACAGGGATCAAGATGCTGAGCAGCAGTCAGCGACTCATAGCTGACTGCTAGTGTTAGGGCAAGAGCAACCAAGACCCTTCACCTCCACATGGTGATCCTGGACAACAGAGCAGACTGGCTAAGTAGAGAGGGTCAAAGAGGGAAGGCTATCTCGTTGTAAAAAGTGTCTGCTGAAGACGGATGCGTCGGACCGAGAGGTGCAAATATTATAGTCGTGCTGTAAACTATGATACAATGCATTCTGTTCTCCTGACTAATTCTGCTGCTTGCAAAGCCCCTTTCAGGGATAGGTGGCGGGAGATAGAGAACGAACTATGCAGGATAACTTGTACAAATTCGTGGAATACACATTTTTTAAGGATTTTGCTTCACTGGGGTACGACTGATGCTGTGATTGGGGAACGAACTCAGCTCCTTCGGATTGTGCGCCGTGTCACTAGACTATCCTGTCCCCAATTGTTAGTTTGATCTAGTGCATGCAGTTTTGCAACTTATTCAATATTGTTAGAGGTAAATTTTCATGACAACAGTCTTGAGAGAATGGTATGGAAGGTATAGTGCAGGGTAGTAGACCAAGAAGGTGATGGTATCAAGATGTCAGAGAATGCTTTAGGTGTGACTCTGGAGATTTGGCAATAGCTTTTGAGTTTTTCCAGATGGGCTGTGATAGAGCGAGTTCTGCAAAGGACATGCTACACGATATTTTCAAGATGCAAATATTTGCCGTTTCGACTGTTTGGCAATCGTGGATGTAGATCATTTCTCTAACATAATATTAGACAAACTGGTGCTCAAAGTGGTGTGAAATTTAATGACATGATAGTAATAATTCTGCTATGGAGCAGACATTTTTGAAGTGTAAACAGTGGTGAGACAGGGATGCCTTCTATTTTCCGTACTGTTGTTTGCTATAGATTGGAGAATGGAAAGATAATTGGTATTCAGTGGACACTGGTTGTGATTGGAGACGATCTGGTACTTTTGTCACAGTCATAGGCAAATTGAGAAGACACGTGACAGGATGAAAGGCTCAGTCAGCTAAATGTGACATAAATAAAACCAAGAACTGCTGGTGGAGAAGGTGGGTACCTTTACGTGTTTGGGCAGCACAAATGTCAAGTGATGCGGATGTGAAGATTAGAATTGGAAAGGCAAGAATGGCACTCCCAGCACAAAACCAGCATATGGAGATCCAGAGAATTGGGGGTTCGCATTTTAAGAATAATGGAGATACATCAAAGATTACATTTCTCCATTAACATATGCACATGAATAATAATTGGCAGGACAGGGTGAGGAATGGAGACCCATAACAAATAAGCCAATCACTTGGTCTACTAAAGTGTAAATAAAATAAGCATTTGTCCTTGTCAGATAAAGCACCATCTAAATCCAATGTATGTTTCTAAATCCTTGCAATAGCTTGTTCTGTCGTTAGCCGTACACTGAATATTCTAAACTACTTTCCATCGCAAAAATCACAATTTCTTTATTTCATGAATGCCGAGGTATTTATCTCCAGAAATGTGTGTACTGTGTAAACGGCATGATAGTATGGCCAAAATCTAAGCCTGTATCTTAAAAGTGTGTCCGCTGGAATGGACAGAAAAAAGATTATTATCTCAAGCTCTTTGTCCATTTATTATATTGGTTTTTTTTCTTCCCATTGCATTTTGTTATTGCAGTTATCAGCATTAATTCAACGTTTGATTTTGTTTCTTAATTACTAGGCTGTTCCTTCAGGAAGAAGCAACACTAACCAGGGAGAGAGAGAGCATGCATGGCTGTAGCAGCTACAGATGTAGCCTTTGACAGAAAAGTGTGAGAGCTTGTTCATCGGAGCATGATTTTTTTTCTTGTTTATTCCCCTGACAAACTCGAGCAGCAAGAATGGAAATTGCTTTCAGTAAAGCAGATTTGCTGGGAAACAAATAGACCAGTTTGTCCACACATAACTGAGTACAAGTGAAGATTCTCTAATGAATCATGGCCAACTCTTGCATTTCTGAATTTACCACTAGTCAGGTAAGAAGACTAGCTAGTCTGCAGAATGTCTGGTTTCTTTTTCTTCAAGTTGACTGACAAACCAGTGAAAGGGAGCAAGTCGCCTTGAATCAGACAATTTTTTACGTTATGTGAATTTTGTTTGTTCAAATTTTCTGTTTGAAATTTTTGGGAGAATAAATAAATATGCTCATTACAAAAATTAGTTTTGTTATTTGCTAAAGTTTGTTGGTGTTTCCATTGAACATTTCTGTTAGTGCTTGTTTTCATTGAACATTTCTGTTAGTACTTGTTTTCATTGAACATTTCTGTTAGTACTTGTTTCTAGTGCACATAATACTGTCCATTCATAAATTGATGACATCCATGACTTTAAACCATTTAAATTCTGATGATTTATGACTTCATTTTTTTGTTGTTATTCTTGAAAATAAAATTCATGGCAAAGTGAACTAAAAGTACAATTCAAAGATTTAAATGTTCTTAGATTGCAGTTTTAGTTCGTTTTAATTTCACATAGGATGTTGTGGGACTTTCCCAGGACTGACAAAGTGAAATATAATAACAAATAAGTACAGGAATGGATTAACCTTTAGCCTGCCGCATTTTTTTGGGAAAAAATTTGACCTAATTAATTTTTTTAATTTGTCGCTATGGTAGTGTCTTTCAAAATTTCTAACTTTTATGTTTGTTTGTCAATAAATATGATTTTCTTGCGTGTAGACACACAATTGCATAACGAACATGTGGATGTTATTGTTTTTGTTGTGTGTTAGTTTTTGAGATACAAAAAGATGAAGTTGAAATTTATGAAAATCTCAGAAAAAATTTTGGCTCGACCACTAGGCCTAGTCGCTTCGATAGAAAACCATTGAAACCACAACAACGTATCGATACTGTGTTTACAATATCGACACAACTGTTAGTTTCCAATTCAAACGTAGTTCTTTCATTTAAACAAACAAAATAAACAGATCTACTCGATAAAGATCTTTCCCAACAACCTACTTCCCCTTTCGCAAAAAGTCGGCTTGGTCCAAACGGCGTATACAAAATTAAAACTGTTCAAAAGCCATTTGTAATCGTACATACGATACTTTAACCGGCAAAATATCGTGTATATATGGAGTATGTATTCAGCAGTAAAAAATGGCTGTCGGGAGTGACTCCGTTCAAAAAATAAAAATTTTTTCCGTACACCGTTTTTGTAGGCCGAGTGTGTCAAGATGATCTGGACTGGGGCGTGCTGAAGGTTAACGCATTTTATTTTGAAAAACATGTCTAATAGTCCTGGACTGTCTAACAAAAAGTCTAATAGTCCTGGACTGTCTAACAAAAAGTCTAATAGTCCTGGACTGTCTAACAAAAAGTCTAATAGTCCTGGACTGTCTAACAAAAAGTCTAATAGTCCTGGACTGTCTAACAAAAAGTCTAATAGTCCTGGACTGTCTAACAAAAAGTCTAATAGTCCTGGACTGTCTAACAAAAAGTCTAATAGTCCTGGACTGTCTAACAAAAAGTCTAATAGTCCTGGACTGTCTAACAAAAAGTCTAATAGTCGTGGACTGTCTAACAAAAAGTCTAATAGTCTTTGACTTGACAAAAAGTCTTGTACTGTAAAGATTTAACTTCCCAGTCCAGAATAATTTTACAGCAAATGCTACTTCTTATGTCTATTATTTTCCTCAAAATAAAATTGGAAGATCTGGCATCTCAACAGAAGTAATCTTTTCAATCCTATATCCCATAAAATCTCAAATGTACTCATCTGTAAAATGTAAAACAACTTTACAGTTAAGGATGGCAAGATAAGGAGAAAGAACTGGTGAACTGACCATAACAAAAAGTTCAGATCTAGTAGAATGCAATTTCTAACACTTTGCCATCAGTGCTTGTTATAGGACCAACTTATAAGGGGTGTTCAAATCAAACTGGGACTTTTCGTTCTATTTCTACCTGAATGGGTTATAGTGTGCTGGAACTACTATCATTAGTTAGGGGTACTTGTGTTCTATTCCTGCTAGGTGGCCCATATGTCAGTCACGTTACAGATAAATAAGACGAGCAGCACTGTTAGTACTTGCATGGAACAGCGTGTTGTGATGAAGTTTCTTGTAAAATCTACAGAAATTAACCCTTTAGTGCCCAGCCTTTTTTGCGCAATTTGTACCCGAAAGTCCAGGACATGGGAAGCAACTCTGTATTTTTACAAACTGACTCCAGTAAAAAAATTCATATAAAAAATACTGCTACTGCTAAAATGATGTTTGATATTAAACATATATAATTGAATTATGTATACAGTGCAGCATTCGTGTGCACAAATAAAATTGCAGAATGTAATAAAAACATTATGGATAGAGAAAAAAAATGTATTTTGCTATTCATCAATCACAAATTATACAATCACGCATAGATCTATATCAAATTATAATTGTTCATGGAATGATGAACAGCAGTCCTCTGCGTAGGTGAATTTTGCAAATATGAGCAGCCAAAAGAAAGCCTCTATACTATATCCACGAGTAGTCTTCGACTTGTTCTTGAAACCAACAAAACATGTTTTCTTGCGTCCCGTCATTTGAGCTAGATCATGTTTGATGTTGCTTTTGGATGATTGGGACGTCGCTAGCAGCACTTTCTATGAGACACTTCATTCATGCCATTGACTGATTGTCCAGAACCAAAGCTACAAAGTGGAACTGCAAAGAGCTGAGATTCTCGCTTCTGCGTTTTAATGTGCAAGACGGCTTCATCGGGAGGAGTTGATAGTTATCTGCATCAGAAACCACGAACAATAGCACCACAATTTGCTAGATTTTGTTCTACCAAGTTGGTAGTATGATCTACATTGTCAACACCACCCATACGTTGGTTATAGGAACAACAATTGGTTGACATAACAGTCTACTTGGCACTTGTTATACTGTTTGAAAAACAGTCTTCCACCGCAGCCAATCAATGAAACAATGCTGAGCTCTCTCCCAGGATAATAGTTTGTCTGACCATCTCCGTTATCACCGGTCAAACTTTATGGAGTGGGTCACTACCTGACTTGGACCTCGAGGAACAGCCTTCTCCAAGTCATTCATTTAAAAAAAAAATCTTTTATTTGACATCACATTAGCATTGTCTGTCTAATAGATGACCAGTATATAGCATTAGAGTATTAGACTAATGATTAGTCTAGTCTATAGGTTTGTTTCAGGCAGTGCAATTATGAAAAACATAAAATTGATGTAGAAGAAACCTGTAATTTCTTCTGTTGAGCATGGCTTCCACCAACAATTCTTTGTCTTTGCTTAGAATATAAACTAGTTTGCTCTGTGGACAATTCGTAAAACTGTTCATTTATAAATAAACTGAAATAATAGTCGTATGGGGCAGTGTCTGCATTTAAATTGTGTTTAGGCACAGAACATTCCATAAAGTTTGAAATTCCTACAGCAGTATGCTGTGTTGACTTCATCTGTCATCGACAATACTAGGCCCAGCCCTAGTAAAATCTCTATTAATTCCTGGAAACATTCGTTGATTTCGTTATCAACAGCGTCACTCAACTCAGTGTCTAGCCTAGTGTCTTCTAAATCACTGCATTCAATTTCTACATCGAATTCAGCCAAATATTCCGAACACCCATCAATGGCATTGTCATCTCTCAGCGACTGTAGCAAAGATTTCATCGCTTCAAACGTCTTACTTTTAAAAAAAAGCACAGAAATTATAAATATAGACTGATTTTCAAACGGTTTTCAATATTAGACGCGCACGTTTATGTAACGGAAGTACGTCATTGGTTCAGATCTCGCACGATGTGAGATTACGTTGCTATGTAACGGCGAATGAAGCCACTATCTAGCGGTGAAGATCGGGGTAGTTGCACCTTAAATGGTTAACAGAGGGTTGCAATGGCAATACGGCGATGAGACACTCGGCCACTGTAAGACATTTGATGTTTTAAAGGTCGTACATCCGTGACTGATGATTCAGGCTGTGGTGGCTCTCAACCCACCACTCATTCCTGTGAATATCCAGACTGGAACGCGGTACCCTGAAAAATTATGCATAACCATAATTAAGCAATTTCTAGCACTTCATCCCAAACGACAGTATCTGTGATAGGATTAGCACTTAGCAAACGAGGACGATGTGAATAGTCATACATCCAATATTGTCCAACAATTGTAATATCGGTTGCAGTTTCTGTTATGGTGTTAGTTGGCTTGGTGGTAGAATTAGCAGTGACGGATGTCTTAGTAGACAACTGTAGTAATCATATGCGTCCGCATGTGGGAGGGTCCACATCTCACTATAAGCTGGTGATCTAGATCTATGGGAGGGTCCACATCTCACTATAAGCTGGTGATCTAGATCTATGGGAGGGTCCACATCTCACTGTAAGCTGATCTAGATCTGTGGGAGGGTCCACATCTCACTGTAAGCTGATGATCTAGCTTTGTGAATTACATAATTCAAGAAGCCTTACAAACATTAGATCAGTGAACTCAGAAACAACATACAGAATCTTTACACTGTTAAATAATACACACACAACTACACTGAAACTAAATTTACATGATTTAACATGAGAAAAAAACCTTACATATCTAGGCATAACACCAGACAGCAATATCGAAAAGACAACAGAAAGCTAAACAGCGAATGACTAATGAAAGAATTAGCAGGAACTACATGGGGTGCAGACCATCAGATACTGAAAGTGCTATACACAGGAAATGTTAGACCAGCCTTATAATATGGGATGCCAGCCCCGGACAACAGCATCAAAAATCCAACTTTGAGAAAACAATCAAAATTCAACTTTGAGAAAACAGTCAAAATCCAACTTTGGGAAAACAGTCAAAATTCAACTTTGAGAAAACAGTCAAAATCCAACTTTGGGAAAACAGTCAAAATCCAACTTTGAGAAAACAGTCAAAATCCAACTTTGGGAAAACAGTCAAAATCCAACTTTGGGAAAACAGTCAAAATCCAACTTTGGGAAAACAGTCAAGGATTCCTGCAAAACTGTAAGATACACAGCGATGAGGAGGCAAATAGTCTGGAAAAACAGGGAGGCGGCAAACCCCAAACTAATGACAGATGAAGGCAGCAAGCCCCAAACTGACGACAGATGAAGGCAGCAAATCCCAAACTAACGACAGATGAAGGCAGCAAACCCCAAACTGACGACAGATGAAGGCAGCAAACCCCAAACTGACGACAAAGCTACATATGAAGAAATTAAAACAATGATAGCATTTACCTTCAAAGACAAGGGGCACAGGGAACATCCAGGATCTTCTTCGTTCGTTCTCAATCTCCCACTACCAAACCCTGAAAGGGCTTAAGTAGCAGAATGTAGTCCAGAGAACGGAATGCGTTGTGTCGTAGTTTACAGCTTGGCTGCGATATTTGCACCTTTCGGTCCAACACATCCGACTTCAGCAAGCATTTTTTGAGCAACAGGTTAGCATTCCTTCTTCGATCCTATCTCCTTAGCCAGTCTTCCCTGTTGCAGCCTGTTATCCAGGATCACCGCGTGGAGGTGTAGAAGGGTCTTGGCAGCTCTGGTTCGCTGGCCCTGATTTAAGCAGTCATCTATGGGTCGCTGACCACTGCAGCTCATGCGCTGCTCAGCGTCTTGATCCCATCCAGGATCTGATATAGCGGAAGGATACTACTCTTTGCCAAGAAGATGCCATTGACAATATTCAGACTACGACCAGGTCAGTGCAGATTGAAGAATCATCTGTTTAACAATGTTTTTTAAAAAAGAACATACAGACATGTCTCCATGTGGGGAGAACAAACAAACAGTCGGGGGAGATGTTCTGCAGGTCTGCCGGCTCCACGAAAAGCGCTGAGTGACTCCTTGGCCCTCCCCAACCCAATTACAAGATAAACTGTATGGCGATGAGACAAGGCTTAGAAAGACCGCCATGTTTATGAGGATATTCGATGCGATTATTCTAGACCGGACGACGAAGAAGAAGACAAGAACTGTCTGAGACGCATAAGGCATGTACGCTGGTAGGACCATATCACAGATACTGAAGTGATGTCCAGAGCCAACATGCAAAGTATTCATTTACTTTTGCAAAAATCCTAATTCAGTTGGGCCGGCCAGAATGTCCAACGAAAGACTTCCAAAGAGGCTCCTGTATAGGGAACTGAGCTAAGGAGAACAATCACAAGGACGTCAGAATAAGCGTTTCAATGACAGTCTGAAGGAGTTTCTTAAGTGCTGTCATATAGACATTAACACCTGGGAGAGCCTGGCTCAAGACCGCTCAACATGGACGAGCACGGTCACAGACGGCGTTGAACTCAACGAGGGTCTCCGTATCCAGGCAGCCCAAGATAGATCTCCAATCAGGAAGTCTATAACAGACATAGCCGAGACAACTGATGACTACGTTTGCCAGTCGTGTCATAGACTTTCCCTGGCTCGAATTGGCGTGATCAGTCACGAGAGAGCACACAAACTCAAGGTTGTGTTAGGATCTGTGATGAAGTTGGTAGTCTCAATCGACGACGATGAACGAATTATTATTATTATCGTTAAACAGCGACTAAACTGATAACCAAACATCAGGCCATTATCCAAACCCTGATCTATGTGCGAGAGCTGGATTGTGTACGCTAGACACACAAGGAGGTTGAATCACTTCCATTTGACACATACTCCATATTGGCTACAAGACCACATCATAAATAACTAAGTCCTAGCCAGAACCAGCATGTCTAGTATTCATACACTTTTGTAGAAGGCTAAAGTGAGATAGACTGGCCACGTTTCTCGAATGCCAAGCGAAAGGTTCCAAAAGCAATTTCTGTTTAGCGAGCTTGGTGCAGTAAGGCGATCACGTGGACGTCAACAAAAACGATTCAATGACAGTCTCAAGGAGTCTCTTAAGTGATGTTAAATAGGCACTACCACCTGGGAAACCCTGGCCGAAAATCGTTCAGCCTGACAAAGGCGCGGTCTACAAGAGCCTTGCGTGCAGTCAGAGATGGTCGACGCGCGATCAAATGGAAGTATAGTGTAGAGGGAATACCAGCACCAGCTATGGACCTTGTTTGCCAGTCATACTACAGAACTGGCGTTTGCTTGATCTGCCATGAACGCATCCACCCATAGACTCAAGGGTGTAGTATGGCACAGGATGATGTTGGCGGTTCTCATCGTCGACGAAAGGCACATTATTATTGTCATGATTATCTCCCTTCAAACCCCAGTAAATACATTTGATGTTCATAAGTTCATTGGCATCTCAGTCACTGGCCATCATGCGCGTGTCACCCTGGTGACGTTTGTTCAGATCTGTCATCCGTATTTCGACACAGTCTGCTGCGACTGTTAATGCTGGTACGGGAGTGACAGTCCCTGCCGCAGATCGTACAGCCGTGCTGAGGAGGCTGGCTTGCCGTGGTGTTCACGGATCTATTCAGTCTTTCTACTGTCTCTGCAGCCAGATGACCTCTACGAGGCGACGGCAGCTACTGTGCCCTTTCTAACTGACTGTCTTCAAACGGTTCGATCCCGATAAATCGTTTCCCCAGCTTTCGGCTGGGATGTCGCATGTCGTCATGTCCCTCTTGTAAACGTCCTTGAATCGCGGTATGGGGTAATCGATTCTTTTAGCTGCAGTGATTCAGATGTCCATGTAGGATATTCTTTGACAGCCTCTCATCTTCTTATTATTTTTCTTTCCCATCCTCTTTTTATTTTTTTGCTGCTTTTAAAAAAAAATCATATAAGGGATATTGTTCCTTGAACTTTCTTTCAAACTCTTATTACTTACTTCAGTGTCCTTCAACTTTCCAAAGTATTGGACCAGAAATCAGCTGCCATGGAAATTCTGTCATTGTCTGACATGAGACAGACTAAAATACATGGTTCTTGCATTCTTGGACAGTATTACAGATGTCAGAGTCGTTGATTTAAAAAAAAGGATGTCTCTTATCACAACACTGCTTTTTCCTTTCCCATAGCATCTACTGATTTATGGTTGTGCGATGGCAGTGATTACATAAACTGTTCCATTTGGTGTTGATTTAAGGTATTCTGTACCAATGGGACATGCCTCATTTTCTGCCACATTGACGTGTCTCGTGTGTGCTGACTAGTTCATACTGGCGCATCGTATCCTGCTGCAGAAATGTCCAATGTGAGGGCCGATGTTTAACATCGTTGGTGATGCTCCACAGGCCGTGTTTGTTAGCTTACACGGTTTGTTATTTTGTGCTAACTTTTTGTTTCACCGCCTTGCAGTGTTCTTTGTAGGACAATGTGCGATCCATTGTAATTCCCAGGTACTGGGGGAGGGGGGGGGGGGGATGGGAAACACACTTTGTATTGTGCTTATGTCACGGGAAAATTATTTTTTCGTGGTCATATGCTCAAAAATCGGGATCAAGATGCTGAGCAGCGCATGAGCTGCAGTGATCAGCGACCCATAGCTAACTACTAGCGTCAGGGCCAGCGAACCATAGCGGCCAAGATCCTTCTACACCTCCACGCGGTGATCCTGAATAACAGGCTGCAGTAGGACAGACTGGCTTTGGAGAAGGGATCGGAGAGGTAATGCTAACCCGGTACTCAAAAAATGCTTGCTGAAGTCGGATGTGTTGGACCGAAACGCGCAAATATCGCAGCCAAGCTGTAAACTACAACACAACGTATTCCGTTCTCTGGATTACATTCTGCTTCTTACCCTTTCAGGGTTTTGTAGCTGGAGATTGAGAACGAACGAAGAAGAAGATATGCTCAAAGATCTATTTCATTGTTTTCCTGTAGATCAATGATCAATGTTTTGTTATTATTATTGTCATGATTATCATCATCTTCTATCAGCTTGTGTCGTTAGAAGCCGTGGGGAGGTGCAGTTTTATGTCGTGTGCCATCTTCGTAGCCGATGTTGTTGACATTCAGTGATTTCTTTAACACAGCAGGGGACATGACCAAACAAATACAAAAATTTAAAAAATTAAGAGTTATCCCATCATTAAAAATTCGCGTGAGAGGTTCTGGCTTGGGCGTCTCCCCTCTTTATCCAGGTTACAAACCTAGAACGAGTGAGCTATGGCCCTACACCAGAACCACATGGACGTGTACATTGGCATCTGTACACTGAAGGCGATAGGTGTTAATTATCCACCCGACCAAATTTCTCACGCTTGTTGTCGTCCTCGTGCACAACATATGGGGAGGAGCAGCTCGCGACCCCGGGCGCTCGTCGGCGACGATTGTGACAGCAAAGCCGTGCTTATCACAAGAGCTGAACCTTGAACCTGACCGGCGTCGAAGTCATGGAGCGAACTAGACAAGTAACTGGCAGAAGACAACACTGGCTGCTCCTGTAGCTGTTAAAATAAGGTTACAGTTTACATATATGCTGATGCCTGTTTAAGATACCTCTGTTGTGGTAACAGCGGCTCGCATATTGTTTTCAAAAAGTAATTTAATAATATCCATAAATCGTAAATAAATGTTAGAAATTGTCCAAGAGTAAAGTTTATATAGTATGATGCATTAGACACACCCTTAACTATTATAAATATTTTCGTTGTGTCCATGTAATTATTAAATTATGTATATTATTGTAATGTATTTATTACACCCCTTTCTTTTGAATACATTGCCCTTGTGGCGAAGTAATCATTGTCCGTGTAAACACAGTTCACTACTAGGCTGTGTAACTGTACCTAGCTAATCGAAGATCTGTGCTGAGAGTTGTTTATGGTTATGCGTGCTTATATTGCGTGTGTGCTACTTTTAAATTCTTGGATCAAATGAAATGTAAGTGAAGGTATGTAAACTTTTTTGTTTTAAATTTCTCTAACAAACCATCTGTAGATTGTTAATCTTATTGTACTTATTCAACATTTAAACTGTACATCTTTTAGAGCAGGACACCCATTACCATCATTATAATAACACTTGTCATTTGGAATCTTGCATGTTCACTGCTTGCTGAATAAATGTAGACGTAATATTCATAATGTGACATCCGAAATACGTAAATATTAAATTGAACCTTTTTCCAGTGTGTGTTTGTTTCTTGTTTATTTATTTTTTCACAAGACACACAAGATGCCATATTCATGAATGTAAACAAACAGATGTTAAAGTACACATTCCTAAAGTCCAGGTATTGATTAAATTGTTCTTTGCTGTCACTCTGTGTACTTGTAGTATTTCCGAGTAATGGCACTATTAACATACACCAAATGGAAAGCCTGATAATGTTGTAATTGTAATACATACCTTGTTATATTAAACATACATTCACGCACACATGCACATATTTCTTTGCATTTGTGTGTGCGTGTGTGTACAACTACGTAAAGCCGTACATTATTTACATATTTCAAAAACTTGGTAATACTTCTTATGTACTGTTCCTACTGGCTTTTAAAAATGCAGCTCTAGAATTGGTTGCAGAAACCCTTTGTTTGGTTCTGTTGTTGTTGATTCAGCAATTAAGCAACTACACACTCAGTAGTAGTTTAGCTTGTTTTAAAATGCCAGTGTGTGCAAACCTATGAAGGGTTTGAGAGTCGATAATGCTATTGTGGTTAACTTGTAGATAGTAAGAAACTATGTAGTAGAATAAAGCTTGGTGTCAGTCTGCTAATATGTTGATAGTGAGATACTATGTAGAAAATTAAAGCTCAGTGTTAGTCTACTAACATGTAAATGGTAAGATATTTTTTAAGACAGTAAATCTCAAATATGGTTTGCATCTGTTGATTTGTAAAGAGTGAGATCTTATGTAGGAGATTGAAGCTCAATATCTGACTCGTAACATGTAGATAGGAAGATAATATGTAGACCATTAAATCGTGGTGTTCCTCTGTTAACATGTAGAAAAAGAGATAATATGTAGGACATTAAAACTCTATTTTAGTCCTCTAGCGTGTACACATTTTTCTTTCCTCTTTGTGTTGGGGATATTTTGGTCATGCTACATTTGCAGGCAAGTTATCAGTCTGTAGTCTTCACCAGGTTGAAGTGGCTGCAACACAGCTTTTGCCTCAACTCTGCATCTTCTTTTATCTCATTTCACTAAAACATGGTGTCTGTTAACATGGTGACATTAAAACGCTATGTAGGATGCACATTTTGGTGTTGGACTGTTAATTTATAGATTGTAGGGTACTATGTAGGACTGTAAAGTTTATTGGTGATCTACATATGTTGCCATGTAGAAAGTAAGATAATATGTAAGGTTTCAAATCTCTGTGTCGCTCTTCTATCACGTGGATAGTAAGATAATATGTAGAGTTTCAAATCTCGGTGTTGGTTTGTTATTATGTGGATAGTAAGATAATATGTAGGGTATAAAATCTCGGTGTTGGTTTGTTATCATGTGGATAGCAAGATAACATGTAGAGTATCAAATCTCGGTATTGGTCTGTTAATATGTGGATGGTAAGATAATATGTAGGGTATCAAATCTCGGTGCTTGTCTGTTTACATGTGGATGGTAAAATAATTTGTACAACAGATAAAGATCAGTGTTCTTCTGGCATGTGGGTTCAAAGATAAAATGTAATAGATTGAAGCTTGGTGTGGATCTATTAAAATGTGATTAGAAGGATAATATACACGGCATTAACGGTCATCGTCAATTTAAGATGCGGAAAGTAAGATACTATGTGGAACAGTAAAGCTTGTTGTCGGTCTACATCTTTTGCCAAGTGAATATGAAGATAATATATAGGACATTAAACCCTGGTGTCATTCTGTTTGCGTGTTGATAGTCTAATTATAAAATAATTGTCTATTGCCATCGCTTTATTTGTGGAACGGAAGATCCTTTTTTTTTTTCTTTGCGATAAGGCTCAGTGTGGTTCTGTAAATATATTGATAGTAACTTTTTTTTTCAACCATTACAGCTCGGTGTTTGTCTATTGACATGGAGACAGCAGGAAGCCGTTATGACATTCATTCTTGGTGTCTGTCTGTTTACATATGGAAGTTGTGACACTATATAGGACATTAAAGCTTGGTATTTGCCTGTAAACATCTGGGTAGTAACAGGATATGTAGGACAGTAAAGCTCAGTGTTGGTCTGTTAATACAAGTGAAATGTAAGATACTATGTAGGACACATGTTCTTGGTGTTGGTTTGTAAACATGAGGATAGTGAGATATTATGTATGATATTGCAGCTCAGTGTTGATGTGTTATCAAGAGGATAGTAAGATACTATATAGAACATTACATCTCGGTTGTTATGTGTTAACATTTGAATATTAAGAAAATATGTAGAACATGCAAGCTTATTTTTCTTGTGCTAACAAGGGGATGGTACAATGCTATGGAGGAAAGTAAAGCTAGCTGTCGTTCTGTTAACATGCGGAAAGTAGGATACTATGTTTGACAGTACAGCTCAGTGTTGGTCTGTTAATGTGTGGATACTAAGATACTATGTAGTGTATCGCTGCTCAGTTTCGATCTGTTTACCTGGGGATAGTAATATACTATGTAGGTTACCTATTCATGATGTTGGTCTGTTTTCATGTGAATAGTGAGATAATATATAAAGCATTATATCTCGGTTGCTGTGTATAAACATTTGGATATTAAGAAAATATGTAGGACATGAAAGCTCATTATAGTTGTGTTAACAAGTGGATAGTATGATGCTATGTAGTAAAGTAAAGTTTGCTTTTGTTCTGTTAACATGTGGATAGCAATACAATATGTAGAACATTAAAGATTGGGATCAGACTGCTAACTTCTGGACAGTAAGATAACATGTAAGACATTAACAAATGGGAATGGTTTGTAAACATGCAAACAGTTCAATACTACATAGGACAATAAATCTCAGTGTCTGTCTGCTAACAGTTGTATACTCAGATACCATGTAGGTCACCAATGCTAAAAGCTTGGTGTTCGTCTATTAGCATGTGGATTAGTAATGTAATATGTAGGACATTACAGTTCTGTGTTCAACTGTTAACATGTGGATTAGTAATGTAATGTGTAGGGCATTACAGCTCGGTGTTGGTCTGCTAAGATGGGGATAGTATCATACTTTGTAGGACATTTATCTTGGTGTCATATGTTAATATACAGACAGTAAGATACTACATAGGACCTTAAAGCTCGGTGTTAGCCTTCATCTTTTGTCATGCTGATACTAAGATACTATATAGGAGATTAAAGCTCAGAGTTAGTCTGTTAAAATGGGGGTAGTGAGATACTTTATAGAACCGTCAAGCTCGGTTTACGTCTGTTAAAGTGGGGTCAGTAAGATATTATGTAGGACACTACACTAAACATGGAAATTAAAAGATATTTTGCAGGACAGTAAAGTTAGGTGACTGTTCATGTATGTTAATATGGGGATACTAAGGTATATTTAGGAAATTAAATATCGATGTCAGTCTACTAACATGAGGACAGTAAGATATTGTGTATGACAGCAAAGCTCAGCGTCGTGCTGATGACATGTGTACAGTTAGATATTGTGACGGACATAAAAACTTACTGTCGGCGGTTAACATGTGGGTAGTAAGATATTTTGTTTTACACAAAAATGAGGTGTTGGTCTGCTTCTGCTGACATGTCGATAGTACGATACTCTGTAGTACATTCAGGCTCTGTGTTGGCCTGTTGACATGTAGATAATAAGATACTCTGTAGTACATTCAAACTCTGTGTTGGCCTGTTGACATGTGGATAGTAAGATACTCTGTAGTACATTCAAGCTCTGTGTTGACATGCAGATAGTAAGATACTCTGTAGTACATTCAAGCTCTGTGTTGGCCTGTTGACATGTGGATAGTACGATACTCTGTAGTACATTCAAGCTCTGTGTTGGCCTGTTGACATGTGGATAGTAAGATACTCTGTAGTACATTCAAGCTCTGTGTTGACATGTGGATAGTACGATACTCTGTAGAACATTCAAGCTCTGTGTTGGCCTGTTGACATGTGGATAGTACGATACTCTGTAGTACATTCAGGCTCTGTGTTGGCCTGTTGACATGTGGATAGTACAATACTCTGTAGTACATTCAAGCTCTGTGTTGGCCTGTTGACATGGTGGCAGTAAGAAACTATGTAGGACATCAATGTTCTGGGTAAATCTAACATCTGGATAATAGATGCTGTGCAGGGCATTCAGTCTTGAGTTAGTTTGTTATTATGTGGATTGTAAAATCCTGTGTAGGACATTAAAGCTTTCTGTCTGATAACATTGGGATAATATAATCCTTGAAGGACAATACAGCTTGGAATTGGTCTGTTAATATACAGATAGCAAATTACTATGTAGGACTGTAAAGTTTGGTGTTAGTGTACATCTGTTTACATGGGGATAGTTCGATACATTATAGGACAATACAGTTTATTGTCTGTATGTTAATATTCTGACAGTAAGGTATTATATAAAAGACTGTTACCATGTGTTTAGGTAGATACTTTGTAGGACATTAAAACTTGATATTGGCATGTTAGATAGTAAGATACTATATATATGACATTAAAACTTGATGTTGGCATGTTAGATAGTAAGATACTATATATAGGACATTAAAACTTGATGTTGGCATGTTAGATAGTAAGATACTATATATAGGACATTAAAACTTGATGTTGGCATGTTAGATAGTAAGATACTATATATAGGACATTAAAACTTGATGTTGGCATGTTAGATAGTAAGATACTATATATATGACATTAAAACTTGATGTTGGCATGTTAGATAGTAAGATACTATATATAGGACATTAAAACTTGATGTTGGCATGTTAGATAGTAAGATACTATATATAGGACATTAAAACTTGATGTTGGCATGTTAGATAGTAAGATACTATATATAGGACATTAAAACTTGATGTTGGCATGTTAGATAGTAAGATACTATATATAGGACATTAAAACTTGATGTTGGCATGTTAGATAGTAAGATACTATATATAGGACATTATAACTTGATGTAGAATATTAAGATACTAGCTAGGATTTTAATGCGCAGGGTCGGTAGGTTAACATGTGGATAGTAAGATACAATGTAGGATGTTGAAGGTTTGTGTCAGTCTGTGCATTTTATCAATTGTAGAACGATTTGAGTGCTTGCTTCTGGTGGTAAAACTCGGAGAGTTCGTAACATACATTCCTTCATGTTCCAGTCTCTCTCTTGTAGCCTGTAGAGTGCAAAATATAGATAGGAATGGTTCAAATACTGCTTTGGAACAAAATCAAGAACCTAACCTACGTTTCAACATAAAATACCTTCATCAGGTACAGCGGTTAATAGAGATAAGAATATCAAACCCATCATGGAGGGGACGGCGTGGCCTAGTGGTTAAGTGGCACGGCTCACAATCGGAAGGTGCTGGGTTCGATCCCCATCACAACACCGGTCGTTACCCCGGGGAAGCAAACCCATAGAAAATGCAGGAGGAAGCAGACCCTTACATAAAATGCATGCTGATGCACTGGGCCGACAGGCGCAAAATAAAAACCACAGTGCAACGCACATCACCTTGGGGATAAGAGAAATAAGGCGAAGGCAAAACATGTTTTAAAAAAAAACAACCCATCATGGCAATAGAGATGAATCTATTCTTAAAAAAAAAAAATTTAAAAACTTTAAGCTGGGCCTCGACTTCATTGCCTCAGGTTTTTTCCCAATTTTAGCTCGGTCTCTCTCGGCAGATGGGTACCCCATCTGTCGAGAGCATCGCACAAAGCGCGAACTCCGTAGCTCTAGAGATGAACCCAGGGATCTCCGGAAAAAAATTGACATCATGGACCGACCGTCGCAGCTCAAAATCGAACCCCGACCGGGATCAAAATGCTGAGCAGCGCATGAGCTGCAGTGGTCAGCGACCCATAGCTGACTGCTAGCGTCAGGGCCAGCGAACCAGAGCTGCCAAGACCCTTCTACACCTCCACGCGGTGATCCTGGATAACAGGCTGCAGCAGGGCAGACTGGCTAAGGAGAAGGGATCGAAGAGGTAATGCTAACTCGGTACTCAAAAAATGCTTGCTGAAGTCGGATGTGTTGGACCAAAAGGTACAAATATCGCAGTCAAGCTGTAACCTATGCTGTCAGACGTAAACTTGAATTTGTTTGAAGAAAGCAGCTGTAATCCTGAGGCTGTCGATAGAGCTTGTCTAGTGTTGGCACTGGTGATGGCCACATGTGGTAGCGGGAGATTGAGAACAAACCAAGCAAAAGTAAAATTAATTAATATGAAAAAAGTTGAACTAAAATTACAATCTTCTTGCTCAGCGTTCGCCCTGAACAGGACTTTGCAAGTAGCCAGAGGTCGAAGGTTTAAATCACAGTGGGGTTCAAGATGCTGAGCAGCGCAAGAGCTGCAGTGGTCAGCGACCCATAGCTGACTGCTAGCGTTAGGGCCAGCGAACCATAGCTGCCAAGACCCTTCTACACCTCCACGCGGTGATCCTGGATAACAGGCTGCAGCAGGGTAGACTGGCTAAGGAGAAGGGATCGAAGAGGGAATGCAAACCCGGCACTCAAAAATGCTTGCTGAAGTCGGAGTGTTTGACCGAAAGGTGCAAATACCGCAGCCAAGCTGTAAACTACGACACAACGCATTCCGTTCTCTGGACTACATTCTGCTACTTACCCTTTTGGGGTTTGGTAGTGGGAGATTGAGAACGAACGAAGAAGAAGAAGAAGAACCCCGACGGCTTGACCACAAGAACCAACCACAAGAACCAACATGAACACAACAAGAACCAACATGAACACACAAAGAACCAACATGAACACATCAAGAACCAACATGAACACACCAAGAACCAACATGAACACAAAAAGAAGCAAGAAACTGGCAGGCTGGATCTCGGTGATGTGTTGAGAAGCTAGCTTTACGCTGTATTGTGATGTGTTGAGAAGCTAGCTTTACGCTGTATTGTGATGTGTTGAGAAGCTAGCTTTACACTGTATTGTGATGTGTTGAGAAGCTAGCTTTACGCTGTATTGTGATGTGTTGAGAAGCTAGCTTTACGCTGTATTGTGATGTGTTGAGAAGCTAGCCTTACACTGTATTGTGATCTGTTGAGAAGCTAGCTTTACGCTGTATTGGGACTATGCTGCTGTAAAGAAGGGCTGGCGGACACATTCTTCTTTGAGTTTTTAATGGCGCAGTGGAATGAAGCATTGTTGAGAGACATTTTGTGCTTCTCTGCCAATAATGCTCGTGAAGCTTGTGATATTCTATTTTGTTGTTGTTGTTTTTTTGTTTTGCGTTAGCCTTATTTCTCTAATCCCCAAGGCGGTGTGCGTTGCACTGTAGTTTTTATTTTGCGCCTGTCGGCCCAGTGCATCCGACATCAGCATTCATTTTATGTAAGGGTCTGCTTCCTCCTGCATTTTCTAAGGGAGACTTGATTGTTTTACAGAGTTATGTGTGTGGTAACAGTAAGGTCAAGGCTTGATTGTTTCACAGAGAGTTATGTGTGTGGTAACAGTAAGGTCAAGGCTTGATTGTTTCACAGAGAGTTATGTGTGTGGTAACAGTAAGGTCAAGACTTGATTGTTTCACAGAGAGTTATGTGGGCATTAGATGAATTTTGTGATTTAATTTTGTAATGGATGTTTGTGATGGTCGAATTGTGATAATAAAATGGCAGTATGGCACAAACAAATTAAGCTAAAACCTTCAAACATCCACAGTAGTCCACAGAAATAAAGACACTTTCCTGGGACACCATAAATTCCAACCACTCCCAGTAGATGCTAGACTAAGAATGACAGTACATGTGCTGCTGGTTCACATGTGCTGCTGGTTCGGGCATTTCATTACAAACGAAAATCTGTAACAATTAAAAATGGGGCGGCGAGTTCTAACCGGCTGATGACCCCGAGTCACGGTCTAGTGACTGGGAAAGTATACAGCATATTGAGTGTGTCAATAACTAGTTGTAATAAATTTGCTAGCGTTTACCGCAACCATTTTACTCACCTTTTAGGACTATACTTTGATGGCCACACTAGTAATTTTCTATCATACCCTGTGAACCTTGTACAAGGTTCGTCCTTCAATCAATAGAAGATGCTGGACGTTGTTGATCTGATCTTATCCAAGTATTTCTAGACGTTGACTACATTATCACCTCCAATGTCATCCACATGTATATACAGTGGATCCATGGATACTAAACACACCTGGCAATGATAAGGCAGACTTACTAGCAAAGAAAGGATCAAGACAAGAATAGCCACACGCAGCAACAGCTATACAAACAGCCAAACAGTTCATAAACAAACAAACAAAGAAACTTGGCTGAACAGATGGGCTATGGGAAACACGGGGAGGAACGTCTACATACATATAATAAACCCCAACCCAAATGACTGTTTCAATCAACTCACAAAGAAAAACCAGAGCACTATTTTCTGTCCAAGAGCCCAACACATCCCATGTGACAAGCACCTGAACAGAATCCAATCCCAACACACACCAGAGTACCAGCTGTGTACACACCAACCACTACCCACACCAGAGTACCAGCTGTGTACACACCAACCACAACCCACACCAGAGTACCAGCTGTGTACACACCAACCACAACCCACATCAGAGTACCAGCTGTGTACACACAAACCACTACCCACACCAGAGTACCAGCTGTGTACACACCAACCACAACCCACACCAGAGTACCAGCTGTGTAAACACCAACCACAACACACACCTGAGTACCAGCTGTATACACACCAACCACAACACACACAGGAGTACCAGCTGTGTACACACCAACCACAACCCACACCAGAGTACCAGCTGTGTACACACTAACTACAACCAACACCAGAGTACCAGCTGTGTACACACTAACCAAAACCAACACCAGAGTACCAGCTGTGTACACACCAACCACAACCCACACCAGAGTACCAGCTGTGTACACACCAACCACAACACACACCAGAGTGCCAGCTGTGTACACACCCAAACCGTTGGTCATCATCTCTTTCAGTGCTCAGTGCTCAACAATGTTAGGAAAATGCTTCCTCCTCCGAGGCCAGATAAATGGAACACTTTGTATGGCACTAAACAAGTAATAATCATGTGCAGATACGATTACATGGCATTTGACCGAATTCGAAAGCCCCGATTCTTCTGAATCGGTAACAACGTCTAATCAGGTAAGACATACTGATCGGACAGGTTACTCAAGGCCAGGTAAAATAATAGTGAAAAAACAACAAATGATTAGAAAAGCTTACTTTCAAATGAGCCAGCCGATGTTTCACATTAGATCCACTACTAGGGGATTGCATGTTTACATTTTGATTCGCATTATTCTTTTATAGGTCTGGTGATATTGTGAGCATAATATCTGAGTAGCAACACGTCACTTTGTCGCTATGTGCAACATTCTTTTATAGGTCTATCGATATTGCGAGCTTAATATCTGAGTAGCAACATGTCCCTTTGTTGACATGTGCATTCACAAGCAAAAACAACTAGTATTCTCTGTATAACCCACTGTATGGTCGGGCAATACAGTAAACATCACGACTGGTTCCGTATCTTTGGGTATGGCCAGGACAAGAATAGCACCACTGCCCCACAGAGAGCATGTCATAAGAGGCGATTAATTGTGTGACATGGCATAACACCGGCCATGCTTAGATGGTTTGTTAAGAGCAGCATAGATGGCGCCTAACGGCTGCGGGTCAAGTTGGTCTAGTGTTTGAGTCTATTAAGATAGACTCGCACATCTGTTAACCAAACATCGCGGCATTTGTCTTAACGCAGCGGAGTAATAAGCTGCTCGAGCCTAACCCGCGAAGCAGGGAATCCTCATCCCTCCTATATCCAACTCACACCAGAGCTGAGACCTCCACAGAAGCAGCTACCCTTGTAGAAGCACAGGTCAACTAAGACTAAGACTAAAGTAAACACACAATCTTACAAATAATATTTCTTTTGTTGCAGATTCTGCACTTTACACTATACGCAATACAAGACCTCACCACTAATGGAGTCTCCCGCGGACCACCTGGTTGAGGCATTTCCCCTCAACTGCACCTGTCCTCCACCCTGCCCGGGACTCATCAACCGTTGTCGCTGACGGTCAACTCGAAAGGCACTGGTTTAGTATGAGGATTGACTTGCAACACAAGGCAACGACTCTAGCTGGTCATCTCGGCACAGTCCCCTTGGCAACAGAACACATTTTGCAGTCCTGCCCATCGTATACCGACACAAGAAGTAGCATTTGCCAACAACCAGTATCCTTCCACGAGAAGCTGTACAGAAGTGCACGGACCCTCAAGTCAACTGCTGCCTTCGTTAGAGTCATTGAAGTCAAGGTCTGAAGACGAACGAAGGTTTAGTATGAGGATTGACTTGCAACACAAGGCAACGACTCTAGCTGGTCATCTCGGCACAGTCCCCTTGGCAACAGAACACATTTTGCAGTCCTGCCCATCGTATACCGACACAAGAAGTAGCATTTGCCAACAACCAGTATCCTTCCACGAGAAGCTGTACAGAAGTGCACGGACCCTCAAGTCAACTGCTGCCTTCGTTAGAGTCATTGAAGTCAAGGTCTGAAGACGAACGAAGAAGATCTAGCTTCGTGTCTGTTTTCGCGCCAGCCGAAGTACATCAGTCAACCTCCATCAAGAAGACCGCAGCAAAGAACTTTCCATGCTCTTGCAGTAGGAGTTTCTGTAGCAATTTACTTGCATGATGAGGTTGCTATCCTCATGCACAACTCTCTTTAGTCACGCCTTTCAATGCATGCATGGAGTTCAATCAATTAAATCAGAACAAGAGAGCATAGCTACAAATTAACTAAAGAAAGGTCAAGATAAGATATTAGGAAATATTTGTTTAGTGAGAGAGTGGTGAATGTATGGAATGCATTACCATAGGAAGTAGTGAAGGCAGGGATAGTTAATACATTTAAGAATAAATTGGATGCGCATAGCTTTTAGAGCAAGGTAATGTATATGAAACTGGTTGTATACAGACTCAGTAGAGTCTTCTAAACCAGTATAAAGAATTTAAGTTAAATCAAGATCCCTCCACTCCTTCTGTTGAAGCACAGGTCCAGTCTTATCATAGCCATCATTTAGGAAAGACATTTTCTAGTTATTTGCAGTACGGTAGCGATAATTTGTAAGTTTGCCACATCTATGAACAATCCTGTATCATCTCATTCAACATGCAATGAATGAAATCATGTACCTTACTGTGTTCGCCACTCAGAGGAAATAAATACATCGCCCAGCTTAACGTTTCGTCCTTGACCTACTGTGGCAATATTCTGCAGTGGTTTTAATCTGTCATTCCCAGTAAGGGACTCCGGGATCCACTTGGAGAGATGATGGTATTTATAGATGTGAAACAAGCAGTGACAACGATAGAAAAGATATGAATTTGAATTGCACTGTTTGGGTCTAATAGGAAACGTGTGCTGGTATTAGACCCACGGAAGAGAGGTCAGTTGTACCCTCCTAATGAAAGAGCGTCTGCTACGGTAACCCTGCTTAACCCTACAGAAATGGCAGGTTATAGACACTTGGTCATTGACTGACTAAAAAGCGCTCTAATTCGTTGGGTCTAATAGTGAACGGGTGCTGGTATTAGACCCTCGGAAGACAGGTCAGTCTTACCCTACTAATGACAGGGCGTTGCTACGGTAGTCCTGCTCAACTCGAGAGGAATCGCGAATCGCAGACATGTGGTCCACGTGCTAGGCTGATAAGCCAACGTCGCGAGGCTACCATAGAAGGGATTGCGGCCGAACGCCTCTAAGCCGGAATCCCGCCCTAAATCTCAGCACCGCTGCGATGGGAGGCTACGATAGGGTTGGGACCTGGGACTCGTGTCCCAGCCCGACCTAGTCGAGCCGCAGATAGAGGTCTCTGCCGTCCGCCGATCAAAGCGGGCGGGAAACCGCCCGATATTCACCCCATACGGCGATGAGGTGTGAAACCACTAGTAGAAGACTTAGTTCTCGGTCGGGGTGTCGTAAGCAGTAGAGCAGCCACCTCACTGCGAACTGTTGAGACGCAACCCATTGATCATGAGATATGCCCGCACACCAGGCGAACAACATCTCCGTGCCATTACCAGGCTTGTCCCCTGGTTAAATGCACTCATTCGAGAGGGTTCACAGGTCGCTGACATTTGGTCCACGTGCGTGGCTGATAAGCCAATGGTGCGAAGCTACCACCAGAGGGACAACGGCCGAACGCCTCTAAGCCAGAATCCCGCCCTAAATCTCAGCACCGCTGTGATGGGAGGCCACGATAAGGTTGGGACCTGGGGCTCACGTCTCAGCCCGGCCTGGCCGAGCCGCAGAAATGCACCTGGCCAAATGCATTCCTGCCTCGCTCTTTACCTCTGTCTACTATCAGCCATCCCAATGGACGCAGAAGAGATGCAGTCCAGCGGACATTGCACCTCCTGCCCTATTGTGACAACCTCCCGGGTGGCGGGGAATGCTAGGCGTGCCATCACTGCAGATGAGCCGAGAAAATAAAGGGAGCAAAGAGATACCTCACTCACATGCATATGCAACGTTTCTGGCAGGACGTGACGATCCTGGGACACAGTCACACATGACTGCCTCTCTTCCGGGATAGTACAAACTAGTACATAGTCCATCATTGCCAAACCCTATAGACACGAGTAGGGAAGACTCGATAGTCCTGCAAGACAACTTCCCTAAGAGAGACAACTCTGACCAAAAACAACTGCTGCCTTGCAGATAGGCTGGGGACAGCCAAAGGCTAAGGAGGGCAACCCTACAGAAACGCCTGTTGAAATCGGATGCACTGAGCCACAGGCTTAACAAAATAAAACAGTGCAACGTAAATATCGCTGTAAACAGCGTACGATGAAGAAGAAGAAGAAGAATTGCACTGCGAAGCTTATATTAAAATGCTCATAAGTGGCCGCGAAGTTATTATGGCTCACAAACAAAACATGTCTGTGTTCAGATTCCTGATCTGACAGGATCATACGCCTATTAAAATACTCGCTGAAGATGGTTCCACCAGGCTGTAAGGTACGAAACATTGTAACGCGTCTTAGAAATCACGGTAAACGAGGCAAAAAAAGAAATATAACCTTTTAGTGTTTTCTCTAGTATCATTACAAAAAAATTATTATGTGGCTGGCTGGTTTGGGTTCGTTCGTTCTCAATCTTCTACCAATCTTTCTACAATCTTTAAGTAGCAGAATGTAGTCATGAGAACGGAATGCGTTTTGTCGTAGTTTACAGCTTGACTGCGATATTTGCACCTATCGTTCCGACACATCCGAATGCAGTAGCCATTTTTTTAGTACTGGGTTAGCTTTGGGTAAGTCAATAAGTAGGCCAGACACTGATATGGGAAGCGGACAAATGTAGTTGGTGGTTTCTAAAGGTGTCATTAGAAGCAGCAACATCCGGCTTTGTGAATATGTAGGTATTAGATGCTAGGTGTCACATGCACGTGCGCAGCACAGATACAAAATGGCATCCGTTCTCACATGTTGTGTAGTTGGCTCTATTGGGGGAGGGGTGGGGGTGGGGGGTTGTAGAGGGCAAAAGGAAATGCTTCTTGTTTATGGTGAGGAGTGTAAGTCGCGTGCAGCTGTGCAATAACAATTGATAAATTCAGAAAATGACGCTAAAGCACTACTGATGAAGCCCTATCTGGTCGTCCTGTTCAGATTGCAACAAGATCACCTGTGTGGCAGGTATGGGAGATGATTCGAATTGACAAGCGAGTAACCATAGGCAATGTAGCAAATGCAATAGAGGGTTCGCATGGTTTAGTCTACAGCATAATGCATGATGGATTGAATTTCTGGAAAGTGTGCTCAGTGTGTTCACAAAATGAACCGAATGGATTGTTTCCTTCCACTGATACAGAGATGAATTGAATGTTTGTGAGGGATCAAGATGCTGAGCAGCACATGAGCTGCAGGGGTCAGCGACCCATAACTTACTGCTAGCGTCAGGGCCAGTGAACCAGAGCTGCCAAGACCCTTCTACACCTCCACGCGGTGATCCTGGATAACAGGCTGCAGCAGGGCAGACTGGCTAAGGAGAAGGGATCGAAGAGGGAATGCTAACCCGATACTCAAAAAATGTTTGCTGAAGTCGGATGTGTTGGACCGAAAGGTGCAAATATCGCAGTCAAGCTGTAAACTACGACACAACGCATTCCGTTCTCTGGACTACATTCTGCTACTTAAGCCCTTTCATGGTTTGGTAGTGGGAGACTGAGAACGAACGAAACCAAACCAAGCAAGGCCAAGACCTCGACTTCAATGACTCCAAGGAAGGCGGCAGTCGACTTGAGTCTCCGTGCACTGGTTATTGCCAAATGTTACGTCTCTTGTCGATTTACAGTGGCCAGGACTGCAACATGTGTTCTGCTGTCAAGGGGGCTGTGCCGAGATAGATGGCCAGCTTGAGTTGTTGCCTTGTGTTTCAAGTCAAGTAATCCCCATACCCAGCCAGTGCTTTTTGCGTTGATCGTCCACGACAATGGTTGATGAATCTAGAGCAGCGTGAAGGACAGAGGCAAAATGTCACAGCCAGGTGTTCCGATGGCGACCTTCCGGACGATTCCATTAGTGGTCATGTCTTGTATTTCGCAAAGTGTAAAAAGTGCACAACCTGCACCAAAAGAAATATTATTTAAAAGATTGTGTGTTGACTATAGTCTTAGTCTTAGTTGGCCTGCACTTCTACAATGGCATATGTCCCTGTGCAGGTCCCAGCTCTGGCGTGTGCTGGATGTAGCCGGACGGAATATTTTCTGCTTAGTGGGCTAGGCTCGAGCAGCTTATTACCCTTCTGCGTTAGGACAAGTACCGCTGGATGGTGGTTAACCGATGTGCGAGTCCATCTTTATAGAATCAAACACTAGTTCAAAGTTGACCCGCAGCGTGTTAGGCGCCATCTATGCTGCTCTTAACAAACGACCTAACCGTGCCCGGTATTATGCCATGTCACACAGTTAGTCGCCTCTTACGACATGCTCTCTGTGGGGCAGTGGTGTTATTCTTATGCTTGTCATTCACAAAGACCCCGGCGGAGCACTGGGGTTGTTTAATGTAATACACTGAACACACAAGTGGGTTATAGGACAGATGTTGCTTATACAGAGAATACTAGTTGTTTTTGCTTGTGCATGAACATATCGACAAAGTGACATGTTGCTACTCAGACGCTCACAATATCACTAAACCTATAAAAGAATAATGCGAATCAAAATGTATACATGCAATCCCCTAATAGTGGATCCAGTGTGAACCATCGGTTGGCTCATTTGAAAGTTAGCCTTTTTCTAATAATTTGTTGTTGTTTTATTGTTGTTATTCTTCTTCTTCGTTCGTTCTCAATATCCCGCTACCAAGCCCTGACCGTTCTCAATCTCCTGCTACCAAGCCCTGACCGTTCTCAATCTCCCGCTACCAAGCCCTGACCGTTCTCAATATCCCGCTACCAAGCCCTGACCGTTCTCAATCTCCCGCTACCAAGCCCTGACCGTTCTCAATCTCCCGCTACCAAGCCCTGACCGTTCTCAATCTCCCGCTACCAAGCCCTGAACATGACTTTGCAAGTTGCAAGATATAGTCCAGAGAACCGAATGTTTTGTGTCGTTTGACTTCGATATTTGCACTTTTTAGTTTGACACATCCGTTTTTGGATACGTGTTACTGATATTTTACCTGGCATTGGTAAACATTTCCGTTCAGTATGTTTTGCCTGAGCAGACGTTGTTACTGATTCAGAAGATTCGGGGCTCTCGCCATTCGGCCCAATGCCATGTAATGGTATCTGCACGTGAGTGTTAGCTGTTGTTTAGTGGCATACATAAAAAATCTGGCAAAGATGGCGCCGTAACTGGCTGCGAGTCTACATTTCCCTACTGTTTTGGATCATTATGGATGCCGCCAGACCACAGATTTGCCTGGAATTCACACTAGTCGACGACTTACACTTGTGTTCACGGAATCGTGGTGTTGTTTTCCGTCTGGACTTGTTATTTCGTTCTTTTTTTGTGATTTCTTCTATCCGTTTATCCTGGTCTGGACGCCGGCTGAATGGCACTACGCTTATACCTGTGTCGTATTTCACGGGTTAGTTCTGCTGGTTCATCTTCACGAACTTGGCGTGTGGGAATTTTAGATGCTACTATGATGAACTGAATACAGCTGGGGAGAGATGCCAGACTCCCTCACACACTCACACGCTGAGTGTTGTCCATACGACATCTTGTGGTTATCGAAAAGGCACGACAAACTGCGTTAGATGCCATCCCACCTTTCTACACTGCGGGTTACATGTTTACGGAAAGGTTTCGTTCGTAACCCTGAGGAAAAATCTGCATCCTATGCTATCTCCAGTCGTCTCGATGAATGTCTTGCCACTGGCGAAATGTAGCTTAGGCTCTGTGAGTGAGTTTGACAAAAGGCGCAGTTTCTTCCTCACTTTAATCCAAATACCGCGCAAGTCACCCATTTCAGCGGACACAGCAAGAGATACGACTGTCCACACGGCTGAACAAAGAGGGTGGTCTTCATCACTTGTGATGGACAACTACGATAAGGATCATACAAAGTGCTCCATTTATCTGGTCTCGGAGGAAGATATCATGTTCCTAACAGAGATTGCCGAGCACTTAAAGAGATAATGATCAACGGTTTTGTATGGGCATGTACACAGCTGGTACTCTGTTGTGTGTGTTGTGGTTGGATTCTGTTAAGGCGCTTTTTACGTGGGATGTGTTGGGCTCTCAGCCAGTCAGTGATACAGTCATTTCGATTGGGATTTACCATATGTTTGTAGACGTTCCTCTCCGTGTTTCCCTTTTGGCCCATCTGTTCAGCCAAGTTTCTTTGTTCGCTGTTCTTTTGTGAACTGTTTGGCTGTTTGTATTGCTGTTGTTGCGTGCGGCTATTCTTGTCTTGATCCCTTCTTTGCTAGTATGTCTGCCTTGTCATTGCCAGGTGTGTTTAGTGTCCATGGATCCACTGTATATCCATGTTAATGTCAGGGAAGGTGATAATGTGGTCAATGTCTAGAAATACTTGGATAAGATCAGATCTACAGTCCAGCATCTTCTAAAGTTTTAAGGACGAACATTGTACCCCGGTAACCAGGATAAGATCAGGTCTACAATGTCTAGCCCCTTCTCTTGCTTGAATCACGAACCTTGTACCACGGTACCCAGGGGTTGATAGAAAATGACCAGTGTAACCATCAAAGCAATGTCATAAAAGGTGAGTAAAATGGTTGCGGTAAAAGTTAGCAAACTTATCACACCTGACCACTGACACACTCAATCTGTTATATATTTTCGCAGTCACCAGACCGTGACTCGAGGTCATCAGCGGGTCAGAACTCGCCGCCCCATTTTTCATTGTTATAGATTTGCGTGTATAATGAAATGCCCGAATCAGCTACAAATGTACGGTCATTCTTAGTTTTGCATCTATTGAGGGCGGTTGGAGTTTAAGGTGTCCCAAAAAAGTGTCATTTCTGTGGACTACTGTGGAAGTTTGAAGGTTCTAGCTTGATTTTTGTGGTCGTTCGAAGTTTCTAGCTTGATTTCTGTGGATTATTGTGAAAAGTTTGAAGGTTCTACCTAGGTTTATTTGCGTGCTATTTCCGTTTTAGTAGACCAGTACTTATAAAACACACTATAGCACAATGTGTCCCACTTTTGTTCTAAAAATCACAATTCGTCCACCGCAAATAGCCATTTAAAAATTAAATCATATAATGCATCTAATACACACATAGCTTTCTGTGAAACAATCAAGTCTCGGCCTCACTGCTATTTGAGGCAAGGACTCCAAACTTGGTGAGCTGTTAGAAGTAGGTATGTGTATTCTATATATCAAGTAAAAATAATGTAACGGTGGCAGATTTGCTCACCTTGAAAATAAAAACATGTTTACTTCAAGACACAAACCCACATTAGTAGTGAGCCTATGACATGTATTTGACCCCTTGCCTCGACACGGGAAAACTTTTCACCAGACCAGGAAATTCAACTCAAGAATCCGGTAGAAACAACTGGGTATGTATTCAAACTGCTATAGTCCATAGATTTTTTTTTTGCAGTCTTCAATTTTCTATGACCTTAATTTTTTATGTTTTATTAATCCAAAGGTTGCTTGGTTTTAGCACAGAGCCTTTTATGTTGCATTATGTTGCATATTTTCGAAACAGTTTGACCAATACATTAGATTTTACAGTACCACACAATGCAATGGGTTCAATGCGTTTCAAAGGCGTATCCTTACAAGACGTTAGAAAGTTAACTCAATGGGACATAGACTCAGACAGACAGGGACACAGAAAGGCAGACAGACACACAGAGACAGACAGCCAGGATATACAGATTAGACATATATACACATTCTCCGACATACATACATTCATCGATACACAGACACAGACAAACAAACATACGGGCATACAGAGACAGACAGACAATAACAAACATACAGATAAACATGGAAAGACACACAGATAGACACACATATGAGACACACAGAAAAGAAACGCAGACAAAACACCCAGACATAACACAGAGCAGAGACACACGTACACGTCACACAGAAAAGGCATACATACAAGACACACAGATTAGACACACAAACAAGACACACATACAAGACACATATACAAGACACACATATTAGACACACATACTAGACACACAAACAAGACACACATACAAGACACACATATACATAAACATACACAAATGCAGAAAAGACACAGACAGTCAAAATACAGATATATAAAACACACAGACAAAACATACATACAAGACACACAGACATGACAGGCAAACAAGACAGGCAGGTAAGACAGACATACACATACATACAAATATACAGACATACATCCACACATGCGTACATGCACAAAGACCGACACACACAGAAAGACATACATACACAGATAGACACACACACACAGACCGACCTAGACAGACATATAGACACAGATAGACATACACAGACAGGCCTGACAGACATATAGACACAGAACTCCGACCTACGTCAGATGTCATTGGTGAAGGATGTATTTGCCCAGTCAGACAAGGTAAAGCATCGCTAGGCTGGTCACCTGCTCAGAGAACTGATGCCCTTTGGAGCACAGCGATAGCAGCCTGGTACCCACGAGCCAGAAGATGGCCACAGGAAAACAACCTGCGTGGCGGTGATGATGATGGATACGTCTGCCATGAAAGTTGATTCCAAAGTCCTCCCAGGCGGAACACATGATCGTCGATGGGACGCCCGCAGAAAAAAAAGTTTGGTGTGATAGGATCTCCCCGACAGACCCATTTTTCTTATCGGAGCCACATCTCTGGGCTGGAACGAATGGAATGTGATAGTGCACTTTGTGGAGGTAGAAATGAGCACAGAAACGCAGATAAGAAAACATGACAAAACATACTGAACAGGATCTGCATCGACAGCCATGAAGTCTGGAAGTGAAAAGGTGCTTCAGATTACATGCCAACACAGATGATAAGCTTAGTATCTCTTCTATGTGTTCATGTTGGTTCTTGGTGTGTTCATGTTGGTTCTTGGTGTGTTCATGGTGTGTTCATGTTGGTTCTTTATGTGTTCATGTTGGTTCTTGGTGTGTTCATGTTGGTTCTTGGTGTGTTCATGTTGGTTCTTGGTGTGTTCATGTTGGTTCTTGGTGTGTTCATGTTGGTTCTTGGTGTGTTCATATTGGTTCTTGGTGTGTTCATGTTGGTTCTTGGTGTGTTCATGTTGGTTCTTGGTGTGTTCATGTTGGTTCTTGGTGTGTTCATGTTGGTTCTTGGTGTGTTCATGTTGGTTCTTGGTGTGTTCATGTTGGTTCTTGGTGTGTTCATGTTGGTTCTTGGTGTGTTCATGGTGTGTTCATGTTGGTTCTTGGTGTGTTCATGTTGGTTCTTGGTGTGTTCATGGTGTGTTCATGTTGGTTCTTGGTGTGTTCATGTTGGTTCTTGGTGTGTTCATGTTGGTTCTTGGTGTGTTCATGTTGGTTCTTGGTGTGTTCATGTTGGTTCTTGGTGTGTTCATGTTGGTTCTTGGTGTGTTCATGGTGTGTTCATGTTGGTTCTTAGTGTGGTCATGTTGGTTCTTGGTGTGTTCATGTTGGTTCTTGGTGTGTTCATGTTGGTTCTTGGTGTGTTCATGGTGTGTTCATGTTAGTTCTTAGTGTGTTCATGTTGGTTCTTGGTGTGTTCATGTTGGTTCTTGGTGTGTTCATGTTGGTTCTTGGTGTGTTCATGGTGTGTTCATGTTGGTTCTTTATGTGTTCATGTTGGTTCTTGGTGTGGTCATGTTGGTTCTTGGTGTGTTCATGGTGTGTTCATGTTGGTTCTTTATGTGTTCATGTTGGTTCTTGGTGTGTTCATGGTGTGTTCATGTTGGTTCTTGGTGTGTTCATGGTGTGTTCATGTTGGTTCTTGGTGTATTCATGTTGGTTCTTGGTGTGGTCATGTTGGTTCTTGGTGTGTTTATGGTGTGTTCATGGTGTGTTCATGGTGTGTTCATGTTGGTTCTTAGTGTGGTCATGTTGGTTCTTGGTGTGTTCATGGTGTGTTCATGTTGGTTCTTGGTGTGTTCATGGTGTGTTCATGTTGGTTCTTGGTGTGTTCATGTTGGTTCTTGGTGTGTTCATGTTGGTTCTTGGTGTGTTCATGTTGGTTCTTGGTGTGTTCATGGTGTGTTCATGTTGGTTCTTGGTGTGTTCATGGTGTGTTCATGTTGGTTCTTAGTGTGTTCATGTTGGTTCTTGGTGTGTTCATGTTGGTTCTTGGTGTGTTCATGTTGGTTCTTGGTGTGTTCATGGTGTGTTCATGTTGGTTCTTTATGTGTTCATGTTGGTTCTTGGTGTGTTCATGGTGTGTTCATGTTGGTTCTTGGTGTGTTCATGGTGTGTTCATGTTGGTTCTTGGTGTATTCATGTTGGTTCTTGGTGTGGTCATGTTGGTTCTTGGTGTGTTTATGGTGTGTTCATGGTGTGTTCATGGTGTGTTCATGTTGGTTCTTAGTGTGGTCATGTTGGTTCTTGGTGTGTTCATGGTGTGTTCATGTTGGTTCTTGGTGTGTTCATGGTGTGTTCATGTTGGTTCTTTATGTGTTCATGTTGGTTCTTGGTGTGTTCATGGTGTGTTCATGTTGGTTCTTGGTGTGTTCATGGTGTGTTCATGTTGGTTCTTGGTGTGTTCATGTTGGTTCTTGGTGTGTTCATGTTGGTTCTTGGTGTGTTCATGTTGGTTCTTGGTGTGTTCATGTTGGTTCTTGGTGTGTTCATGTTGGTTCTTGGTGTGTTCATGTTGGTTCTTGGTGTGTTCATGTTGGTTCTTGGTGTGTTCATGTTGGTTCTTGGTGTGTTCATGGTGTGTTCATGTTGGTTCTTAGTGTGTTCATGTTGGTTCTTGGTGTGTTCATGTTGGTTCTTGGTGTGTTCATGTTGGTTCTTGGTGTGTTCATGTTGGTTCTTGGTGTGTTCATGTTGGTTCTTGGTGTGTTCATGGTGTGTTCATGTTGGTTCTTAGTGTGTTCAGGGTGTGTTCATGTTGGTTCTTGGTGTGTTCATGTTGGTTCTTGATGTGTTCATGGTGTGTTCATGTTGGTTCTTGATGTGTTCATGTTGGTTCTTGATGTGTTCATGTTGGTTCTTGATGTGTTCATGTTCGTTCTTGGTGTGTTCATGTTCGTTCTTGGTGTGTGTGTTCATGTTGGTTCTTGGTGTGTTCATGGTGTGTTCATGTTGGTTCTTGGTGTGTTCATGTTGGTTCTTGATGTGTTCATGTTGGTTCTTGGTGTGTTCATGTTGGTTCTTGGTGTGTTCATGTTGGTTCTTGATGTGTTCATGTTGGTTCTTGATGTGTTCATGTTGGTTCTTGATGTGTTCATGTTGGTTCTTGATGTGTTCATGTTCGTTCTTGGTGTGTTCATGTTGGTTCTTGGTGTGTTCATGGTGTGTTCATGTTGGTTCTTGATGTGTTCATGTTGGTTCTTGATGTGTTCATGTTGGTTCTTGATGTGTTCATGTTGGTTCTTGATGTGTTCATGTTCGTTCTTGGTGTGTTCATGTTCGTTCTTGGTGTGTTCATGTTGGTTCTTGGTGTGTTCATGGTGTGTTCATGTTGGTTCTTGGTGTGTTCATGTTGGTTCTTGATGTGTTCATGTTGGTTCTTGGTGTGTTCATGTTGGTTCTTGATGTGTTCATGTTGGTTCTTGATGTGTTCATGTTCGTTCTTGGTGTGTTCATGTTGGTTCTTGGTGTGTTCATGGTGTGTTCATGTTGGTTCTTGATGTGTTCATGTTGGTTCTTGATGTGTTCATGTTGGTTCTTGATGTGTTCAGGTTGGTTCTTGATGTGTTCATGTTGGTTCTTGGTGTGTTCATGGTGTGTTCATGTTGGTTCTTAGTGTGTTCATGTTGGTTCTTGGTGTGTTCATGTTGGTTCATGGTGTGTTCATGTTGGTTCTTAGTGTGGTCATGTTGGTTCTTGGTGTGTTCATGGTGTGTTCATGTTGGTTCTTGGTGTGTTCATGTTGGTTTTTTATGTTGTCATGTTGGTTCTTGATGTGGTCATGTTGGTTCTTGGTGTGTTCATGTTGGTTCTTGATGTGTTCATGTTGGTTCTTGATGTGTTCATGTTGGTTCTTGATGTGTTCATGTTGGTTCTTGATGTGTTCATGTTGGTTCTTGGTGTGTTCATGGTGTGTTCATGTTGGTTCTTAGTGTGGTCATGTTGGTTCTTGGTGTGTTCATGGTGTGTTCATGTTGGTTCTTAGTGTGTTCATGTTGGTTCTTAGTGTGGTCATGTTGGTTCTTGGTGTGTTCATGGTGTGTTCATGTTGGTTTTTTATGTTGTCATGTTGGTTCTTGATGTGTTCATGTTGGTTCTTGGTGTGTTCATGTTGGTTTTTTATGTTGTCATGTTGGTTCTTGATGTGGTCATGTTGGTTCTTGGTGTGTTCATGTTGGTTCTTGATGTGTTCATGTTGGTTCTTGGTGTGTTCATGGTGTGTTCATGTTGGTTCTTGATGTGGTCATGTTGGTTCTTGGTGTGTTCATGGTGTGTTCATGTTGGTTCTTGGTGTGTTCATGTTGGTTTTTTATGTGTTCATGTTGGTTCTTGATGTGTTCATGTTGGTTCTTGATGTGTTCATGTTGGTTCTTGGTGTGTTCATGTTGGTTCTTAGTGTGGTCATGTTGGTTCTTGGTGTGTTCATGGTGTGTTCATGTTGGTTCTTAGTGTGTTCATGTTGGTTCTTAGTGTGGTCATGTTGGTTCTTGGTGTGTTCATGGTGTGTTCATGTTGGTTTTTTATGTTGTCATGTTGGTTCTTGATGTGTTCATGTTGGTTCTTGGTGTGTTCATGTTGGTTCTTGGTGTGTTCATGGTGTGTTCATGTTGGTTCTTGATGTGTTCATGGTGTGTTCATGTTGGTTCTTGGTGTGTTCATGGTGTGTTCATGTTGGTTCTTGGTGTGTTCATGTTGGTTCTTGATGTGTTCATGTTGGTTCTTGGTGTGTTCATGTTGGTTCTTGATGTGTTCATGTTGGTTCTTGATGTGTTCATGTTGGTTCTTGGTGTGTTCATGGTGTGTTCATGTTGGTTCTTGATGTGTTCATGTTGGTTCTTGGTGTGTTCATGGTGTGTTCATGTTGGTTCTTGATGTGTTCATGTTGGTTCTTGGTGTGTTCATGGTGTGTTCATGTTGGTTCTTGGTGTGTTCAGGTTGGTTCTTGATGTGTTCATGTTGGTTCTTGGTGTGTTCATGGTGTGTTCATGTTGGTTCTTGATGTGTTCATGTTGGTTCTTGATGTGTTCATGTTGGTTCTTGATGTGTTCATGTTGGTTCTTGGTGTGTTCATGTTGGTTCTTAGTGTGGTCATGTTGGTTCTTGGTGTGTTCATGGTGTGTTCATGTTGGTTCTTGGTGTGTTCATGGTGTGTTCATGTTGGTTCTTGGTGTGTTCATGGTGTGTTCATGTTGGTTCTTGGTGTGTTCATGTTGGTTCTTGATGTGTTCATGTTGGTTCTTGATGTGTTCATGTTGGTTCTTGATGTGTTCATGTTGGTTTCTTGTGTGTTCATGGTGTGTTCATGTTGGTTCTTAGTGTGGTCATGTTGGTTCTTGGTGTGTTCATGGTGTGTTCATGTTGGTTCTTGATGTGTTCATGTTGGTTCTTGATGTGTTCATGTTCGTTCTTGGTGTGTTCATGTTGGTTCTTGGTGTGTTCATGGTGTGTTCATGTTGGTTCTTGATGTGTTCATGTTGGTTCTTGGTGTGTTCATGGTGTGTTCATGTTGGTTCTTTATGTGTTCAGGTTGGTTCTTGATGTTGTCATGTTCGTTCATGGTGTGTTCATGTTGGTTCTTGGTGTGTTCATGGTGTGTTCATGTTGGTTCTTGATGTGTTCATGTTGGTTCTTGATGTGTTCATGTTGGTTCTTAGTGTGGTCATGTTGGTTCTTGGTGTGTTCATGTTGGTTCTTGGTGTGTTCATGTTGGTTCTTGATGTGTTCATGTTGGTTCTTGATGTGTTTATGTTGGTTCTTTGTGTTCATGTTGGTTCTTTGTGTTCATGTTGGTTCTTGGTGTGTTCATGTTGGTTCTTGGTGTGTTCATGGTGTGTTCATGTTGGTTCTTGATGTGTTCATGGTGTGTTCATGTTGGTTCTTGGTGTGTTCATGGTGTGTTCATGTTGGTTCTTGGTGTGTTCATGTTGGTTCTTGATGTGTTCATGTTGGTTCTTGGTGTGTTCATGTTGGTTCTTGATGTGTTCATGTTGGTTCTTGATGTGTTCATGTTCGTTCTTGGTGTGTTCATGTTGGTTCTTGGTGTGTTCATGGTGTGTTCATGTTGGTTCTTGATGTGTTCATGTTGGTTCTTGATGTGTTCATGTTGGTTCTTGATGTGTTCATGTTGGTTCTTGATGTGTTCATGTTGGTTCTTGGTGTGTTCATGGTGTGTTCATGTTGGTTCTTGATGTGTTCAGGTTGGTTCTTGATGTGTTCATGTTGGTTCTTGATGTGTGTATTGGTTCTTGGTGTGTTCATGTTGGTTCTTGATGTGTTCATGTTGGTTCTTGGTGTGTTCATGTTGGTTCTTGATGTGTTCATGTTGGTTCTTGATGTGTTCATGTTGGTTCTTGATGTGTTCATGTTGGTTCTTGATGTGTTCATGTTGGTTCTTGATGTGTTCATGTTGGTTCTTGATGTGTTCATGTTGGTTCTTGATGTGTTCATGTTGGTTCTTGATGTGTTCATGTTGGTTCTTGATGTGTTCATGTTGGTTCTTGGTGTGTTCATGGTGTGTTCATGTTGGTTCTTGGTGTGTTCATGTTGGTTCTTGATGTTGTCATGTTGGTTCTTGATGTGTTCATGTTGGTTCTTGGTGTGTTCATGGTGTGTTCATGTTGGTTCTTAGTGTGGTCATGTTGGTTCTTGGTGTGTTCATGGTGTGTTCATGTTGGTTCTTGGTGTGTTCATGGTGTGTTCATGTTGGTTCTTGATGTGTTCATGTTGGTTCTTGATGTGTTCATGTTGGTTCTTGGTGTGTTCATGTTGGTTCTTGATGTGTTCATGTTGGTTCTTGGTGTGTTCATGGTGTGTTCATGTTGGTTCTTAGTGTGGTCATGTTGGTTCTTGGTGTGTTCATGGTGTGTTCATGTTGGTTCTTGGTGTGTTCATGGTGTGTTCATGTTGGTTCTTGATGTGTTCATGTTGGTTCTTGATGTGTTCATGTTGGTTCTTGATGTGTTCATGTTGGTTCTTGGTGTGTTCATGGTGTGTTCATGTTGGTTCTTAGTGTGGTCATGTTGGTTCTTGGTGTGTTCATGGTGTGTTCATGTTGGTTCTTGGTGTGTTCATGTTGGTTCTTGATGTGTTCATGTTGGTTCTTGGTGTGTTCATGTTGGTTCTTGATGTGTTCATGTTGGTTCTTGGTGTGTTCATGTTGGTTCTTGATGTGTTCATGTTGGTTCTTGGTGTGTTTATGTTGGTTCTTGATGTGTTCATGTTGGTTCTTGATGTGTTTATGTTGGTTCTTTGTGTTCATGTTGGTTCTTGATGTGTTCATGTTGGTTCTTGGTGTGGTCATGTTGGTTCTTGGTGTGTTCATGGTGTGTTCATGTTGGTTTTTTATGTTGTCATGTTGGTTCTTGATGTGTTCATGTTGGTTCTTGGTGTGTTCATGTTGGTTCTTGGTGTGTTCATGTTGGTTCTTGGTGTGTTCATGTTGGTTCTTGGTGTGTTCATGTTGGTTCTTGGTGTGTTCATGTTGGTTCTTGATGTGTTCATATTGGTTCTTTGTGTTCATGTTGGTTCTTGGTGTGTTCATGTTGGTTCTTTGTGTTCATGTTGGTTCTTGGTGTGTTCATGTTGGTTCTTGGTGTGTTCATGTTGGTTCTTGGTGTTGACATGTTGGTTCTTGGTGTGTTCATGTTGGTTCTTGATGTTGTCATGTTGGTTCTTGATGTTGTCATGTTGGTTCTTGGTGTGTTCATGTTGGTTCTTGGTGTTGTCATGTTGGTTCTTGGTGTGTTCATGTTGGTTCTTGATGTTGTCATGTTGGTTCTTGGTGTGTTCATGGTGTGTTCATGTTGGTTCTTGGTGTGTTCATGTTGGTTCTTGATGTGTTCATGTTGGTTCTTGATGTGTTCATGTTGGTTCTTGATGTGTTCATGTTGGTTCTTGGTGTGTTCATGGTGTGTTCATGTTGGTTCTTAGTGTGGTCATGTTGGTTCTTGGTGTGTTCATGGTGTGTTCATGTTGGTTTTTGGTGTGTTCATGTTGGTTCTTGGTGTGTTCATGTTGGTTCTTGATGTGTTCATGTTGGTTCTTGGTGTGTTCATGTTGGTTCTTGATGTGTTCATGTTGGTTCTTAGTGTGGTCATGTTGGTTCTTGGTGTGTTCATGTTGGTTCTTGATGTGTTCATGTTGGTTCTTGATGTGTTCATGTTGGTTCTTGGTGTGTTCATGGTGTGTTCATGTTGGTTCTTAGTGTGGTCATGTTGGTTCTTGGTGTGTTCATGGTGTGTTCATGTTGGTTCTTAGTGTGTTCATGTTGGTTCTTAGTGTGGTCATGTTGGTTCTTGGTGTGTTCATGGTGTGTTCATGTTGGTTTTTTATGTTGTCATGTTGGTTCTTGATGTGTTCATGTTGGTTCTTGGTGTGTTCATGTTGGTTCTTGGTGTGTTCATGTTGGTTCTTGGTGTGTTCATGTTGGTTCTTGGTGTGTTCATGTTGGTTCTTGATGTGTTCATATTGGTTCTTTGTGTTCATGTTGGTTCTTGGTGTGTTCATGTTGGTTCTTTGTGTTCATGTTGGTTCTTGGTGTGTTCATGTTGGTTCTTGGTGTGTTCATGTTGGTTCTTGGTGTTGTCATGTTGGTTCTTGGTGTGTTCATGTTGGTTCTTGATGTTGTCATGTTGGTTCTTGATGTTGTCATGTTGGTTCTTGGTGTGTTCATGTTGGTTCTTGGTGTTGTCATGTTGGTTCTTGGTGTGTTCATGTTGGTTCTTGATGTTGTCATGTTGGTTCTTGGTGTGTTCATGTTGGTTCTTGATGTGTTCATGTTGGTTCTTGGTGTGTTCATGTTGGTTCTTGGTGTGTTCATGTTGGTTCTTGGTGTGTTCATGTTGGTTCTTGGTGTGTTCATGTTGGTTCTTGGTGTGTTCATGTTGGTTCTTGGTGTGTTCATGTTGGTTCTTGGTGTGTTCATGTTGGTTCTTGGTGTGTTCATGTTGGTTCTTGGTGTGTTCATGTTGGTTCTTGGTGTGTTCATGTTGGTTCTTGATGTGTTCATGTTGGTTCTTGATGTGTTCATGTTGGTTCTTTGTGTTCATGTTGGTTCTTGGTGTGTTCATGTTGGTTCTTTGTGTTCATGTTGGTTCTTGGTGTGTTCATGTTGGTTCTTTGTGTTCATGTTGGTTCTTGGTGTGTTCATGTTGGTTCTTTGTGTTCATATTGGTTCTTTGTGTTCATGTTGGTTCTTTGTGTTCATGTTGGTTCTTTGTGTTCATGTTGGTTCTTGGTGTGTTCATGTTGGTTCTTTGTGTTCATGTTGGCTCTTGATGTTGTCATGTTGGTTCTTGGTGTGTTCATGTTGGTTCTTGATGTGTTTATGTTGGTTCTTTGTGTTCATGTTGGTTCTTTGTGTTCATGTTGGCTCTTGATGTTGTCATGTTGGTTCTTGGTGTGTTCATGTTGGTTCTTGATGTGTTTATGTTGGTTCTTTGTGTTCATGTTGGTTCTTGGTGTGTTCATGTTAGTTCTTGGTGTGTTCATGTTGGTTCTTGATGTGTTCATGTTGGTTCTTGGTGTGTTCATGTTGGTTCTTGATGTGTTCATGTTGGTTCTTTGTGTTCATGTTGGTTCTTGGTGTGTTCATGTTGGTTCTTGGTGTGTTCATGTTGGTTCTTGATGTGTTCATGTTGGTTCTTGGTGTGTTCATGTTGGTTCTTGATGTGTTCATGTTGGTTCTTTGTGTTCATGTTGGTTCTTGGTGTGTTCATGTTGGTTCTTGGTGTGTTCATGTTGGTTCTTGATGTGTTCATGTTGGTTCTTGATGTGTTCATGTTGGTTCTTGATGTGTTCATGTTGGTTCTTGATGTGTTTATGTTGGTTCTTTGTGTTCATGTTGGTTCTTGGTGTGTTCATGTTGGTTCTTGATGTGTTTATGTTGGTTCTTGATGTGTTCATGTTGGTTCTTGATGTGTTCATGTTGGTTCTTGGTGTGTTCATGTTGGTTCTTGATGTGTTCATGTTGGTTCTTTGTGTTCATGTTGGTTCTTGGTGTGTTCATGTTGGTTCTTGGTGTGTTCATGTTGGTTCTTGATGTGTTCATGTTGGTTCTTGGTGTGTTCATGTTGGTTCTTGATGTGTTCATGTTGGTTCTTTGTGTTCATGTTGGTTCTTGGTGTGTTCATGTTGGTTCTTGGTGTGTTCATGTTGGTTCTTGATGTGTTCATGTTGGTTCTTGATGTGTTCATGTTGGTTCTTGATGTGTTCATGTTGGTTCTTGATGTGTTCATGTTGGTTCTTGATGTGTTCATGTTGGTTCTTTGTGTTCATGTTGGTTCTTGGTGTGTTCATGTTGGTTCTTGATGTGTTCATGTTGGTTCTTTGTGTTCATGTTGGTTCTTTGTGTGTTCATGTTGGTTCTTGATGTGTTCATGTTGGTTCTTTGTGTTCATGTTGGTTCTTGGTGTGTTCATGTTGGTTCTTGGTGTGTTCATGTTGGTTCTTGATGTGTTCATGTTGGTTCTTGATGTGTTCATGTTGGTTCTTGATGTGTTCATGTTGGTTCTTGGTGTGTTCATGTTGGTTCTTGATGTTTTCATGTTGGTTCTTGATGTGTTCATGTTGGTTCTTTGTGTTCATGTTGGTTCTTGGTGTGTTCATGTTGGTTCTTTGTGTTCATGTTGGTTCTTGGTGTGTTCATGTTGGTTCTTTGTGTTCATGTTGGTTCTTGGTGTGTTCATGTTGGTTCTTTGTGTTCATATTGGTTCTTTGTGTTCATGTTGGTTCTTTGTGTTCATGTTGGTTCTTTGTGTTCATGTTGGTTCTTGGTGTGTTCATGTTGGTTCTTTGTGTTCATGTTGGCTCTTGATGTTGTCATGTTGGTTCTTGGTGTGTTCATGTTGGTTCTTGATGTGTTTATGTTGGTTCTTTGTGTTCATGTTGGTTCTTGGTGTGTTCATGTTGGTTCTTTGTGTTCATGTTGGCTCTTGATGTTGTCATGTTGGTTCTTGGTGTGTTCATGTTGGTTCTTGATGTGTTCATGTTGGTTCTTGATGTGTTCATGTTGGTTCTTGATGTGTTCATGTTCGTTCTTGGTGTGTTCATGTTCGTTCTTGGTGTGTTCATGTTGGTTCTTGGTGTGTTTATGTTGGTTCTTTGTGTTCATGTTGGTTTTTGGTGTGTTCATGTTGGTTCTTGGTGTGTTCATGTTGGTTCTTGATGTGTTCATGTTGGTTCTTGGTGTGTTCATGTTGGTTCTTGGTGTGTTCATGTTGGTTCTTGATGTGTTCATGTTGGTTATTGATGTGTTCATGTTGGTTCTTGGTGTGTTCATGTTGATTCTTGGTGTGTTCATGTTGGTTCTTGATGTGTTCATGTTGGTTCTTGGTGTGTTCATGTTGGTTCTTGGTGTGTTCATGTTGGTTCTTGGTGTGTTCATGTTGGTTCTTGATGTGTTCATGTTGGTTCTTGGTGTGTTCATGTTGGTTCTTGATGTGTTCATGTTGGTTCTTGGTGTGTTCATGTTGGTTCTTGATGTGTTCATGTTGGTTCTTTGTGTTCATGTTGGTTCTTTGTGTTCATGTTGGCTCTTGATGTTGTCATGTTGGTTCTTGGTGTGTTCATGTTGGTTCTTGATGTGTTCATGTTGGTTCTTTGTGTTCATGTTGGTTCTTGGTGTGTTCATGTTAGTTCTTGGTGTGTTCATGTTGGTTCTTGATGTGTTCATGTTGGTTCTTGGTGTGTTCATGTTGGTTCTTGGTGTGTTCATGTTGGTTCTTTGTGTTCATGTTGGTTCTTGGTGTGTTCATGTTGGTTCTTGGTGTGTTCATGTTGGTTCTTGATGTGTTCATGTTGGTTCTTGGTGTGTTCATGTTGGTTCTTGATGTGTTCATGTTGGTTCTTTGTGTTCATGTTGGTTCTTGGTGTGTTCATGTTGGTTCTTGGTGTGTTCATGTTGGTTCTTGATGTGTTCATGTTGGTTCTTGATGTGTTCATGTTGGTTCTTGATGTGTTCATGTTGGTTCTTGATGTGTTTATGTTGGTTCTTTGTGTTCATGTTGGTTCTTGGTGTGTTCATGTTGGTTCTTGATGTGTTTATGTTGGTTCTTGATGTGTTCATGTTGGTTCTTGATGTGTTCATGTTGGTTCTTGGTGTGTTCATGTTGGTTCTTGATGTGTTCATGTTGGTTCTTTGTGTTCATGTTGGTTCTTGGTGTGTTCATGTTGGTTCTTGGTGTGTTCATGTTGGTTCTTGATGTGTTCATGTTGGTTCTTGGTGTGTTCATGTTGGTTCTTGATGTGTTCATGTTGGTTCTTTGTGTTCATGTTGGTTCTTGGTGTGTTCATGTTGGTTCTTGGTGTGTTCATGTTGGTTCTTGATGTGTTCATGTTGGTTCTTGATGTGTTCATGTTGGTTCTTGATGTGTTCATGTTGGTTCTTGATGTGTTCATGTTGGTTCTTGATGTGTTCATGTTGGTTCTTTGTGTTCATGTTGGTTCTTGGTGTGTTCATGTTGGTTCTTGATGTGTTCATGTTGGTTCTTTGTGTTCATGTTGGTTCTTGGTGTGTTCATGTTGGTTCTTGATGTGTTCATGTTGGTTCTTTGTGTTCATGTTGGTTCTTGGTGTGTTCATGTTGGTTCTTGGTGTGTTCATGTTGGTTCTTGATGTGTTCATGTTGGTTCTTGATGTGTTCATGTTGGTTCTTGATGTGTTCATGTTGGTTCTTGGTGTGTTCATGTTGGTTCTTGATGTTTTCATGTTGGTTCTTGATGTGTTCATGTTGGTTCTTTGTGTTCATGTTGGTTCTTGGTGTGTTCATGTTGGTTCTTTGTGTTCATGTTGGTTCTTGGTGTGTTCATGTTGGTTCTTTGTGTTCATGTTGGTTCTTGGTGTGTTCATGTTGGTTCTTTGTGTTCATATTGGTTCTTTGTGTTCATGTTGGTTCTTTGTGTTCATGTTGGTTCTTTGTGTTCATGTTGGTTCTTGGTGTGTTCATGTTGGTTCTTTGTGTTCATGTTGGCTCTTGATGTTGTCATGTTGGTTCTTGGTGTGTTCATGTTGGTTCTTGATGTGTTTATGTTGGTTCTTTGTGTTCATGTTGGTTCTTGGTGTGTTCATGTTGGTTCTTTGTGTTCATGTTGGCTCTTGATGTTGTCATGTTGGTTCTTGGTGTGTTCATGTTGGTTCTTGATGTGTTTATGTTGGTTCTTTGTGTTCATGTTGGTTCTTTGTGTTCATGTTGGCTCTTGATGTTGTCATGTTGGTTCTTGGTGTGTTCATGTTGGTTCTTGATGTGTTTATGTTGGTTCTTTGTGTTCATGTTGGTTTTTGGTGTGTTCATGTTGGTTCTTGGTGTGTTCATGTTGGTTCTTGATGTGTTCATGTTGGTTCTTGGTGTGTTCATGTTGGTTCTTGGTGTGTTCATGTTGGTTCTTGATGTGTTCATGTTGGTTATTGATGTGTTCATGTTGGTTCTTGGTGTGTTCATGTTGATTCTTGGTGTGTTCATGTTGGTTCTTGATGTGTTCATGTTGGTTCTTGGTGTGTTCATGTTGGTTCTTGGTGTGTTCATGTTGGTTCTTGGTGTGTTCATGTTGGTTCTTGATGTGTTCATGTTGGTTCTTGGTGTGTTCATGTTGGTTCTTGATGTGTTCATGTTGGTTCTTGGTGTGTTCATGTTGGTTCTTGATGTGTTCATGTTGGTTCTTGATGTGTTCATGTTGGTTCTTGATGTGTTCATGTTGGTTCTTGGTGTGTTCATGTTGGTTCTTGATGTGTTCATGTTGGTTCTTTGTGTTCATGTTGGTTCTTGGTGTGTTCATGTTGGTTCTTGATGTGTTCATGTTGGTTCTTTGTGTTCATGTTGGTTCATGGTGTGTTCATGTTGGTTCTTGATGTGTTCATGTTGGTTCTTTGTGTTCATGTTGGTTCTTGGTGTGTTCATGTTGGTTCTTGGTGTGTTCATGTTGGTTCTTGATGTGTTCATGTTGGTTCTTGATGTGTTCATGTTGGTTCTTTGTGTTCATGTTGGTTCTTGGTGTGTTCATGTTGGTTCTTAGTGTGTTCATGTTGGTTCTTGATGTGTTCATGTTGGTTCTTGATGTGTTCATGTTGGTTCTTGGTGTGTTCATGTTGGTTCTTGATGTGTTCATGTTGGTTCTTGGTGTGTTCATGTTGGTTCTTGATGTGTTCATGTTGGTTCCTGATGTGTTCATGTTGGTTCTTGATGTGTTCATGTTGGTTCCTGATGTGTTTATGTTGGTTCCTGATGTGTTCATCCCCCTTGTGAATACATTAATCTCTACTGCCATGATGGCTTTGACACTCTTATCTGTCTTGACCCCTGTAACTGATGCAGGTATTTTATGTCGTAACGTAGTTTAGGTTCTTGATTTTGTTCTAAAGCAGTTTCTGAACCATTCCTATCTATGATTTTATAATCCACAGGCGACAAGAGAGAGACTGGAGCTTAAGGGAACTAGGTTCAGAACTCTCCTAGTTTTGTCACCAAAAGCAAGCACTCCAATCGCTCTACAATTGATAAAATATATACACCAAAACTAAGCATTAATGTCTAAAATAGTATCTTACTATCTACATGTTAACAAACAACCCTGGGCATTACTGTTCTAGCTAGTATCTTGCTAAGCCACATCAAGTTTTAATGTCTTATATATATATAGTATCTTACTATCCACAAACTAACATACCAACATCAAATTTTGATGTAACTTTGTTAGTAATACATAATATATTTCTATCCACAGTTAAACAGGCAGACACTGCGCTTTACTGTTAAAAATAATATCTTACAACCCCCATGTTAACAGACCGACAGTAAATTTTAATGTCCTACACAATATCTCACTGTAATGTCATCAGCCGAACTCTGAGCTTTGCTGTCCTATTGTACTATCCACATGTTTTAATGTGATACATAGCATTTTACAGTCTCCATATGAACAGACCAACACCAAGCTGTAATGTCCTAATAAAAAATCTTTCTTTCTAAATGTTAGTAAACTAATATCAAGCTGTAATGTCCTAATAACAAATCTTTCTTTCTAAATGTTAGTAGACTAATATCAAGCTGTAATGTCCTAATAAAAAATCTTTCTTTCTAAATGTTAGTAAACTAATATCAAGCTGTAATGTCCTAATAAAAAATCTTTCTTTCTAAATGTTAGCAGACTAATATCAAGCTGTAATGTCCTAATAAAAAATCTTTCTTTCTAAATGTTAGTAGACTAATATCAAGCTGTAATGTACTAATAAAAAATCTTTCTTTCTAAATGTTAGCAGACTAATATCAAGCTGTAATGTCCTAATAAAAAATCTTTCTTTCTAAGATGAATAGGGCTTTGCAAGTAGCAGGATGTAGTCCGGAAAACGGAATGCGTTGTGTCGATAGTTTACAGCTTGCCTGCAATATTTGCACATTTCGGTCCGACACAACCGTCTTCGACAATTTAATGTCATACAAAGCCTTATACTGTACACATGTTAGCAGACTGACATCGATATATAATATCCAACATACTATCTTAGTATCCATATATTAACATATATGAACAGTCACCTAACTTTACTGTCCTGCAAAGTATCTTACAATTTCCATGTTAACAAGTTTACCTAGAAGCTTTAGTGTCCTACATAATATCTTACTGACCCCACTTTAACAGGCCTAAACCAAGCTTGACGGTTCTATAAATAATCTCACTGGCCCTATTGTAACAGACCAACTCTGAGCTTTAATCTCCTATATAGTATCTCACTACTCCCATTTTAAGAGACCAACTCTGAGCTTTAATCTCCTATATAGCATCTCACTACTCCCATTTTAACAGACCAACTCTGAGCTTTAATCTCCTATATAGTATCTCACTGCCCCCATTATAACAGACCAACTCTGAGCTTTAATCTCCTATATAGTATCTCACTGCCCCCATTATAACAGACCAACTCTGAGCTTTAATCTCCTATATAGTATCTCACTGCCCCCATTATAACAGACCAACTCTGAGCTTTAATCTCCTATAAAGTATCTTAGTATCAGCATGACAAAAGATGAAGGCCAACACCGAGCTTTAAGGCCCTATGTAGTATCTTACTGTCTGTATATTAACAGATGGACACCAAGATAACGGTCTTACAAAGTATCATACTATCCCCATCTTAGCAGACCAACACTGAGCTGTAATGCCCTACACATTACATTACTAATCCACATGTTAACAGATGAACACAGAGCTGTAATGTCCTACATATTACATTACTAATCCACATGTTAACAGATGAACACAGAGCTGTAATGTCCTACATATTACATTACTAATCCACATGTTAACAGATGAACACAGAGCTGTAATGCCCTACATATTACATTACTAATCCACATGCTAATAGACGAACACCAAGCTTTTAGCATTGGTGACCTACATGGTATCTGAGTATACAACTGTTAGCAGACAGACACTGAGATTTATTGTCCTATGTAGCATTGAACTGTTTGCATGTTTACAAACCATTCCTATTTGTTAATGTCCTACATGTTATCTTACTGTCCAGAAGTTAGCAGTCTGATCCCAATCTTTAATGTCCTACATATTGTTTTACTATACTGCTAGCTTTACTGTCCCCCATAGCATTGTACTATCCCCTTGTTAGCACATAAACATAGAGCTTACATGTCCTATATATTTTCTTAATATTCAAATGTTAACACATAACAACCAAGATGTAATGTTCTATATAGTATCTTACTATCCCTTTGATAACACATCAACACTGAGCTGTAATATCATACATAATATCTTACTATCCTCATGTTTACAAACCAACACCAAGAACATGTATCCAATATAGTATCTTATAGTTCACTTGTATTAACAGACCAACACTGAACTTTACTTTCCTTTATATCCTGTTACTACCCAGATGTTAACAAGCAAATACCAAGCTTTAATGTCCTATACAGTGTCATACCTTCCATATGTAAACAGACAGATACCAAGAATGAATGTCATAACAACTTCCTGCTTTCTCCATGTCAATAGACCAACACTGAGCTCTAATGTTTAAAAAAAAAAAATTTCTATTAATATATTAACAGACCTACACTGAGCCTTATCGTTAAAAAAAAGTATCTTCCATTCCACATATAAAGCTATGGCAAAAGGCTTAATTATTTTATTATCTGACTATCGTGCATATTATCCTAGTAATCACATGTTAATAGATTCACAACGAGCTTCAAAGTTCTACATTTTATGCTTGAACCCACATGCCAGAAGAACACTGAGCTTTATCTGTTGTACATATATCTTACCATCCACCTATTAACAGACCAATACCGAGAATTTACACTCTACATGTTATCTTACCATCCACATTTTAACAGACCAATACTGAGATTTGAAACCCTAAATTTTATCTTACTATCCACATGGCAACAGATGTAGACCGACACCAAACTTGACAATCCTACATAGTAGCATATAATCCATATATTAACAGACCAACACCAAAATGTGTGTCCTACATAGCATTTTACTGTCACCATGTTAACAGACACCATGTTTTAATGACATGAGATATCAGAAGACGTAGAGCTGAAACAGAAGCTGTGGTGCAGCCACTCCGACCTGGAGGAATACACAGATTTAGTGTTGTACATATTATCTTACTATTTACAAATCAACAGATGCAAACCAACTTGGAGATTTACTGTCTTAAAAAATTTCTTACTATGCGCATGTTAGTAGACTAACGCTGAGCTTAGATGTCTCACATAGTATCTCACTATCAACATATTAGCCGACTGACACCAAGCTTTATTCTTCTACATATTATCTTACTATCCACATGTTAACACACACACACACAACAATATTTAAATTCGTACATAGTATTTTACTATCTACAAGTTAACCACAATAGCATTATCGACTCTCAAACCCTTGGGAGGTTTGCACACACTGGCATTTTAAAACAAGTTAAACACTTATTGAGTATGTAGTTGCTTAATGGCTGAATCAATAACAACAGAATCAAACAAAGGGGTTCTACTACCAGTTGAACAGAAGAGAGCAGGTCGTGGTCTTCAGACTCTGCACAGGCCACAACAGACTGAGGTACCATCTATTCAATAAACTGAAGATAGGTGGCACTGACGAATGGTGCGCACTGTGGTACAGGGAAAATGTCAGCTGAACATCTGCTGCAAAATTGCTCGACATACGAGGATAAGAGAAAGCACATGTGGCCATCAGTAGTGCCAACACTAGACAAGCTGTATGGCAGTGTCGACAGACTCAGGATGACAGCTGCTTTCTTCGAACAAATTCAAGTTGACATCTGACAGTGTACGAAGAAGAAGAAACAAAGGGGTTCTGCAAGCAATTCTAGAGCTGCATTTTTAAAAGCCAGTAGCAACAGTACGTAAGAAGTATTACCAAGTTTTGGAAATCTGTCAATAGCGTACGACTTTACGCAGTTGTACACACAAACAAAAGCAAATAAATATGTGCATGTGTGCATGAATGTATGTTTAATATAACAAGGTATGTATTACAACATTACCAGGCTTTCCATTTGTAGTATGTTAATAGTGCCATTACTCGAATATACTACATGTACACAGAGTGACAGCAAAGAACAATTTAATCAATACCTGGACTTTAGGAATGTGTACTTTAACATCTGTTTGTTTACATTCATGAATATGGCATCTTGTGTGTCTTGTGAAAAAATAAAGAGACAAACACACACTGGAAAAAGGTTCATTTAATATTTACGTATTTCGGATGTCACATTATGAATATTACGTCTACATTTATTCAGCCAGCAGTGAACATGCAAGATTTCAAATGCCAAGTGTTATTATATTGATGATAATGGGTGTCCTGCTCTAAAAGATGTACAGTTTAAATGTTGAATAAGTACAATAAGATTAACAATCTACAGATGGTTTGTTAGAGAAATTTAAAACAAAAAAGTTTACATACCTTCACTTACATTTCATTTGATCCAAGAATTTAAAAGTAGCACACACGCAATATAAGCACGCATAACCATAAACAACTCTCAGCACATATCTTCGATTAGCTAGGTACAGTTACACAGCCTAGTAGTGAACTGTGTTTACACGGACAATGATTACTTCTCCACAAGGGCAATGTATTCAAAAGGAAGGGATGTAATAAATACATTACAATAATATACATAATTTAATAATTACATGATAATAACGAAAATATTTATAATAGTTAAGGGTGTATTTAATGCATCATACTATATAAACTTTACTCTTGGGCAATTTATAACATTTATTTACGATTTATGGATATTATTAAATTACTTTTTGAAAACAATATGCGAGCCGCTGTTACCACAACAGAGGTAGCTTAAACAGGCATCAGCATATATGTAAACTGTAACCTTATTATTAACAGCTACAGGAGCAGCCAGTGTTGTCTTCTGCCAGTTACTTGTCTAGTTCGCTCCATGACTTCGACGCCGGTCAAGGTTCAAGGTTCAGCTCTTGTGATAAGCACGGCTTTGCTGTCACAATCGTCGCCGACGAGCGCCCGGGGTCGCGAGCTGTTCCTCCCCATATGTCGTGCACGAGGACGACAACAAGCGTGAGAAATTTGGTCGGGTGGATAATTAACACCTATCGCCTTCAGTGTACAGATGCCAATGTACACGTCCATGTGGTTCTGGTGTAGGGCCATAGCTCACTCGTTCTAGGTTTGTAACCTGGATAAAGAGGGGAGACGCCCAAGCCAGAACCTCTCACGCAAATTTTTTATGATGGAATAACTCTTAATTTGTTAAAGTTTTGTATTTGTTTGGTTGTGTCCCCTACCACGTTTGAAGACGCACTGAATGTCAATAACATCAGCGACGAAAATGGCACACGACATAAAACTGCACCTCCCCACGCCTTCTAACGACACAAGCTGATAGAAAATGATGATAATCATGACAATAATAATAACAAAACCTTTGATCCTTGACCTACAAGAAAACAATTAAATAGATCTTCTAGCATACAACCATGAAAGAATAATTTTTTAATGAGATAAACACAATAAAAAGTTTCCCATAGAGACATGTTCAAGGAAACTTAGACCGCAGTATATATACATGTAGACCGTATGATACAACGTTGTTAGAGTGGCTGCTTCTTTCCGGTTGTAACTTGTTCCAGCCAACCCAGCTGTAAATGAGTACCCGATTTACTGTTAGGAAAAATGAGAGAGGGACAGGAATTGGTTCTCACAAAAGCTGAAATTTTTGGTTCGATTAATGGTTTGCCTTTTTGGATTCTGGGGCGAAGGCTTGCCCTTTTCCACCCCAGACCGTCGTCCTTTGGACGGTATCATGATGAATTGGCCAGAGTATGGATTCGTGTGTGTATCAGCACAATGAAGATTCCAGTACCTCATCCCTGGCGGTAATGACTGATATGGAAATAAATTTTAATATCCACGATATTTTGTTGGTCAAGACAGCGAGGAAGGGAACTGGCTACCCCCATCTCATAAAAGCTGAGCCCTCTTATAGTGAAGTTTCTTCCACAACATCCCCGACTGCAGTATATTTGTATTATTTGATGTATCCATGAATGTAAACAGCGAGTTGGCTGTGTTTATATTCTGACATTCTTTCCTTACCATAATCAAGTTTGTTCAGCGGTTTGTCGCTACGGTTGACAGGTTTTCGAGGCATGTTTTTGTTCGTGAGCTTTACTCCCTTGTGTATTTTGTGTTGGTTCTTAACTGGTAGTGGGCGGCCGACATTGGAGTGTCTTTTATGATCACCGCAGTTCATATTTGTCACACATTAGTTGGTAGTCAGCATTGATTGTTGAGAGTACAGAGAAACAAGAAGACCAAAGTAAAGAGAGGGAGACAGTGTGAGAGAGAGAGAGAGAGAGAGAGAGAGGAGACAGTGAGAGAGAGAGAGAGGGGGGGGGAGAGAACGACAGACAAGAGGAAGAACAGAAAAATATAGAAAGAAAGATGTATATTGTTACCTGACTGTTAATTAGTGCAGGTGTTAAAACGATGTGAGGTAAATACTTGATTTTAACGAGAAACGGAAAAAGTAATCCTGTAGCACTCACTGCTGTCGCGGTTAAAGTGTTACAGACGTCACTGTACTAGGCCTGAGCTTTTTATGAGGTCGAGTGGCCAACTCCCGTACTCGCCACATTTCCTTCACTGACACTAAGCGAGGTACAGATACAGTTATTAATGAGGATATCATTTGATAGAGTTGAGAGTAAGCAAACACGATTAGAAAAGTGAATAAGTTTCCATGGCTACATGAAAAGGGTTAAAGTCAAGTGTGTGACTTGATCCATGTCGAGATAGTATTTCTTGTAACCATTGCTCCTGTATAGTTTATAATAATGAAGGAGCCGACATCCTGACTTCAAAAGCCACAATACCATGTTGTTGATGTTTGAGGCCCGTCATAAGTCAGATCACTCTTTCGTGCGTCCTGTAAAGGACGTTAAGTGGCGGGCTGCAACATGTACAATAAATGTAGAGTCATCCACATGGGTAGATCCAATATGGAACATAATTACAGAATGGGAGAAAACAATATTAGAAAGATAGATAAGGAAAGGGACCTAGGGGTTATAATAGATCATACAGGAAAGGTGAGTGAGCAAGTTAAGGTAGCAGTGAAAAAGGCAAATGGAATGTTAGGTATGATAAAAAGAAATATTAAACATAGGAGCAAGGAAGTGATAGTCAAACTGTATAAAGCTTTAGTTAGACCTAGATTGGAGTACTGTGTACAGGTGTGGAGTCCTTATCATAGAGGGGACATAAACATGCTAGAAAGAATACAAAAAAGAGCGACAAAGATGATAGTGGGATTCCAGAATTACAGTTATGAGGAACGACTCAGAAAAACCGGCCTACAGTGTCTCGAAAAGAGAAGAATTCGTGGTGACTTAATACAGGTTTATATGATGATCAGAGGAATCGATACATTAAACTATAACAAGTTTTTTTAAAATACAGCCACCCACAATAACACGAGGGCATAGCTACAAGCTGACTTAAGAGAGGTGCAGATTAGATATTAGGAAATATTTTTTTAGTCAGAGAGTGGTGTCTACTTGGAATGCATTGCCAGGGGAGGTAGTGGAGGCAAGGACAGTTAATGCATTTAAGAATAAACTGGATGCGCATAGCTTTTAGAGCAAGGTGATGTAAATGTAACTGGTTGTATACAGACTCTGCAGGGTCTTCTAAACCAGTATAAAGACGTTAAGTTAAGTTAAGTAAGCTAACAAACACGGCATGTGGAACATCACCAGCGGTGGTTAAACATCGGCTCTCACATTTGACATTTCTGCAGCAGGACACGCCTCACCAGTATGCAACTAATCAGCACACACGAGACACGTCAATGTGGCAGAAAATGAGGCATGTCCCATTGGTACAGAATGCCTCAAGTCAACACAAATGAGACAAGTTTATGTAATCGCTGATATCGCACAACCAGAAATCAGGCGATGCTGTGTGAAATTAAAAAGCAGTCTTCTGATCAGACACTCCATTTTTTTAATGATCCAGAAGAGGAGCCACTGAAATGAAGGAGAAGTTTACTTCACACTGTACAGTTAACAGACCAGCAACCTGAGTAAAACCACATCGAAAAATTGCGTCAAACATATGGCGAGGAATGGATGGCGATCGAAGAAATACTTGTGATAGATCATGATATGGCAACCCTTGCATGGAGAGCTCTGAACAGTTTACGAAAGGGAGTATCCAGGTGCAGATCGGACTTGAACAAATGGAGACATGCGGACTACGATGTATGCTAGTGGAGAGCCATCCACAACCCCGACACCTGTCCAAGAAGGCAAGAATGTACTTTGACTGGTTTTATGCCAGTAAATGAAATAGCTTCCATGCCAGTTGATGTCTATCAGTAGATACAGAAGAGGAAGAAGAAGAAAAAGAGGAAAAAGAAGAAGAAGAAGAAGAACAACACGAGAGCTTGTTAAAGAAAATCATATATGGACATGTGAACCACTGCAGCTAAAAGAATCGATTACCCCATACCGCGATTCAAGGACGTTTACAAGAGGGACATGACGTCATGCGACATCCCAGCCGAAAGCTGGGGAAACGATTTATCGGGATCGATCCGTTTAAAGACAGTCAGTTAGAAGGGGCACAGTAGCTGTCGACGCTCGTAGAGGTCATCTGGCTGCAGAGACAGTAGAAAGACTGAATAGATCCGTGAACACCACGGCAAGCCAGCCTCCTCAGCACGGCTGTACGATCTGCGGCAGGGACTGTCCCTCCCGTACCGGCATTAACAGTCGCAGCAGACTGTGTCGAAATACGGATGACAGATCTGGACAAACTTCACCAGGGTGACACGCGCATGATGGCCAGTGACTGAGATGCCAATGAACTGATGAATATCAAATGTTCTTAGTTCTTAGTTCTTAGTCAACCTGTACTTCTGCAGAAGACGATGCCCATGTGCAGGTCCCATCTGTGGTAAGAGCTGGATGTAGCCGAGAGAAGGGTTTGCTGTCTAGTGGGCTAGACTCGAGCAGCTTAATACTCCGTTGCATTAGGACAAGCGCTTACGAAGGGTGGTTAACCGATGTGCGAGTCCATCTTAATAGTCTCAAACACTAGAGCAAAGTAGACCCGCGCCACCTATGCTGCTCTAAACAAACCACATGACCATGGTCGGTGTTATGCCATGTCACACAGTTAGTCGCTTCTTACGACATGCTCTCTGTGAGGCAGTGGTGCTATTCTTGTCTTTGTCATACACACAGACTCTGCAGACCACTCGGGAAACATCAAATGTATTTACTGGATTTTGAAGGGAGATAATCATGACAATAATAATGTGCCTATCGCCGTCGATGAGAACCGTCGACATCATCCTGTGCCATACTGCACCGTTGAGTCTGTGGGCGGATGGGTACATGATAGATTAAACCAACGCCAGCGCCAAAAGTTCTGTAGTATGACTGGCAAACAAGGTCCATAGCTGGTACTGGTGTTCCCTCTACTCTAGACTTCCATCTGATTGCGGGTCCACCCTCGCTGACTGCACGCAAGGCTCTTGTAGACCGCGCCTTTGTCAGGCTGAACGATTTTCGGCCAGGGTTTCCCAGGTGGTAGTGCCTATTTAACAGCACTTAAGAGACTCCTTGAGACTTTCATTGAATCGTTTTTGTTGACGTCCACGTGATCGCCTTACTGCGCTAAGCTCGCTAAACAGACGTTTCTTTTGGAACCTTTCGAGAAATGTGGCCAGCCTATCTTACTTTAGCTTTCTACAAAAGTGTATGAATACTAGACATGCTGGTTCTGGGTAGGACTTGGTTATTTGTGATGTGGTCTTGTAGCCAATATGGAGTATGTGTCAAATGGAAGTGATTCAACCTCCTTGTGTATTTAGCGTACACAATTCAACTCTCGCACACATAGATCAGGGTTTGGATAATGGCCTGATGTTTGGTTATCAGTTTAGTCGCTATTTAACGATATACTTCAAATAAACATCTACTTATTCTTCGGACGATTACAGGTAGAACTATTTATTCATATTTATCATCATCATCTCCTTCTTCTTCAGGATTACTTGCTCCGCTCAATAAAGGCAGTGATAGTTGTCTCTAGTTTGGTTGACTTTCCTTATAGATTGGAGAAGAGTCTTCTTTTCCTGAAAGATAATTGTTTTTAAAAATAAATGTGTTATCGTGTTACTCCCTCTTTTGCTGACTTGGCTGCTGTCTCATTACATGTACGCCGCAGTGTGACAGTATCCACAGTAGTACTACCCTAACTTTGACTGTTAATTATCCTAAGGTTTTTCTAAGCCCTGTTAGTCTATCATTGATTAGGGCTTGGAAAAGGGACATTACATCTATACTGAATACAAGCTACGGAGATTGGCTTGTTGTGGTGTTTATTATTTATGTAGCAATGCTTAGTGTTAATATGATTACGTGGTAGATTAAGGTAGAATGATAGACGTGATTACGTGGTAGATTAAGGTAGAATGACAGACGTGATTACGTGTTAGATTAAGGTAGAATGACAGACGTGATTACGTGGTAGATTAAGGTAGAATAACAGACGTGATTACGAGGTAGATTAAGGTAGAATGACAGACGTGATTACGTGGTAGATTAAGGTAGAATGACAGACGTGATTACGTGGTAGATTAAGGTAGAATGACAGACGTGATTACGTGGTAGATTAAGGTAGAATGACAGACCTGATTACGTGGTAGATTAAGGTAGAATGACAGACGTGATTACGTGGTAGATTAAGGTAGAATGACAGACGTGATTACGTGGTAGATTAAGGTAGAATGACAGACCTGATTACGTGGTAGATTAAGGTAGAATGACATACGTGATTACGTGGTAGATTAAGGTAGAATGACAGACGTGATTACGTGGTAGACTAAGGTATAATGACTGGTGTGAAAATTAACGACATATTGAAAAAATGATTAATAATGAAACTAGTTGTTGAACAACTATCCACATGAGGATATCCATAGAAAACCTACGAATCAACTAAAGGGCAGTTTTCAAGTACGTCTCCAGGTTTAAATTAGATCAGTGCTTGTGATATCAATATTGCGTCCATGCTTCATGCTGTCTATTACTTTACTCGACGTGGCCCTTGATTCATTATTGTGAGTGTATGCGGCTCTAAGTAGTGGTTTTCAAATCGTATCGTATCGTATACAAATGTGAATGTGACAGTAGGAAGATAGATAGGTAGGTATGTATGTAGGTAGGTTGATAGGTAGGTAGTCAGGTTGGTAGGTAGGTAGGTAGGCAGGCAGGTAAGTTTGGTAGGTAGCTAGCTAGGCAGGTAGGTATGTTGGTTGGTTGGTAGGTAGATTGGTAGGAAGACCGCTTATTCTTTGAGCACGATTAGTGGCTGAGTCCCAGGCTGCACACGATAATGATGATGTCGTTCCGGGGCCATGATCGAGAGGATCGTGTCCTATTCATGATGTGCATAGCTTGCTTTCAGAGGTGGTGAGCGGGAACGTCTTGATAAGGCGTATCCCGTGTACAAATCAGACCAACGGCAACGGTTTGGCACGGTGTGTGTGCTTTCGAGGCCTGTCCATCGATGGACTTCGTCTTTGAGAGCAGGTCATACCATTGGATCGCAAGAATGTTGTTCTAGTTGGACAAGTGGAGGGCTTTAAAGGGCTTGTGGTATACCATTGTTTAAAGCCATACATCGGTCATCATGTAGCATGTCCTTTATAGAACGTCGCTCCCATCATAGTCTGTCTGAAAGAAACTCGTTCTCTTGCCAAAACTCCAGCCTCCGCCAGTCATACCCAGGCATTCCTGGATATCTTGGTGCCATCGTCTTCTTGGTCTACCCCTCCCTCTTTTGCTTGGCACCATACCTTCCATCACCGTTCTCTCAAGACCGTTGTGTCTCTTGATGTGACCAAAGTGCTTGCATTTTCTAGCCAAAATGGAATTGATAAACCAGTTCTCCTCTATGCTCAACTCTTGCCGAGTGTCTACATTTGTCTTTTTCTCTTTCAATGGTATTTTGAGGATTTTTCTGTAACATTTTGACTCGAAGGATTCGATTCTTTGTCTAGAAGTTTTGGTAATCGTCCATGATTCACAGCCATAAGCTGCCACAGGACAAACACAGGCCTTCAAGACTTTTTCTTTTATCATTTTGTTGGTGCTCTGCCAGAATTTCTTCAGGCTGTTCAGTCTCTGCATTGCCATGGCTAGTCTTCTTCTGATTTCCTTCGAGCAGTCGCCATTTTTGTCAATTCTGGAGCCCAGGTATTCAAAATGTATGACCTGATCTATTTCCTCACCACCCACTGTAAATTTATGCTGACATTGTGTTTTATCGGTGGTCATTATCTTTGTTTTATTTATGAACAGATTTTGATCTTTACTATGTCCATTACCGGTTGAAAGTAGCTGCTCTAGCCCTTCTGCACTTCTTGATAGTATCACTGTGTCGTCTGCGTATCATAACTCTGAGATCTCGTACCCACCAATCGTAAATGTATCAAAACCTTCAATGTTCTCGTCTTCTCGAACATTTCTCATTATGCATTCCGCATATATGTTGTACAGATAAGGTGAGAGGATAAATCCCTGTCTTACTCCTTTCTGTCCTGCAAACCAATCTGATGTTTTCCCAGATACTCGGATATCGGCTTGTTGATCTTGATATAATGTTTCAATGAGATGAGTAATATGGAAAGGAAACCCCATTTCCTTCATGATTCTCCACATATTTTGATGTTTTACCGCTTTACATCAGTATGCTATGTTATGCTATGTTGTGGAATGGCATAGTTTGGCTTGGTATGTTATGGTATGGTATGGTAGTCTATGGAGTTGTAAGTCTATTTTAGCTGTCGGCAGGTCACGGATTTGACTGGCATTCACACTAATCCACGACTTACTCTTGTGTCCACATAAATGTGCTGGGGTTTTCCTTGTGCATTAGTTAGTTGGTTTATGTTGTGGTGTTTTTCCTTCCGATTATCCTGGCATGGTAGGTGGCTATTTAAAATAGTCAACCGGTTTGGCCTGTGTCCTATTTCCACGGTCTAGTGTACACATTCGCTCCAGAGTTCGTACAGGGGTCCGTGAAATTATTGGTGTGTAGAGTACTTAGCCTCAGTCAACTCCATTGTTGTCAACACAATGGCGAAATCGAGTCCCGATCCATAATGGGATTGCCGCACTGAAGGCTAAGTATGCCTGCCTGCTAGGATTCAACCTTTGAACTTCTGTCACAGACTGTTGATGTCCAGTGTGTTTCCATAAACAAAACTGCGTCTTTGCTTCGCGTACACCACCACAATTTGGTTAGAATGTCTCTGCTGCCTCCTACATGTCGACTTTTGTTTGTATTTTATCGTTGAGTGGAGGCGTGTGACCTCAGCGGTTCATGACCGATGATGGTGTTCGGTATCAATGACCGGCTAATGACTGTCCAACTCGCACTGGGACACGGCCACCACAAGATATCAATGACCGTCCAACTCTCACTGGGACACGGCCCAACAGGGTATCAATGACCGTCCAACTCTCACTGGGACACGCCCCCACAGGGTATCAATGACCGTCCAACTCTCACTGGGACACGGCCCAACAGGGTATCAATGACCGTCCAACTCTCACTGGGACACGCCCCCACAGGGTATCAATGACCGTCCAAATCTCACTGGGACACACCCCACAGGGTATCAATGACCGGCTAATGACTGTCCAACTCTCACTGGGACGTGACCCCCACATGATATCAATGATTGTCCAGCTCTCACTGGGACGTGACCCCCACATGATATCAATGATTGTCCAGCTCTCACTGGGACGTGACCCCCACATGATATCAATGATTGTCCAGCTCTCACTGGGACGTGACCCCCACATGATATCAATGATTGTCCAGCTCTCACTGGGACGTGACCCCCACATTGAATCAATGACCGGCTAATGACTGTCCAACTCTCACTGGGACGTGACCACCACATTGAATCAATGACCGGCTAATGACTGTCCAACTCTCACTGGGACACGCCCCCCCAGGGTATCAATGACTGTCCAGCTCTCACTGGGACGTGACCCCACAGGGTATCAATGACCGTCCAAATCTCACTGGGACACACCCCACAGGGTATCAATGACCGTCCAACTCTCACTGGGACACGCCCCCACAGGGTATCAATGACCGTCCAAATCTCACTGGGACACACCCCACAGGGTATCAATGACCGGCTAATGACTGTCCAACTCTCACTGGGACACGCCCCCAAAGGGTATCAATGACTGTCCAACTCTCACTGGGACACACCCCCAGAGGGTATTAATGACCGTCCAACTCTCACTTAGACACGACCCAACAGGGTATCAATGACCGTCCAACTCTCACTGGGACACGCCCCCACGGGGTATCAATGACCGTCCAAATCTCACTGGGACACACTTCCACAGGGTATCAATGACCGGCTAATGACTCCAACTCTCACTGGGACATGGCCACCACAGAATATCAATGACTGTCTAACTCTCACTGGGACGTGACCCCCACATGATATCAATGATTGCCCAGCTCTCACTGGGACGTGACCCCCACAGGATATCAATGACTGTCCAACTCTCACTGGTGACCCCCACAGGATATCAATGACTGTCCAACTCTCACTGGTGACCCCCACAGGATATCAATGACTGTCCAACTCTCACTGGTGACCCCCACAGGATATCAATGACTGTCCAACTCTCACTGGGACGTGACCCCCACAGGATATCAATGACTGTCCAACTCTCACTGGTGACCCCCACAGGATATCAATGACCGGCTAATGACTGTCCAACTCTCACTGGGACACGACCACCACAGGATATCAATGACTGTCCAACTCTCACTGGTGACCCCCACAGGATATCAATGACCGGCTAATGACTGTCCAACTCTCACTGGGACACGACCCCCACAGGATATCAATGACTGTCCAACTCTCACTGGTGACCCCCACAGGATATCAATGACCGGCTAATGACTGTCCAACTCTCACTGGGACACGACCCCCACAGGATATCAATGACTGTCCAACTCTCACTGGTGACCCCCACAGGATATCAATGACCGGCTAATGACTGTCCAACTCTCACTGGAACACACCCCCACAGGATATCAATGACTGTCCAACTCTCACTGGGACGTGACCCACATGGAATCAATGACCGGCTAATGACTGTCCAACTCTCACTGGGACACGCCCCCACAGGGTATCAATGACCGGCTAATGACTGTCCAACTCTCACTGGGACATATGATGGGTGTTGCAGTGATCAGGGTCTATGACCCAACAATAACTAACCCTGAGAATATCAAAGAGAAGTTCTTTGAGGAGCTAAACTCCCTCATTTTGTCGGTTCCAAAGTCCGATAAGCTTGTTATCCTGTTACTTCTATGCCAGAGTAGGGACCGGCCATCAGTCCCGGGAAGGTGAACTTGGGGTACATGGCAGGAGCAAGTGCAACAGTACTGGGTTGCTGCTGCCGGGCCTCTGTACCACCCATGATCTCTCCATCACCAACAACATGTTTCCGCTGCTCACACGCAACAAGATGTTTTGGATGCATCCCAGCTCTAAGCCGTGGCATCTTATTGACTACGCGTTCACCAGAAAGAGGGACAGACGAGATGTGCGACTGGCAAAGGCTGCGTGCGACGATGAGTATTGGACAGATCTCAGACTCATTGAAGGGGACGGCGTGGGCTAGTGGATAGGTGACACGGCTCACAATCCAAAGGTGCTGGGTTCGGTCCCCATCACAGCACCGGCTGTTACCCCGGGGAAGAAAACCATTAGAAAATGCAGGAGGAAGCAGGCCCTTACATAAAATGCATGCTGAAGTCGGATGCACTGGACCAAATGGGAAACCGAACATACTGGTTACACCAAAAACGATGCCTATTACCAGTTGAACAGAAGAGAGCAGGTCGTTGTCTTCAGACTTCGCACTGGCCACAATAGACTGAGGTACCACCTATTCTTCTTCATCATCGTACGCAGTCAGACAGTAACCATTATTTTTTCGAAAAAAAGCGGCGGTCATCCTGAGGCTGTCGACACTGCCATAGAGCTTGTCTTGCAGTTCCACTGGTGATGGCCACATCTGCTCTCTCTGATCCTCGTATGTCGGGCAGTTCTGCAGCAGATGTTCAGCGGTCATTTTACCGGTACCGCACGGGCATTCGTCGGTACCACCTATCTGGATCCACTGGACCGATAAACGCAAAATAAAAACCACAGTGCAACGCACACCGCCTCGGGGAATAGAGAAATAATGCGAACGCAAAAAAAGACGTGTCAATGTTTACCCAACACATCGGGAACAGACGATGTCATATACGGAAACAGTGGACGGCAATTGCGCCTTTCTGAAGGATGCTATCTAGTCTACCGCTTCTGAGTATTTGGGTCATATAGCTATCCGAAACCAGGACTGGTTTGATGACAACGATGAGCCTATTAAGACTTTTCTTGATGAAAAACATCGTTTATGAAGACCTCACCAATTTGATCCCTATTGGATCAGCCTAATGTTCAGCAACAAAGTCCCTGGGTCAGGTGCTATTCCTGCTCAGCTTTACAAATCTGGAGGTGCTGTGCTACTACACAAGCTAGCAATCTTCTTTTGATCGGTTTGCGACACAAGGGATCAAGATGCTGAGCAGCGCATGAGCTGCAGTGGTCAGCGACCCATAGCTGACTGCTAGCGTCAGCGCCAGCGAACCATAGCTGCCAAGACCCTTCTACACCTCCACGCGGTGATCCTGGATAACAGGCTGCAGCAGGGTAGACTGGCTAAGGAGAAGGGATCGAAGAGGGAATGCTAACCCGGTACTCAAAAAATGCTTGCTGAAGTCGGATGTGTTGGACCAAAAGGTGCAAATATCGCAGTCAAGCTGTAAACTACGACACAACGCATTCCGTTCTCTGGACTACATTCCGCTACTTAAGCCCTTTCAGGGTTTGGTAGTGGGAGATTGAGAATGAACGAAGAAGAAGAAGAATCATTACACGTTTAGTATGTGCTACTAGTCTCAAAATGACACGTTTTCTCTGAATCAGAAATAGGTCGGAGTAGTCTCAAAATGACACGTTTTCTCTGAATCAGAAATAGATCAGAGTAGTCTCAAAATGACACGTTTTCTCTGAATCAGAAATAGATCAGAGTAGTCTCAAAATGACACGTTTTCTCTGAATCAGAAATAGGTCGGAGTAGTCTCAAAAATGACACGTTTTCTCTGAATCAGAAATAGATCAGAGTAGTCTCAAAATGACACGTTTTCTCTGAATCAGAAATAGATCAGAGTAGTCTCAAAATGATACGTTTTCTCTGAATCAGAAATAGGTCGGAGTAGTCTCAAAATGACACGTTGTCTCTATATTAGAAATAGATCAGAGTAGTCTCATAATGACACGTTGTCTCTATATTAGAAATAGATCAGAGTAGTGTCATAATAACACTTTGTCTCTATATTAGAAGTGGGGAACATCTCTATTGAGTCATGTTATTAAAATGTACAAGAAGATCCTGGAAAACAGAACAAGACCAATAGTCGAAAAACAATTAAGTGACACACAGTTTGGCTTTGGAAAAGGAAGAGTTGTACAGACACCCTGTTTATTCTAAGACAGATTTGTGAATAAACTATTGAATTTAATCAGGGGCAGAACATCGTCTTTGTAGACCAGGAGAAAACTCTTGACCGAGTGGATAGAAATAAGCTATGGGAGATCCTTGAAAACTATGGAGTGCAAGGACAATTATTAAAAAACATAATAGTAACGTATAAAAACAGTCACAGTACTGTGAGAACACCAAGCGGACTCACTCACTGGTTTGCAGTTCAGACAGGGGTAAGACAGGGATGTGTACTATCACCACTTTTTGTTCATTGTATATGTGGATGAAATAACAACTGAAGCAAAACCAGAAATCACCACAATGAACAAGCTACTTTTTGTAGATGATCGGAGCATCTTTCATTCCGATGAACAAAACCTCCAAGAATATCTGATTGATCTTGACAATGTCTGCGATACATATAATATGAGGATTAGTACAGCAGACGGAGACAATCAGTAGAATAGAGAAAACACGAAATATACATGTATAAAGTACAGAACGTAGTGATGTTAAAAGTCATTTAACAATACACCCATAAAGTTCCCTCATTTTGTTGTTGTTTGCCTTATTTTTCTATTCTCCAAGGTAATGTGCGTTGCAGTATGTTTTTTTGCTTTGCGGCTGTCGACCTAGTGCATCAAAAACTAAAATTAAGATCAGGTACTTTTTGAACACACCTTGTATATTTAAACACCAAAAAAAAACAACAGATTTTGACCACAAAGTGAAGAATAAATAAATCGGTATTCTCAAATGTAGAAATAGAAAATGTTAAGGAGAGAATATGTCACAATATTATGAATTATGCGTTCTAGAATCACAGCTTTAATTTTGTATGTTTGTGGTGATGAAATCACGGGGTGAATCTTTCAACTAATTGGGTCAGCTTCAAAGATATAGTTTAATAAGAGGGGGGGGGGGGGGGGGAGTTGAAACACATTGTGACTGCAGACAAAATGAATAGGAAAAAAGGCTTGGAAGTGAGAAGATAGTACTAGCATGGATAAGCAATTAATGTATTTTTTTAATTCTTAGAAGAGCTGGTGGTTAAATGGATTTGACAAGTGCATATAAGTTCAAAACCTCAGTAAGGCATATTTTTTTTTTCTATTGGGCGGGGGCGTGGGTGGAATTTAAATAAAAACCATACTTGTACATTGTGTGGTGACTGTAGGGGCAGGTGGCCTGTATTCCTAAGCTTCATAATCCACCTAATGGACTCCCAGCAGAAGAAATCTACAGTGTGTTGTTGTTTAATGCCCAGAATGAGTAAGCTTTCTTCTTCTTTCGTTCGTTTGGAGTATGTCTACATCTGCAAAGTTGTCTCTGGTATGAACCTCACTGTCTTCTGCCGCTTGGAGTATGTCTACATCTGCAAAGTTGTCTCTGGTATGAACCTCACTGTCTTCTGCCGCTTGGAGTATGTCTACATCTGCAAAGTTGTCTCTGGTATGAACCTCACTTTCTTCTGCCGCTTGGAGTATGTCTACATCTGCAAAGTTGTCTCTGGTATGAACCTCACTGTCTTCTGCCGCTTGGAGTATGTCTACATCTGCAAAGTTGTCTCTGGTATGAACCTCACTGTCTTCTGCCGCTTGGAGTATGTCTACATCTGCAAAGTTGTCTCTGGTATGAACCTCACTGTCTTCTGCCGCTTGGAGTATGTCTACATCTGCAAAGTTGTCTCTTGTATGAACCTCACTGTCTTCTGCCGCTTGGAGTATGTCTACATCTGTAAAGTTGTCTCTTGTATGAACCTCACTTTCTTCTGCCGCTTGGAGTATGTCTACATCTGTAAAGTTGTCTCATGTATGAACCTCACTGTCTTCTGCCGCTTGGAGTATGTCTACATCTGCAAAGTTGTCTCTTGTATGAACCTCACTGTCTTCTGCCGCTTGGAGTATGTCTACATCTGCAAAGTTGTCTCTTGTATGAACCTCACTGTCTTCTGCCGCTTGGAGTATGTCTACATCTGCAAAGTTATCTCTTGTATGAACCTCACTTTCTTCTGCCGCTTGGAGTATGTCTACATCTGTAAAGTTATCTCTTGTATGAACCTCACTTTCTTCTGCCGCTTGGAGTATGTCTACATCTGCAAAGTTGTCTCTTGTATGAACATCACTGTCTTCTGCCGCTTGGAGTATGTCTACATCTGTAAAGTTATCTCTTGTATGAACCTCACTTTCTTCTGCCGCTTGGAGTATGTCTACATCTGTAAAGTTGTCTCTTGTATGAACCTCACTGTCTTCTGCATCTCACACATAGGTCCATATAGTTTCCCTTCCGGTGTTGTTTCTCTCGGCCAGTATGTCCACCTCAGTATCTCATAATCTGGACAGTCCTGAAGTATATGCTCCGCAGTCTGGGGTGTATGTCCACATGAACACATACTCGAGCTGCCAATCCTAAATTTTTTATATATGTGGCTGCGGAGTCGGCTGTGTTCCGTTCTGAGGCGCAGTTTGACAATCTGCTCTTGCATACTTATATTATGATAGTCATCTTGTATTTGTGTTGGAAGCTCTCGCATTCATTTAATGATATTTTTCTTTTGATGGTATGTAACTGGTACATCTGGCTGCTCGTCTGCGGCACCTTCCCTCGCCAGTGTGTCAGCTCTCTCATATCCTGGTATTCCGCAGTGAGACGGTATCCACTGCACCGTGATTCTGCGCTGGTTGCTCAATGTTGACAATAAAACTTGTAGATCTGACAGCTTCCCGGATGATAGTGCCTGGAGAACTGATTTTTCATCTGTCAGAAATACTCCAGGATACGGGTCAAGGTTGGTGTTCAGCAATTTTTCCTTCCCCAATCTCATCGCTTGTATCTCTGCATCGTAATTATGGCAGAATTTCCCTGTTGGTGCTGCAACTGTTTCCATGGTGTTATTTGGGTATTCTATATATACTCCTGCTCCTCCATTCTTTACTGCATTCTGTGCTGACCCATCAGTCTATACTCGGACCCATCTGTCTATACTCGGACCCATCTGTCTATACTCTAGTAAGTTTACTCTTTTGTGCGCCCTGAAAAGGACGTTAAGTGACAGGTTGCAGTAGTTTTCCCCACATCCCGAGCGTGCTGGTGAAGGTGGACCACGGTCCTCCAGGCAGTTGTGATATGCTTGGCTTAATCTGCATGGCGCTCACTACTATGGGGATCACATCGATCCACATCTCGTCAGCCAGACTGCCTTGAAAATGCGTTTCACGGAACGCTACAAGTAAGAGAGATAGTGGTCTTGGTCAGTTTATTGTACCTGACACCAACCTGATGTCCTAGTCAGTATGTTTTGCCTGATTGGACAAGTGTCTCCGTTCCTCATGTACAAAGTAAATATCTATATATACGAAGCGTGTTAAAATGAAATCGGACCTAAATGCACCAAGTGAACATACATATGATGCACATAGTGACATCAATTCTGGTGTAAACAGCGCATACCAACCGTCAAGTTTGCAAAATTTCATTTTCCTCCGACTCATAGTTTCCTCAGCAGACCGTTGAAAACATGGCAGGTGTGATACGGAATCCGTCCAGAGTTAATTAGTGAGCGATGATTCGGTTTCTAACAGCTGAAGGATGTTGACCAGTTGACATTCATCGCAGAATGCAGGCACTGTATGGTGACAGATGTGTGACGAAGACAACAGTGAAGAACTGGACAACCATGTTTAAAGAAGGGCGTGAGTTAACGAATGATCTTCCGAGACCAGGTCAGGAGCATATTGTTGCGTCACAAGATGCCATCGCCAAAATTGATACAGCAATTTCGGTGGACCGTCGCCAGAGCTTAAGTTCAGCACACCTTTCGCTGATCAACTCTGGACAGATCCGTATCACACCTCCCATGTTTTCAACGGTCTGCTGAGGAAACTATGAGTCGGAGGATAATTAAATTTGGTAATGTCAGGCCTTCGTCCCGGTGAGATACGTCAGGCGGTGACAGACAGAGAGGGATGGCATGGGATTTTGGGAATGTCCTCGTGTGTGCCCCAACGACCTGATGGGTTACGGGATGAACTAAACTGAACTGAAACTTGACTGTTGGTATGTGCTGTTTATATCAAAGTGACGTTATCATGCGCATTTTACGTATGTTCACTTTGTGGTTAGATCTGGTTTCATTCGAACACGCCTTGTATTTTTCAAGTCTGCATTTTCATTGTGTGATATGTTGTTAATTTCTTATACAAGTTTGTTGTTGTTGTTGCTTAGATGTTTGCCTCACTAGTTTCTACTGGCGGAGGCGTGCCCATTCCACCCCAGACCGTAGTCCCTTGGGCGATATCAGGACGCACAAACCAGTGCTTGGATGAATGTGTGGGTCTATATGTACCTATGCTAGGTTTGTGCGCCCTCAGAAGCTAGCCCAACCCAAGTGCAAGTCTATACAAGTCTAAACCGTTACATCAATTTGAACCAAATTTAGCATGGGTATTTTTTTTGGCGTTCGCCTTATTTCTCTAATCCCCAAGGCGGTGTGCGTTGCACTGTGGTTTTTATTTTGCGCCTGTCGGCCCAGTGCATCCGACTTCAGCATGCATTTTATGTAAGGGTCTGCTTTCTCCTGCATTTTCTAAGGGTTTGCTTCCCCGGGGTAACCGCCGGTGCTGTGATGGGGATCGAACCCAGCACCTTCGGATTGTGAGCCGTGCCACTTAACCACGCCATCCCCTAGCATGGGTATACTCTTAGGACATTACTGGCTAATTATTTAAGGATAGATAAGAATATTGTATTAAATTTGTTGAAGCATTTACAAAGGCAGCATAGAGAAATACAAACTGTGACCCGCGTGACCCAATTTGCTTGGATGGATGTCAGATGCAGACAGATTTAGAAAGGAAATTTATCACGGAAGAATATCTTATGAGAGTATATCCGTCAGAAACATGGATACACGTATATACAGATGACTCAGCGAACAAAGTCACATCCAATGGAGGTGGAGGGAAGTCTATTACAGACTAAGGAATGGAGAAGAAAAAAACTTCAGTATTAACAATGGGAACATACTCCAACAACTTCTCTGTCGAAGTAGAAGTACTAAAAGCTGCAGTAGTGCAATGAAGCTGCAGCCAAACTAGCAAAGTGTGGAGGAGCTTCCTCACAAACAGACCTGAACATCACATATAATGAAGATAAGGCCGTAGTTGGATGGATACATCCACACAAAAATGGATTGATACATTCACTTCCAAAAAGAAGACAGCTACTATGATTTGACATAAAGAAGAGCAAGTCATAATCTTCAGACTGAGAACTGGGCATAACAGACTAGAGGGTCATCTTTACAACAAAATGAGGATTGAGACAGATGACAGGTGTTCTTGTGGGGAGCATACCATGACCGTGGAACACATTCTGCAAAGCTGCATGCTGACGCAGGAAAACAGAGAACAATACTGGCCTCGCAAGAGATATGAGAAAAAAGCTGTATGGAGATAGGGCTGACCAAGACCGTCCTGCAAGGCACTGTGCCTGGGAAGCGTGGGAGAGGGAAACCAAAAAAGAGATGGGAGGACAATATAAAAGAGTAGACAGGAAGGTCTATAGCTGAAACTAATACACTGGCGAAAAATCGAGACGTTTGGTGGGAACTGGTTCAACAAACTGCAATAACGATACCTCAACAGCCTTCTAGGTTACGGGACTGATGATGATGATGATGACGAACAAAGGTGGCCTTTAAAAGAAAAACCGGGACCATGATTGGAGGATGAACAAAGAAGAAGAAGAAAGAGTATATGCATAAATAATACATTCAAATCTCCTACTGAATTGTGGGTTATTTTAAGTTTTGAACATGAATTACGTAACAAAATTAAGATAACAATAAAATTCATTGATATTTTATTAGAAATATGAATTGTTACTTCCATGGTTTCAGATTTGTAGATGGAAAAAAAACGACTCAGCAGAGTTAACACAAGACTTTAAAATATATTGACATCACAATACCTATGAGCATGCATCGCGTATTCATAAGATATGCAACCAGAACCTTCAGGGAGTAAATTCTGAGTTAGTAAGCGTATCATTTGTGGACTTTTAAATGTTAGTTTTTGATTATTTCTTCAAGATACAACCCCGAGGTACATAACGGAAAAATACCCAAGCATCGACTGGACCTATGCATACACCGACGGTTCTGTAACAAACACAACACAGAACGGAGAGGCAGGGGTATTCCTGAGCCTACCAAATGGTAAAAAAATAACACTGTCAGTGGCAACTGGAAAATACACAAGCAATTTCAGAGCGGAGGCAGAGGCACTGAGGGCTGTAGTAGAAGAAATGGTGACAGGTAAAAGGAATGAAAGCATATAGTCCTGCTCACAGATGCCCTGGTCGTAGTCACAGCACTAAAAAGCCAGAAAAATTCTGAACTTAATGATTTAAGAGCAGTACTCTGTCAACTATGCTAGCAGTCCGCACCAAAAAGGGTAGTGGTACAGTGGGTTCCATCCCACTGTAACATCCAAGGCAACGAGGAGGCAGACAGACTGGCAAAAGAAGGTTCAAAACTACCACAACCAGATACTAGTATGACATACGAAGAGTCAAAAAGGCTTATTAGAGTTAGATACATGACCAAATGGGAAACAGAACATACTGGCTACACCAAAAACGATGCCTATTACCAGTTGAACAGAAGAGAGCAGGTCGTGGTCTTCAGACTTCGCACTGGCCACAATAGACTGAGGTACCACCTATTCAACAAATTGAAGATAGGTGGAACCGACGAATGCCCGTGTGGTACCGAGAAAATGACCGCTGAGCATCTGCTGCAAAACTGCCCGACATACGAGGATCAGAAAAAGCAGATGTGGCCATCACCAGTGGCAACACTAGACAAGCTCTATGGCAGTGTCGACAGCCTCAGGATGACCACTGCTTTTTTCGAAAAAATAAAGGTCGATGTCTGACAGCGTACGAAGAAGAAGAAGAAGATTGTTTCTTCACAATAAAATTGTAATTTGAAATATTGCAGAATTTATTAAAAAGAAAAAGTACCACGCATACATTGGGTGGGGGTGGGGGGAGGGGGGGGGGAGGTAGAGGCAGTCGGGTTTTATGGGGGATGGGTGTAGTGGGTGGTTGGAGAAGGGAAGAAGAGATAGGTCGAGGGGATGGGTGGGTTGAGGGTGGAGGGGAGATGGTGAAAGGATGGGTGGGTTGAGGGGGAAGAAATGGGCAGGTTGAGGAGGGGGGAAGAAATGGGTGGGTTGAAAGGGGATGAAAAGGGTGAGTTTGGAGAGTGGAGAGGAAATGCAACGAGGCTCCAAGGGAGGAGAGGAGTGCGGGAAGTTTTCTTTTATTTAAATTAGCAACTTTCATAATTATTCCCGACAACGGCTAGCGGGAAGAGATTGGATGAGAGTTGTTTTATTTAAATTAGCAGTAACTTTCATAATTATTCCGGACAACGGCTAGTGAGAAGAGATTGGATGAGAGTTGTTTTATTTAAATTAGCAGTAACTTTCATAATTATTCCGGACAACGGCTAGTGAGAAGAGATTGGATGAGAGTTGTTTTATTTAAATTAGCAGTAACTTTCATAATTATTCCGGACAACGGCTAGCGGGAAGAGATTGGATGAGAGTTGTTTTATTTAAATTAGCAGTAACTTTCATAATTACTCCGGACAACGGCTAGTGAGAAGAGATTGGATGAGAGTTGTTTTATTTAAATTAGCAGTAACTTTCATAATTATTCCGGACAACGGCTAGTGAGAAGAGATTGGATGAGAGTTGTTTTATTTAAATTAGCAGTAACTTTCATAATTATTCCGGACAACGGCTAGCGGGAAGAGATTGGATGAGAGTTGTTTTATTTAAATTTAAATTGGTGGAGTGTGGGTAGAGGGAGAGATTGGCGGCTAGAGAATGGAAGAAATGGACAGAGAAATGGGTGGGGTAGAGGGCAAAGGGATGGCATGTGGAGGACAGGATGGAAGTGCAATATGACACAGGTGAGGTGTTTAAACAATTAACTACTTTCATGATTATCCTAGGTAATGCCAGGTACCCCAATTTCTTAGTTCTTATACGAGGCGTGTTCAAATAAAACCAAACTTAACTGCACTAAGTGAACATATGTATGATGCGCATGATGACACCACTTCTGATGTAAACAGCACATACCAACCATCAAGTTTGCAAAATTTCATTATTCTCCAATTCATAGTTTCCTCAGCAGACCAATGAAAACACGGCGGGTGTGATACAGAATCTGTCCAGAGTTGATCAGCTAGTGGTGATTCAGTTGACGTTCATCGCAGAATGCAGGCAGTGTATGGTGAAAAAGTGTGTCGAAGACAACAGTAAAGAACTGGACAACGATGTTTAAAGAAGGACGTGAGTTAACAAAAGATCTTCCGAGACCAGGTCAGGCGCATATTGTTTCGTCAGAAGATGCCATCGCCAAAATTGATGTAACAATTCTGGGCGACTGTCGCCGGAGCTTGTGCTCGCCACACTTTTGTCACCATACACTGCCTACATACTGCGATGAATGTCAACTGGTCGACATCCTTCAGCTGTTAGAAACTGAATCACCGCTCACTGATCGACTCTGGACGGATTCCGCATCACACACGTCATATTTTCAACAATCGGCTGAGTCGGAGGATAATGAAATTTTGCAAACTTGACAGTTGGTATGTGGTGTTTACATCAGAAGTGATGTCATCATGCATATCGTACGTATATTCATTTGGTGGAGTTAGGTCCAGTTTCATTTGAACACGCCTCATATATTGATAAAAGCAACACTATGGGCATGACGTTGATGATGGTGCCGATGAACATGATGATGGTGCTAATGAACACAGAACAGAATAAAACATATTTAAGGTTACATATAGTAATACAACATAAATAAATGGAATGTTAGAAATTGTATTTGTTGCTACACATTCCATGTACTGTGCTGGACTAGTGATATGTCCATGTTTAGGACATCCGTTCTTAACCCTTTACAGTCCAATCCAATATGGATTGATGGTATATCCATTACAGTTCGATTTAATTGAAATCTATATCTATTGCATACATGTTTCACTTTGTTGCTTAACTACGACATTACTTTATGGGATAACATTGGAACTGATGTGCTTTTGATTGGTTATCCTGTTTGTTATTATGCTGCATTTCGCCTCATGGATCGTTTGATGAGTCTCTTTGCCGTCTTTATTGCTTTGTAGATGGAGAATCTGCTTGCCGCCACTTCCGGCGTTTGTTAGCTCATCTGCCTTCTCGTTTCCAGGGAACCTACAGTGGGCCGGAATCCATTGTAGCCCTAAATCTGTTTTTCAGGACAGCAATCCGATGTTGTATTTTATTTTGTGTGAGAGTCTATCTTGTTTTGGGCTTGAGATGGCTTGGAGTACACTCATGGAGTCTGGGGATCAAAATCTTGTTTGGGGCTTGAGATAGCTGGAGTACACTCCTGGAGTCTGGGGATCAAAATCTTGTTTGGGGCTTGAGATAGCTGGAGTACACTCCAGGAGTCTGGGGATCAAAATCTTGTTTGGGGCTTGAGATAGCTGGAGTACACTCATGGAGTCTGGGGATCAAAATCTTGTTTGTGGCTTGAGATAGCTGGAGTACACTCCTGGAGTCTATCTTGTTTGGGGCTTGAGATGGCTTGGAGTACACTCCTGGAGTCTATCTTGTTTGGGGCTTGAGATGGCTTGGAGTACACTCCTGGAGTCTATCTTGTTTGGGGCTTGAGATGGCTTGGAGTACACTCCTGGAGTCTATCTTGTTTGGGGCTTGAGATGGCTTGGAGTACACTCCTGGAGTCTATCTTGTTTGGGGCTTGAGATGGCTTGGAGTACACTCCTGGAGTCTATCTTGTTTGGGGCTTGAGATGGCTTGGAGTACACTCATGGAGTCCATCTTGTTTGGGGCTTGAGATGGCTTGGAGTACACTCCTGGAGTCTATCTTGTTTGGGGCTTGAGATGGCTTGGAGTACACTCATGGAGTCTATCTTGTTTGGGGCTTGAGATGGCTTGGAGTACACTCATGGAGTCTGTTAGAATGACTGTTTTCCTTGTAGTTATGTTTTGGGCGTGGGAACTGAAGGGCAGTTCTGAAACTCCAGCACTCGTCATTTCTTCTTGTAGTATGGCCAGCCCATCGATGTTTTGAATGGTTTATATGCTGTAGAATGTCATTGACTTGACTATAGAAGATATAATAATAGAAGGCACCAGAATGGCGCCTAACCAGCTGTGGTCTAGTCTTGTTCTCGTCCAATATGGATGCTACCAGGCCACGGATTTGACTGGAATTCCCGCTAGTTGACGACTTAAACTTGTATCTACGGAAATATGTTGTGGTTTTCCATTTGGATTAGTTAGTTCTTTCATTTGATGTTTTTCCCTGCGATTATCCTGGTATGGTGTTTGGCTATTTACAATAGTATTTTGGTTACCCTGTTTCGTATTTCCATGGTCCAGTGCACATGGCTGAACTTCACTAGATTTGCGTCCTTCGCCATGTTTGCTGATACTGTCAGTTTTGGTGTGACTGGGAAATGTACACATAGGCCAATAATAATGGACTAACGCGTCACTTGGAGATATTGGACCCTGTGTGGTTAGCAACATGTCCATGACACATTACTCACACTATGAGTGATGTTTTTAAGAGGTAAAGCACTCAACTCTCAAAGCAATGAACGGAAATGATGGACGATCGAATCTCGTATGTTTCAAGCGACTCCAGGTCTCAAGCGAGGTGGGACCAGAGTGCCTGCATCCTGAGCTACCGCCAGTCGTCTTGACTTATGTCTTGCCACTGGACAAAGGTAGCTCAGGACCAGAGAGTGAGGTTGATGACCAGCGCAGTTTCTTCTTCACTTTAGCTTAAATACAGTGCAAGTTACATCATCAAGTCAAACCCGTCTGGCTTGCTAACTAATAATAACAGATTTTAACTTTATCAATATGTCTACTTTAAAATTCAAAACCGATTACTTTTCCGTTTCAACGGCATGAAATTACGACAATTTGGCTCCATTCCACTGTTATTGCACGCCGCCTTCTCTAGGGTCATCGCTTTAACATATATAAACTACCGCGTTAATGCAATAGAAAGGCTGAACATATTGCTATTTTGATTGTAGAGAGTTCCAACTTTGTCATGTACGGTTATTTTAAACTAATGGCGATTTTTAAATTTGTTTTAGATTTTGGAACGGACTTCTGTTTTTCGCTTGGATTTGAAGATTCACCCATTATTGAGAATTGGGGGAGTTAAGTTTCTGCAACAGATTTTTCTGAGGTAGATCTATTTAGTTTGTTTATGTAGATATAATAATTACGCTTATAGTCTAAGTGACAGATGTAGCCATTATGATAAATATTTATAGTAGTATTCGTTTATTTTCAGCAAAATAATTAACTTTTTTTAAACCAAGGGACGCTGCTACCGGGTGAGTTTGTGCTATTTTTCACCACTATCAGCTTCATCATCTTGTATCTCAGAAACTAACATACACACAATAACACCAACAACTTCTTTATTAATATATGTCTCTAGATACACACCAAAAAAAAATTAAAAATCAACAACCAAGCTCAACACGACGTGCTGAAAAATTATGCAGATACAGGAAATAGACGTAATTATGTAATCTGGAAAGCAAAAATGTTAACCAGTAAACTTGTTATTTGAACCTATTATTGATTATTTCAATCACTTCTCCAATCTACCCATCAGAATCTCTTGGCAGTTTTCTGTATTTCCTCATAATGGCTCCAGTCAAACAAATACCCTATTGTTTCTTTGGAAACATACCACAAACAAATGTCGAATTTAGTTCAGCAAACATATGAGCAAATAAACAATTTATCACAAGAATTTCCTGTTTCATGTTTTAAATTACGTAGATTACGATATGAAAGCTGCATGAAAATAAATATGGGCAATATAACAGTTCAAACCAATGTCTCAACCTATAACCTGTATGCAATTCAGTGTGAATTTTATAATACGAGAGTAAATCAGTAAATAGGTCACAAATGATTTTTAAAAGAACAACTAAATGAGATACGAACTTGAAAAACCATTTATTATTGCACTTATGCTGTCCCTTATTTCTGAACATAATTTTCACTAATAGTGATACACTCCATCTCATCGCTTTATCAGCACAACAAATCCAGCAGCATGGAAGTCGTTGGTCTGCTGTCTCTGCCACATTTTCACTTCATGTTGAATATCATTGTCATTCACAAAACGTCTCCCACCGAGGTGGGTTTTTAGTGCACTGAGCAGGTGGAAATTACTCTAGGGCTAAGTCGGAGCTGTAAGGTGGATGTTCAAGAGGTATCACCCTAGTTGGTCAATTTTCTCCTCGGCTAACCGCACGGCATGTGGTCTGGCATTGTCGTGATGAAGCAGTGCTCCTCTAAACAGCAGATTTGAACATTTTCTTCAAATTGCACCCAAAAGCATCAACAGAACGTCACAGAAGCATTTCCTTACGAAGAATATCCTTTGTAGAAAAGTTTGTTTGCCCCGAAACAACACACCACAGCATGCTCTTCTGTGATTATACACTCTGTGAGCACAGATGCCATTTTGTATCCGAGTGACGCAAATGCATGCGACATCTAACATCCGTTGGCTAAAGTAATTACAAAGCTGGATGCTGCTGCCACCTAATTTTCTTCTTTGTTTATTCTCAATCTCCCGCTACCAATCCCTAAAAAGGGCTTTGCAAGTAGCAGGATGTTGTCCAGAGAACGGAATGTGTTGTGTCCTAGTTTACAGCTTGACTTAAATATTTGCACCTTTCAGTCCAACACATCCAACTTCGGCAGGCATATTTGGGTATCGGATTAGCCTTCCCTTTTCGACCCCTTCTACTTAGCCAGTCTGCTCTGTTGCAGCCTGTTGCGCAGGATCACCGAGTGGAGGTGTAGAAGGGTCTTGGCAGCTCTAGTTCGCTGACTCTGACGCAAGCAGTCAGCCATGGGTCGCTAACGCTGCAGCCGATGCGCTGCTCAGCGTCTTGATTCGCTGCCACCTAAAGACATTTTTTGAAACTACCAACTACATTTTTCAGCAATACTACATCAGTTGTGATCTACTTACTGACTTTCCCTCATAGTTAAAGGTTTGAGAATGAGGAAGCCATCATGTAAAGGACCAAATTAAATATGTCCACCATAGAAACAAATGGTTATAACAATCAAGAAAAGTTGATTAAATGCGAGATTTAGGAGGACATATATTAAAACTGATAACAATTTAGGAATCTTCATTAATGAAAGCAAAAATTAGAAAAATGCAAAATCTCGTATTACAAATAAAATCTATTTATCGGGAGAGTTCAAAGTTGTTACTGTAGTACAGCATTTAGTCTAGTCAAATTGTCTTCATGTAGCCCTTAGTCTAGACAAATTGTCTTCATTCATCCCTTAGTCTAGTCAAATTGTCTTCATTCATCCCTTAGTCTAGTCAAATTGTCTTCATTCATCCCTTAGTCTAGTCAAATTGTCTTCATTCATCCCTTAGTCTAGTCAAATTGTCTTCATTCATCCCTTAGTCTAGTCAAATTGTCTTCATTCATCCCTTAGTCTAGTCAAATTGTCTTCATTCATCCCTTAGTCTAGTCAAATTGTCTTCATTCATCCGTTAGTCTAGACAAATTGGCTTCATACATCCCTTAGTCTAGACAAATTGTCTTCATTCATCCCTTAGTCTAGACAAATTGGCTTCATACATCCCTTAGTCTAGACAAATTGTCTTCATTCATCCCTTAGTCTAGTCAAATTGTCTTCATTCATCCCTTAGTCTAGTCAAATTGTCTTCATTCATCCCTTAGTCTAGTCAAATTGTCTTCATTCATCCCTTAGTCTAGTCAAATTGTCTTCATTCATCCCTTAGTCTAGTCAAATTGTCTTCATACATCCCTTAGTCTAGACAAATTGTCTTCATTCATCCCTTAGTCTAGTTAAATTGTCTTCATTCATCCATTAGTCTAGTTAAATTGTCTTCATTCATCCGTTAGTCTAGTTAAATTGTCTTCATTCATCCCTTAGTCTAGTTAAATTGTCTTCATTCATCCGTTAGTCTAGTTAAATTGTCTTCATTCATCCGTTAGTCTAGTTAAATTGTCTTCATAAAACCTTTGGGCCAGACAAACTGTTTTCACCCAGCCCTTGAAAATTAAAATGGGCTTCACAAAAATCTGCTTCAACCAGATAGTGAACATATAGTGAATGAATACATACAAACAAACTTGACATACAAACAAACTTCACATTAAAAAAACTTGACATCCAACATATCAATCACCACTTCAACCACACAAACTTGTTCATAATTTTGAACAAGTACACGCCCTCAGATACGAAAAAGAAATCATTATTTGCAAGAATTATTGATGAAATAATACCGAAATAAATGAAGCGAAAAGACAAGATTAATTTGTGAATAACCCCCATCATGAAAAAGCTACTTGAACAGCCATGATTTCCATTGGAGACACTTGTAGTGCCAAGGTTGGTGGTACCTCGGCTAATTGTTTATTCATGGTTAGAGTGGTTTGAATACTTTTCTTGATTCCAGCAATGAAGAACAGATCCGAAAGAGTCACCTGCAATGATAAAAGAAGATATAAGGGTTTGGTGAATAAATAAGTAGAAATCAAGAAACTTCAAAAATAGTGTATGCTGTGTGGATCCCACTATGGAGAGACTTCAACAAAAATAGTGTATGCTGTGTGGATCCCACTATGGGGAGACTTCAAACAAAAATAGTGTATGCTGTGTGTGGATCCCACTATGGGGAGACTTCAACAAAAATAGTGTATGCTGTGTGGATCCCACTATGGGGAGACTTCAAACAAAAATAGTGTATGCTGTGTGTGGATCCCACTATGGGGAGACTTCAAACAAAAATAGTGTATGCTGTGTGGATCCCACTATGGGGAGACTTCAACAAAAATAGTGTATGCTGTGTGGATCCCACTATGGGGAGACTTCAACAAAAATAGTGTATGCTGTGTGGATCCCACTATGGGGAGAGCAACAAAAATAGTGTATGCTGTGTGGATCCCACTATGGGGAGACTTCAACAAAAATAGTGTATGCTGTATGTGGATCCCACTATGGGGAGACTTCAACAAAAATAGTGTATGCGATGTCTGGATCCGATTTTGGGAACACTTAAAAAAACAAGTGTATGCCATGTGCGGATCCGACTATGCAGAGACTTTTAAAAAATAGTGTATCCCATCCTCTGTATCCGGTGGTTCGATCTCACCTGTAATGTTGAGGTGCCTGCAAAGACAAGTCTTTCCTCCATCTCGGACACTCTAGTCTGCCGCCGCCTGTCTGTGTTTGGCCACGTTGTCCGACTGGATCAGGAAGTTCTAACTCATCAGATAATGTCAGCTATATGTAACAACGGCCTCCCACCAGCTGGCTGGAGGTGTGGGAGGGGTCGCCCCGTTCTACATGGCTTCGACAGATAGCAGTCTCTCCTTCCGCACCGAACGAAGTTTGGCTACAAGCCTCAGCAGCTGGACATGGTAGTGGTTGATCGACGTAATGGGCCCTAGATGCCTAGGCAAACATTATTATTATGTGGAGATCCCAGGATCTAATTATGTGGAGATCCCAGGATCTCACTATGAGGAAAGAAGAGCACTAATTTAGTCCTTGTATCAGAGCCGCACAGTGCTACGGGCCATATATGTGTTTTCATTAATCTTGAACGCAGCTCAATATTGTTGTTACTTGATGTTAGAAGCTATTGTTTCAAATGGAATACCTTTTTGGCTACTGTGATCCTAGTTTAGATTTCAACTTCATAACAAGCATCATCTATAATTGCTTAGTTCAAATATGAAAACTTCTGCCCTTGTACCAAGTGGTCTGCTGGTGTCTTTGTGTATGACAAAGACAAGAATAGCACCATTGTCCCACAGACAGTAAGAAGCGACTGTGTGACATTGCATAACAGCCATGGTTAGGTGGTTTGTTAGAGCAGCACAGGTGGTGCCTAACAGGCTGCGGATCTACTTTGCTCTAGTATTTGAATCTGTTAAGATGGACTCGCACATCGGTTAACCACCCTCCAAGAAACAAGTTGTATACAGACTCTGCAGTCTTCTAAACCAGTTTTAAAATGTTAAGTTAAGTTAACCTTGACCAACCCTGACTAAGAGCTCTTGCCTGAAAAAATGTCACTTTTCCACCTATTGTCGAAACCCGACGCCGCATATATGAGCAAAAGGTCTACCATAGAAATCGACTCAAATCAAGTCTGCCATTTATGATAAACACGTCACTTCCATCTACACAGGTTTTAACCAGTCAAAGTCTTTTGTGTTAGTTTACAAATGAATATGAAACACTTTATTATCTTCTTTACGCAGATTGGAGACAGCCCATTATTGAGAATGGGGAAGTTAAGTTGTTGCAAAAGATCTTTGTAAGGTTGATCTGTTTAGTTTGTTGATATAGATGTAATTAATACGTTTTCAGTGTAAACTAACAGATACGCAGATCTTATAAAAGAACTGTATCAATGCTTTGTGATGATCTCAATGGATTTATTGAGGAGCAATGCTCCCTAACCGGTGAGTCTAAATGTTTGTGCTTTGTTTGCACCTACATCTTCTTGTATCTCAGAAACAAAAACACACACAACAACAAAAAATAACACTATCTTTATTCATTTATGTCTCAACACACAACAAAATCATATCTATAGCCCAACAAATAAAAAGATTACAGGCTCTCAAAGTTAACCATAGTAAAACATGACGTGCTAAAAATAATGCAGTCGCAGATGAAGTTGTGTCCATTTTTAATGCAGGCTGGTTAAGCTTAAGTTATTCTATAGTCTGTTCCTCTATGTTAGTTAGTTTTCTTTCCACTTGTACTGTTTAGCGGCGTGGGGAGCTTGAGTCGTCTATCCTGCGCCAAGTGCGTTGCGTCGATCAATGTGAGCCCTTGTCGTTGCACAATCACTCTAATGTCATCTATCCACCTACCTCGCGGCCGCCCCCCTTGCCCTGTAGCCAGATCTACCAGCATTGTAAGCCATCAGTGGAAGTTGATGAGGGAGCATTCTCATGAGATGACCAAACCAACTTATTTTCTGCCTGGAAATGTATTCGGCACAAGCCGTAGTGCCGACCATACTTCGAATGTTGTCATTCCGCATTCTGTCTCTTCTGGTAACACCGATGACTTTCCTTAAACACTTCATTTCACAAGTTGAAATTCTGCTCTCGCATGCCCCTGACAGAGGCCATGTTTGTTACTCTATAATGTTATTTATTCTTTGGGTTTGTTTGGCTATTTACCCTTATCTTTGTTTTACTTAGAAATTTGTAATACCTTTCCTTCCCCTGGTGTGCAAGACACGCTGGGAGACGGGAATGAACAGTCACTTGGCAAATGTCGTAACAGCAGCAAACTGGACTCCTTGGGCACATACTGAAGCTGCAATACAGAGAAATGGTTTCAATCAGATCTTCAAAGAGTGGCAAATAGAACCAATGCAAATCAGATCTTCAAAGGGGGACGGTGTGGCCTAGTGGTTAAGTGACACGGCTCACAACCAGAAGGTGCTGGGTTCGATCCTCATCACAGCACTGGCTGTTACCCCGGGGAAGCAAACCCTTAGAAAATGCAGGAGGAAGCAGACCCTTTCGTAAAATCCATGCTGAAGTCGGATGCACTGGGCCGACAGACGCAAAATAAAAACGCACACCGCCTTGGGGATTAGAGAAATAAGGCGAACGCAAAAAAAAAAAAAAAAAAAAAAAAAAAAAAATATCTTCAAAGAGTGGCAAATAGAAGCAATGCAAATCAGATCTTCAAAGAGTGGCAAATAGAAGCAATGCAAATCAGATCTTCAAAGAGTGGCAAATAGAAGCAATGCAAAAGTGTGTGATTAGGAGATTTATTCTGTTTTCTGAGCACATTTAACTACTATGAAGCAATCTCCGTGGCACAGAGCTAGTCATCCCCAGGATCATTGCAGTTATAAAACAGTTGAAAAATGTACAATCTAGTCCATGTTATTAATTTATCAGTTTACTTTGTGTCTAATTAGTCTAGTGATAGAGCACTCGCTTTTCATGTCAATGGTACGGGGTTAAAATTCAGCAATTGTCATGATCCAGTCGACCCAGCTGTAAATTGGTACCTGACGTATGACTTAGGAAATAAAAGGCAGCAAGGAAAGGAACTGGCCACTGTACTTCATACAAAGTGTGGCTTAGTATACTGAAGTCTCTAACAACTTCATTCCCCGACAGTAGTGTAACTACTATGGGACAAACATTGATTTAGTATTATCAAGTCTCTAACAATTTCATTCCCCGACAGTAGTGTAACTACTATTGGGCAAACCTTGAATTAGTATACTGAAGTCTCTAACAACTTCATTCCCCAACAGTAGTGTAACTACTATTGGGCAAACCTTGAATTAGTATACTGAAGTCTCTAACAACTTCATTCCCCAACAGTAGTGTAACTACTATTGGGCAAACCTTGAATTAGTATACTGAAGTCTCTAACAACTTCATTCCCCGACAGTAGTGTAACTACTATGGGACAAACATTGATTTAGTATTATCAAGTCTCTAACAATTTCATTCCCCGACAGTAGTGTAACTACTATTGGACAAACCTTGACTTAGTATACTTTAATTTTCACATTCACTTCATGGTGAAAAAAAGTTAAATTATACGTGGATATGTTTCTTTTAGCGATATAAACTACTCTGGGAACGTCTAGGTTGCAGAGCAATAGTGACATCGGTGTGGATTCTATGAATCTTAGAATAGGACCACTGAATACACAATATATATAATTTTGGGACATAAATATCTTGGTGTGGTTATTTTCACATTTTTCTCGGCACCAGTCCAACAAGTATGTTGTATGCGTGGAAACCAACAATATTCTGTATTGTCATGCAGCATATCCATTGCAGAACGTCGCTATCACAAGAGTCGATCTGTAAGACTCTCAATTTCTAGCCACAACTACTGCATTTGTCGCTGTCATCTTTAGGACCTCCATGATGCCCTGTGTCCATCTTCACCTCAATATGCCTCTGCCCTGTTTCCAGGCACCATACCCTCCAGTTTCATTCTCTCTAGGCCATTATGGCGTTTGATGTGGCCAAAATATTTTAGTTGCCTGGACATGATACGGCTTACTAACCGATTTGTCTCGATATCCAGTTCTTTTAGGATATCTGCATTTTTCCTTTTCGCTATTTCATGGTAATATTCTGTATGTGTTCCAATATTTTGTAGTTTTGTACCAGTGTGGACTTAGGTCTTTGGTCAGTCCATCCTACCACTGCATAGGTAGGCTGCCCAGTCAAAGTGTACAGACACAGGGCCACCAAAATGTTCTATGTCTTCATCTGTTGTCGGAATGCGTACCACAAGTCCAGTCCAGCGATAAATTAACCACAAAATCTAAAATTGTTAAAAGCAGCTGGGTATTGCTTAACTCTATTAAGCGAATACTCCAAGAGACGAAAGACACCACAGCAAGAGCACACACTTTTAATTCGTTGGTCATTCCAGCAATGGTTTATGGATGCAAAGTGTTGTTGTTGAATACCCACGGTGGTCTTCAGACTCCGCACAGGCCACAACAGACTGAGGTACCATCTATTCAATAAACTGAAGATAGGTGGCACTGATGAATGCACCTGTGGTACAGGGAAAATGACCGCTGAACATCTGCTGCAAAATTGCCCAACATACGAGGACCAGAGAAAGCACATGTGACCATCACCAGTGCCAACACTAGACAAGCTCTATGGCAGTGTCGACAGCCTCAGGATGACAGCTGCTTTCTTCGAACAAATTCAAGTTGACGTCTGACAGCGTACGAAGAAGAAGAATACCCACGATGAGTAACTTTACTCTTTTGTGTGGCCTGAAAAGTGCGCTATGTAGGGGGTTGCAGTAGCTGTCATTATATCTCGAGTGTGCTGATGAAGGTGGACATGATTCTCCAGGCTGTTGTGTTATGCTTGGCTTCATCGGTGTGTCGTTCACTATTGCGGGAATCATGTCGATCCCCACTTCATTGGTCAGACTGTCGAGAAGCAAGTCTGTTTCCTGGAAGAACTATATGGAAGATAGGTCAGGTCTTGGTCAGTGTATTTTACCTAGCCTGACTAGCATTGTCTGATCAGTATGTTTTGCATGACCAGACGTAGTCTCCTCTCCTTGATGCAAAGTGTGGAAATTGCACATAACAGATACTGAGAAGTTCTGAGTCACTTAGATAGCAATGAAAAGATAGGCACTACATATTTCGATTAGGAACAATATCTGAAATGAAGAAATTTGACATGAAACTTTGTTTCAGGACATCACAGATGCACCGATATCAGATGTCATAGAAGCTGCTTCTTCTTCTTCTAGCTATGCTTCTATCCTGGTGTTTCACGAAGGAGACTGTATCTGAGGTATCAATGCCCCCCAGGTTTTTTGAGAATCGTCATTTCCTCTCGGCTTCCTTTGGTCTGCATAACTGGGACCGTCTGCAGGATATGTTCTGGTGTTTGCTTGGATGCTCCACAATTGCACATGGTGGTGTCTCGGAGACCCATTCTGTGGAGGTGGGCCTTGAGTCTACAATGTCCCATTCTGAGTCTGAAGATCTTTGTCTGCCCATCTCTGACAAGTTTATCTATGCTGTCATTTTCTGTCTTGTATTCTTTGTATTGGTCTCTCCATTCTTTGTGCTGGTCTCTTCATTCTTTGTTCTGGTCTCTCCATTCTTTGTATTGGTCTGTCCATTCTTTGTGCTGGTCTCTCCATTCTTTGTTCTGGTCTCTCCATTCTTTGTTCTGGTCTCTCCATTCTTTGTTCTGGTCTCTCCATTCTTTGTTCTGGTCTCTCCATTCTTTGTGCTGGTCTCTCCATTCTTTGTATTAGTCTCTCCATTCTTTGTGCTGGTCTCTTCATTCTTTGTTCTGGTCTCTCCATTCTTTGTTCTGGTCTCTCCATTCTTTGTGCTGGTCTCTTCATTTTTTGTTCTGGTCTCTCCATTCTTTGTTCTGGTCTCTCCATTCTTTGTGTCTGTCTCTCCATTCTTTGTTCTGGTCTCTCCATTCTTTGTGCTGGTCTCTCCATTCTTTGTTCTGGTCTCTCCATTCTTTGTTTTGGTCTCTCCATTCTTTGTGTCTGTCTCTCCATTCTTTGTGTCTGTCTCTCCATTCTTTGTTCTGGTCTCTCCATTCTTTGCGTCTGTATCTCCATTTTTTGTTCTGGTCTCTCCATTCTTTGTGTCAGTATCTCCATTCTTTGTTCTGGTCTCTCCATTCTTTGTGCTGGTATCTCCATTCTTTGTTCTGGTCTCTCCATTCTTTGTTCTGGTCTCTCCATTCTTTGTGTCTGTCTCTCCATTCTTTGTTCTGGTCTCTCCATTCTTTGTGCTGGTATCTCCATTCTTTGTTCTGGTCTCTCCATTCTTTGTGCTGGTCTCTCCATTCTTTGTGCTGGTCTCTCCATTCTTTGTTCTGGTCTCTCCATTCTTTGTGCTGGTCTCTCCATTCTTTGTGCTGGTCTCTCCATTCTTTGTGCTGGTCTCTCCATTCTTTGTTCTGGTCTCTCCATTCTTTGTTTCAGTATCTCCATTCTTTGTGTCAGTATCTCCATTCTTTGTTCTGGTCTCTCCATTCTTTGTGTCTGTATCTCTATTCTTTGTTCTGGTCTCTCCATTCTTTGTGTCTCTCCAGTCCATCATAATGAATCATTTGTGTCTTTGCTTCTTTATAGTTCTGTGGATAGTGAGTCTGCGTGCCGCCACTTCCGACTTTTGCGAGTTTCCGAGGATCCCACAGTGGGCCAGAATCCACTCTAGGGACAGATCTGAAGCAAACCTGATGTTATATTTTAAACGGAAGCAGCAATATCACGTGGACATCGCTGGACTGGTAATTCTTCTTCTTCTTCATCGTACGCTGTTTACAGCGATATTTACGTTGCAGTTTTATTTTGTTAAGCCTGTGGCTCAGTGCATCCGATTTCAACAGGCGTTTCTGTAGGGATGCCCTCCTTAGCCTTTGGCTGTCCCCAGCCTATCTGCAAGGCAGCAGTTGTTTTTGGTCAGAGTTGTCTCTCTTAGGGAAGTTGTCTTGCAGGACTAACGAGTGTTCCCCACTCGTGTCTATAGGGTTTGGCAATGATATGATGGACTATGTACCAGTTTGTACTATCCCGGAAGAGAGGCAGTCCAGTGTGTCTGTATCCCAGGATCGTCACGTCCTGCCAGAAACGTAGCATATGCATGTGAGTGAGGTATCTCTTTGCTCCCTTTATTTTCTCGGCTCATCTGCAGTTATGGCACGCCTAGCATTCCCCGCCACTTGGGATGTTGTCACAATAGGGCAGAGGTGCAATGTCCGCTGGACTGCATCTCTTCTGCGTCCATTGGGATGGCTGATAGCAGACAGAGGTAAAGAGCGAGGCAGGAGTGCATTTGCCCAGGTGCATTTCTGCGGCTCGACCGGGCCGGGCTGAGACGCGAGCCCCAGGTCCCAACCATATCGTGGCCTCCCATCACAGCGGTGCTGTGATTTAGGGCGGAATTCTGGCTTAGAGGTGTTCGGCCGAGATCCCTCAGGTGGTAGCTTCGCACCATTGGCTTATCAGCCAAGCAAGTGGACCAAATGTCAGCGACCTGCGATTCCTCTCGAAGGAGTGCATTTAACCAGGGGACAAGCCTGATAATGTCACGGAGATATTGTTCGCCTGGTGTGCAGACATATCTCATGGTCAGGGGCTGAGCATCGACAGTTCACAGTGAGGTGGCTGCTCTACTGTTTACGACACCCCGAACAAGAACTAAGAACTAAGTCTTCTGTTGGTGGTTTCGCACCTCATCGCCGTATGGTGTGAATATCGAGGACTGGTAATTAATAATTACAATTTTATATATAACTTTTAAAGAGAAATACCTCGGGATAGTCATCGCTGTTCTGCAGTGTCCGAAGATTCAGCATATGAAGCTCACATGACAAGGACTTGGTTAACAAGGAGATGGAGCTCAACAACTTTGGCTCTTTGTCTGGCTGCCCTCTAGGCATCACGAAGATCGGATGAATGAGAGCCAGGGAGGAGAGTTGACTGAGCAAGGATGGGAACGAAGTTTCAAGGTTGACATTCTAAGGAAACATAAACAGCAGTACTAGAAAATAAAATATGTTACATACACAAGGGTAAATCAGTAAGTAGGTCACAACCTGATATGGGATAACTGACAAATGTGATTGGTAGTTTCTGAAGCTATCATTAAGTGGCAACAACAACCAGCTTTGTGATTGCTGTAGGTATTATATGCTAAGTGTCGCATGCACATGCGCAGCTCAGATACAAAATGACGCCCGTGCTCACAGAGTGTACAATTAAAGAACAACATGCCGTTGAGCATTGTTTTGGTGAAAAGAAATTTCTGCAAAGGATATTCATATGGAAATACTTCCTGTTTATGGTGAGAAGTGGCCGATAAATTTTTTTAAGGGTGCTAAAACATTGTTGATGAGGGCCTTCTGCTCAGATTGGAAGAGACGCATCTGTGCGGCGGATGGGGGTAGATGATTCGAGTTGACAGGCGAGTAATAATAGACAGTGTAACAACTGCAATAGGGTGTCTTTGTGTTCACATTGTTTAGCCTACAACATAATGCACGATCTATTGAATTTTCGGAAAGTGTGCTCACAGTGGATACTCAGACAACTGATTGAAGAACACAAATTGAACCGAACGGACCTGTTCTTGCACTGATAAAGCGATGGGATTAAGTGCATCAATGTTGGTGGAAATTATATCGAGACAATATAAGTACAAAAATAAATGGTTTTCAAGTTCATATCCCATTTAGTTTTTTTATAATGACCACTTGTGGCCTATTTACTGACTTGGCCTTGTTTATTTAACTTTTACTGAACCATTACCAAAATAATTGTCTCTGTATACTCACCAGTGTATTCATTGTGTTAACACTGGTTTTGGTATAGAAACGTATGAATCAAAAACGAGGCCACTTCCCCCCACCCAAATAGCAATACAATGGCGTTTTTTACTTTAGACAATTTTTAAACAATAGTTTTTGTTTCATGTGGATTTGGAAAATTATCCCATTATTGAGGGTAAGGTGATTAAAGTTATGTTATCGGGGGTAAAGTGATGAAAGTTAAGTTATTGAGGGTAAGGTGATGAAAGTTAAGTTATTGAGGGTAAGGTGATGAAAGTTAAGTTATTGAGGGTAAGGTGATGGATGTTACGTTATTGAGAGACGGTGATGGATGTTAAGTTATTGAGGGTAAGGTGATGAAAGTTAAGTTATTGAGGGTAAGGTGATGGATGTTACGTTATTGAGAGACGGTGATGGATGTTAAGTTATTGAGGGTAAGGTGATGAAAGTTAAGTTATTGAGGGTAAGGTGATAAAAGTTAAGTTATTGAGGCTGAGGTGATAGAAGTTAAGTTATTGAGAGATGGTGATGGATGTTAAGTTATTGAGAGATGGTGATGGATGTTAAGTTATTGAGGGTAAGGTGATGAAAGTTAAGTTATTGAGGGTAAGGTGATGAAAGTTAAGTTATTGAGGCTGAGGTGATAGAAGTTAAGTTATTGAGAGATGGTGATGGATGTTAAGTTATTGAGAGATGGTGATGGATGTTAAGTTATTGAGGGTAAGGTGATGAAAGTTAAGTTATTGAGAGTGAGGTGATGGAAGTTAAGTTATTGAGAGTGAGGTGATGGAAGTTAAGTTATTGAGAGTGAGGTGATGGATGTTAAGTTATTGAGAGATGGTGATGGATGTTAAGTTATTGAGGGTAAGGTGATGAAAGTTAAGTTATTGAGAGTGAGGTGATGGAAGTTAAGTTATTGAGAGTGAGGTGATGGAAGTTAAGTTATTGAGAGTGAGGTGATGGAAGTTAAGTTATTGAGAGATGGTGATGGATGTTAAGTTATTGAGAGTGAGGTGATGGAAGTTAAGTTATTGAGAGATGGTGATGGAAGTTAAGTTATTGAGGGTGAGGTGATGGAAGTTAAGTTATTGAGGGTAAGGTGATGGAAGTTAAGTTATTGAGGGATGGTGATGGAAGTTAAGTTATTGAGAGTGAGGTGATGGAAGTTAAGTTATTGAGGGTAAGGTGATGGAAGTTAAGTTATTGAGGGTAAGGTGATGGAAGTTAAGTTATTGAGGGTAAGGTGATGGAAGTTAAGTTATTGAGGGTAAGGTGATGGAAGTTAAGTTATTGAGGGTAAGGTGATGGAAGTTAAGTTATTGCAACCAACTTTTCTGAGGTAAGTCTGTTTAGCTTGTTTATATAGATGTTGTAAATACGTTTGTAATGAAAACTACCAGACATGCCGATCTGGTTAAGAACACTATCAGTGTCTGTGGCAATTTCATGGACTGACAAGACAACTGGTGTACCCAAAAATGGGTAAGTCTAAATGTTTGTGACGTAATAAAAACATGTGGAAACTAGCAGGTTAATTAGTGATGCACATAAATGGGATCTCAATGCCAGTTCAACATGAGTGTTTGTTTATGTGAGATATCTGGAGGCAATAGAGTTAGAAGTGGGTCACTTTTAGATGAAGGGGACTGCCAAAGACGGATGTGTCTGACCGAAAGGTGTAAATATCGCAGTCAAACTGTAAACTAGCGACACAGCGCAAATCCGTTCTCCGGACTACATCCTGCTCCTTGCAAATTCCTGTTCAGGGCTTGGTTGCGGTAGATTGAGAATGAATGCAGAAGAAGAAGAAGATGAAGGGGAATGATTTAATTAGGTCATTGCTCAAACTTTGATATAAACCATTCAATATGACAAGCGCCAGGTGTAATGAAAATCCAAACGATATAGATCAGCCAGCCTCAAAGTAATCCCTGTAGTAGTGAGCAACACGCAAATGAAGTCAAGCATTGCACAACTGCCTGGAGGAACCCAGTCCACCTTCATCAGCACGCTCGGGGTGTAAGAAAAGCTGCAACAATCCGCCACTTAACGTCCTTTTTAGGGCACACAAAAGAGTAAACTTACTCATTGTAGGCATACAACAACAGCGAGGTCGAGATATCTGCGCCGGTCGGCCCGAAACATTCAATTTGAACTGGCTTTTTTGGTAGCAGGTTTGCCTTCCACTCAGATCTCTATTAGTATATCTCAATGCAGCATGTTTCCAGAGCAGTCACTTGAAGGTGGAATAGTTATTGTCCATTGCAAGCGATGTATGTTTTGACTTGTAATCAGTTTTTTATCTAGGAGTGGTAATAGACAGCAGGGGAGGAATCAAAGAGGAGTTAACTGTACGAAGGGCAGCAGCAGGTAGACTGTTCCATGCAATAAACAGAGGTTTCCTCAGTAGAAGAGAAATAAGCAGGAAAACAAAGATGGATGTATACCGCTCGACCTATGTGCCTGTTCTGACATATGGATGTGAGTCATGGGCAATGACTACAGCCCAAGAAAGGCAATTACAAACTTCAGAAATGAGGTACCTAAGAAAGGCGGTTCAGGTGACGAAAAGGGACAAGATCCGTAACCAGACAATACGTAGCAATCTTGAAGTTCAACCCCTGCAGACACGAGTGGAGCAGTCCCAACTACAGTGGTTTGGCCATGTCTGTAGAATGGAAGAAGATCGGATACCAAAGTGGTCATGGGAGATCAAAAGTCAAGGACGCAGACCCCGAGGACGTCCCAAAGTACGTTGGGAAGACAACATACGACAGTCCCTAAGTGATAGAGGGCTGGATTGGAAAGAGGCCAGGAAAAAGACGGCGAATAGAGCACGGTAGAAGAGGAGCGACTAAGTAAGTAAGTAAGCAAGCGATGATGGCCACAACGTCAGACGGTTTTCTCTTAAAATAATGTGATGTGCGTTGTATTTAGATTATAGTGAGGAAGAAGCTGCGCTGGTCATCAACCTCACTATCTTTTCCCGAGTTACCTTGGATCAGTGGCAAGACTATTGGTTGAGATGACTGGAGGTAACTAGGATGCCTCCCGTGAGACCAGGGGTTGTTTGAAACGTGCGGGATTCGATCGCCCACCGTTTCTGTTCATCGCTGTAAGAAGCGAGTGCCTTAACCTCTTGAGTACAGCGAATAGAGTCTTGGTCAGCTGAGGTTCACCAGCCAGCTACGAGTCTCTGACTGCTGTCAGCTCATTTAGTGCTGTATCCGGCCACATTTGAAGCATTCAATATTACAAGTGCCAGGTGCTAAGAAAATATAAACAATATGGGTGAGGCAACCTCAAAGTGATAAGCTGACATGATAGAGGGGAAACTTAGAAAAAGACAGAAAAATCGCCATACAGTCTCTAGAAAAACGAAGAATTTGAGGTGGTTTAATACAGGTTTATAAGATAATCAACGGAAAGCTTTTGTTATTTATCGTATTCATTCAGTTCTGCAGATGTACTGGATTCTCTGTTATTAACACTGTATCATTCGCATATGTGATATTGTTGATACTTTATCTTATTTTCAATCCAGGCATTTCTTTTAATTCATTGTCATTTTTGTGTGCATATATTAAGCAGGCCAAGGAACAGCACACACTCTTCAGTCTAACTCCTTTTTACTCTATGTATATTTGGTGGCATCAAAAGATCAAAAAACTAAACTTAAATCATGCAGCAATATTGTAACAAGAGGAACATGGAAAGTTCCACTACCAAAATGTGTACATCGTAGGAACTGACAATGCCACCGGAGATCCCATCCATGTGACAATCCCATCTTTCGATGACGAATGTAAAACACCATCGATTGTAAGACTGTAAGGGACATTCCCATTTTAAAGATGTTAAAAATGGAAAAAAACATGAATCTTAGAAATACAGTATTATATTTTTTTTTAACGAGTCTTTGAAATCATAAAAGAGATGCCCTTGTCATAAGGAAGGTCCAAAATTTGAGGGGACAGTTTGAAATAGCGACTTTTAACAATACTAACCTTTATTTCCTGAGGCCTGCTTTCAAACAGTATTCTAAACCGACTTGGAGTCGGTTGGTTGTCTAAGACTCCCTGACCCAGACCACGGTTGTCATCCTGGTTAAGGCGACGATCAAACATAACGTCGATGGCACCTATAAAATAAGATAGTCTAATATGTGACTTAACACTGTTGCAAAATCAACATCTTAACTTAACTTCATTATACTGGTTTAGAAGGCTCTACAGAGTCTGTATACAACCAGTTTAATTCACTCCATGGGTACTGAAAGTAGTGTTTGCATCAAATTTATTTTTAATGCATTAACTGACTCTGCTTCAACCACATTCTTGCGGCAACGCATTCCAAGAACTCTCCACTCTCTGAATTTGCAAAATGTGTGGTGTTCTTGATTATCAACACTGTGTGAGACAACTGTGGCAAGTTCTGAAATTGTTGATCTAGCAAAAGAGTCCACTTTGACAAATGTGCAAATCAGAAGAAAGATATGGTTGACGGACGGGAGATTTATCTCTGATGGAAAAGAGGATAGAATTAATGGAATACTTATTCTTCTGTGTTCATCTTGAAAAGGATGTTCTGTAGTTTACAGCGAGGCTGTGATATCTAAGCGTTAAATCTCGATACATCCAATTTAGCAGACTTTTTGTGGATACTACTTGGAGGTGGCATAGGGTCTTGGTCAGTTATGAGTCCCCCTGATGCAAGCAGCCAGCTATGAGTTGTAGATCCGCTCTGGCACCCTCATTGCTAGAGTATATTCACGAATTACACGACAATCAAACAAATAAAGAGCCCTCCTTAATACATAAAGAAGCTCTGCCCCACCCCCGTTACAGAATAAAAGATCAAAGAAAGATATAGAAACGATCTCACTAGAACAAAATGTGTGAGGAACCTGAGCTATAGACACCGTTTTCTTTATGCAACATGGAAGTCACTAAATAGACTCCGAACTGGTGTAGCACGATGCAGGAAGAACTTAAAGTGATGGCGATACAGGGATGATGAGACATGTTACTGCGAAGCAACACAAAACCCAGACCACGTAATGATCTTTCCAAACCTTCTGGAAGCATGCAATATGGATGACAAGTTGAGGTGGAATGACAGCAATCCACATGGATGGAGATTGTAAACATAATTTCTGATGTGGTGACCAGGACAGGGGAAGTAAGAAGTAGGTAAGCCATCTGGCACTGACCTGGAACCAAGTTGGCCACACCTGCCGACTGTGAGGACAGGATGCTCACTCTTTTGCTCTTGTCTTCTAGGTAGGCCATCGTGGGCATGGGATAGACATTCCCTTGCAGTGTTAGCTTACGGTAGTATTTTCTTTGCTGCATCTGAGGATTATACATAGAACACCTTTTTAAATGGATAGGGGACGGTTTGGGCTAGTGGTTAAGTGACATGGATCACAATTCGAAGGTGCTGGGTTTGATCCCCATCACATCACCGGCCATTACCCAGGGAAAGTAAACCCTAAGAAAATGCAAGAGGAAGCAAACTCTTACATAAAATGCATGTCAAAGTCGAATGCACTGGGCATACTACTGCGCAAAATAAAAACCGCAGTGCAGCGCACACAGCCTTAGGGAATAGAGAAATAAGGTGAACGCAAACAAAAACAAAATGGATAGAACAAGTGTCAAGACTCATCATCTGTCAACATTACAGGAACAATAAAAATGTTAGGTTTTATGGCCAAAGTCGCGATAACGCGGCGGCCGTATAGACGCCAGTTTATTGCGTATAAACACCCGAGTTAATTGCTAAAGAAATGTCTGAACACATAGGTATTTGATGTCAATTCCGTCCGCTGGAATTTCAACCGAGAAAATTAATTATATTTTAAAGTGAATTTTGAAACGATTTATTCTCATTTTGTCACCAGATTTTAAGATTATCCCATTATTGTGGGGGATGAAGTTAACCCTACCAGACCTAATGCCCTGAACCCAACTGTCCCCCATTCCTGGGTTCCAGAGCATTAAAGAGAAAAAACCAACATGATATAGAACAATGTTAGTTACATGCAAACAAGTGGTTAGAATAAGATGTAACTTGGAGACATTGTTGAAAATAGGTTTACCTTTCTTCTAGCGTCAATATTCCACCTTTGTGTGTCAATCCACCCAGCAAAAGGCAAAGAATCTGTCTCGAGTCATAAAACATTTCGAAATCCGGGAGTAAACACAACAAAGAGCCCTCATATGTCCAATAATCCTGATAGCTGGGCTTTATACATGAGTATTCCATATAGATCCTCAGTCCAAGAAAAGCCTTCATCTCATCACTCGAGCTCTCACTGTCTGTTTCACTTGAACAGAGTCTGAATCAACCAAATATTTGATCACCTGTTGGACTGTCATAAGCCTAGACTTACTTTGCTTTCCTGTTGAAGTGCTTGGTTCATCAGCCGTTCGTTTCATTGTCAAAATTTGTTCACGTTAAACCCCACAAAATCAATTCAAACATGGGGGCAGCCATTTGCAATGACTAATCACGAGGATCGACCACGATTGGTTGGTTATTTTTAGATTCTGACGCATTTTATGACGTACTATCCAAATTACCGAAAATTAGGTCCAGCGGTTTAGCGGCAGTTAAGGAAATTACCGAAAAATGGGGACAGCGGTCTGGTAGGGTTAAGTTGCTGCAATGTATTTTTCTGAGATTGAGATAGATCTGTATAGTTTGTTTGTATAGATGTAATAAATACGTTTGTAGTGGAAACTAACAGATATGCCGATCTTATAAAAGAACACTATCCGCCCTCATTGCAATTTGAAAATTGACTGGACACCTGTTTTACCCTGAAATAGGTGAGTCTAAATATTTGTGCTATTTTTCAACATTTTTACCTTCCTCTTACTGTATTCAGAAACTAAAGCAAAGGCCGTCGTCCATCATAGAAAATGATGGCATAATTAATTTTGCTAGCGCTATTTTTAGAAAGAATTAACTGCGCTACTTTTTATCCTCACTCTCTCGTCTCGAGCCGCCCGAACCCAGTGGCAAGTCAAGGACAGGATGACTAGGGAGCGACTACGAGATGCAGGGAACTCCGCATCAAGCACCCGTCAAAAAGACAGCAGAGTCTGGAGTCGAACCCACACCACCTGATCACGAAGCCGACAGCTTAACCACTTCACCACAGAATCCCCAAACTAACACACACACAACAAAAAACAATAATACCAACAAGTTCTTTATTAATAAATAAACCACAGGTATGCAGATAATAGTTTTGGTACATGAAAGTGAAGAAGAATTACAGGAATTGATGAAACAAGAAAAAAAAAAGTCAAGTATTAACCTGCTTGTAAAATCTAATTGCCTGATGCTCCTGAGTAAATACACAAAAGCTAGACATTTGAGGACAGCTATTTACTATGACAAAACTGTCTCAAATCGACTGACCTGATCATCTCCAGTGTTCCTACTTGTTATGTCAGTGAATTGTGGAATGTATTTATTGAAGACCATTCTGTATCAATTTATTTGATACATTATGTGGAACACCCCCCCCCCCCCCCCCCCTCCTCACCTCCCTCCTTCATTCTTCTATTTATTATTAGTACTAGTATTATTAGACTGCGTAGGGTGTTGGGGTACCCAGTGGTCTCGAGGTAAGTTGTTCACCTCAGGTGCTGGAGGTCGCGGATTTCGCCTCAGGTCGCAGTGGAGACACCGGGATTTTTTCACATGGATCATCCTGTAAATATTTCCCCTGATCTCTGAGTAGTGAGATCAGACACCCTTGTACAGTGGCGCACACGTTAAAAATACCTTAGCAGTTGGAAATCGAAAAGAGTTGGCAGCTGCTCGGGCAAAATTCAAGTTAAAAATCTACTAAAATTATTCTAGGGATTCTTGCCCTACACAGAATATGTTGCAAAAGAGGGGACTGTGTGGCCATAACAACAGGTCCTGGTTATGTGGTTAGCGGAGCGGCTTAGATGGCGCCTGACTGGCTACGGGTCTACCTTGCTCTAATTTACCCAAGTCTCAAAAATAGGTGATCGTATATTCCAGGGGCTAATAGATGCTGGGATTGACCTGGCAAGTCACCAGTGGATTTTCACCTGCCAAAAAATATGAGACAAAGGAGGTCACACCTCCCCACAACATGTTGGTAATCAATCAAGCAATAGCATGTATACCTTGGCAGCACATTCTCCGGAGCAGTCCATATTGATGATGCAGTAAACTCGAGAATTGCAAAAGCACGTGTAGCATTTGGAAAACTAAGATCCTCAGTTTGGGACTAGAGAGGAATCAAGTTTATAACCAAATTAAGGTTTATGCGGCAGTCGTCCTATCAACTCTTCTATATACGCCTGTGATACCTGTACTGTGTACAGTTGGCATGTGAAGAAGCTTGACCACTTCCACCTGGGCTGCCTAAGGAAACTGCTGAACATTAAATGGCAAGATAGGATCACAGATGAAGAAGTTCTTTCACGGCTGGTATGACAAGCACACACACAACTCTGTGCAAATCACAGCTTAGATGGACTGGTCATGTTGTCTGCATGTCAGATGAGGTGCTTCCAAATAAATTATTCTATGGTGACCTTGAGTCAGGCAAGCGAGCTCGCGGTGGCCAAATAAAATGTTACAAAGACGCTCTGAAAACCTGAATGAAGAACTGTGGCATTGACGTTGAAAACATTGCTGCTGATCACTCTGCCTGGCGTAGTAAAATTTTTGCTGGCATGCACATATTTAATTTTTTAATTTTTTTTTTGCCGTTCGCCTTATTTATCTATTCCCCAAGGCATGTGTGCGTTACACTGTTGTTTTTATTTTGCGCCTGTCGGCCCAGTGCATCCGACTTCAGCATGCATTTTATGTAAGGTTCTGCTTCCTCCTGCAATTTCTAAGGGTTTGCTTCCCCGGGGTAACGGCCGGTGCTGTGATGGGGATCGAACCCAGCACCTTCTGGTTGTGAGCCGTGCCACTTAACCACTAGGCCACGGATGAAGCAGATAAGAATCAAGAAAGCTGCACAGAGACAAGGCCCACAAAAAGCAAGAGACGAGTTGTCTGATGTCCAGACAGTGTTTCTCTGCCATCAGTGTGACAGACGTTTTTAGGTTTGATCAGCCCCCTCCGAACCCACACCAGGATTGACACATGACAATGTGGCCCTCTTCGGGAAAGATAGACAAACAATAACAACAGCATGGAAAGTCAATAGCAGACATGTGAGGAAATTCAACCACATGAGCGGCTTTCACAGGTTGCTTAGGATCAGCTTGCAAGATAAAGTACCCAACTCTGAAATCCTCAACATGATAAGGCTATCCAAAATCTGCACTTTGGGTCCGACACAATCAATTTCAGCATGACATTTTTGGGACTGGGTTTGCCTTCCCTCTTTGATCCCTCATTTTTTAGTCAGACTACATGGTTGCAGTATGTTTCCAAAGCTGCCAGATAGAGATGGAAAAGGGTCTTGGTTTTTTATGGATCACTGACCTCGATACAAACAGCCAGCTATGAGTCAGCTGCTATGAATGGATGCTGTCAGCTCTGTTCTAGATTCAATATTTTAGATTATAAAATGTGTGTAAAAATACCTGGAATCCATTTAAATCAGAGTAGAAAATTCTCTGGCTGTTCTCGACATCCGTGTGTATCCGCATTCCAACTTCTGTGTTAGCAGTGTTTCTTATATCCACTATGTTATACACATCCACTGATGATCCATCTGTGCCTGAATAGTATAAAAACAATGTCAGAATGGGGAATCAGGCATGACAAAGATAATACAAAAAAACTAACAGCAACAACAGTTGTGAAGACAACGTAAATTTTAGCACTCTGCAAATACGAGGCGTGTTCAAATGAAACAGAATCTAACTGTACCAAGTGAACATACGTACGATGATGACATCACTACTGATGTAAACAGCACATACCAATCATTAAGTTTGCAAAATTTAATTATCCCCCGACTCATAGTTTTCTCAGCAGACCGTTGAAAACATGGCGGGTGTGATACGGAATCCGTCCAGAGTTGATCAGCGAGCGGTGATTCGGTTTCTAACATCTGAAGGATGTCGACCAGTTGGCATTCATCGCATAATGCAGGCAGTGTATGGTGACAAAAGTGTGTTGAAGACAACAGCGAAGAACTGGACAACGATGTTTAAAGAAGGACGTGAGTTGATGCAATATTATGGGCCTGACCTGGTCTCGGAAGATCTTTTGTTAGCTCAGACAGTGTATGGTGACAAAAGTGTGTTGAAGACAACAGCGAAGAACTGGACAACGATGTTTAAAGAAGGACGTGAGTTGATGCAATATTATGGGCCTGACCTGGTCTCGGAAGATCTTTTGTTAGCTCAGACAGTGTATGGTGACAAAAGTGTGTTGAAGACAACAGCGAAGAACTGGACAACGATGTTTAAAGAAGGACGTGAGTTAATGCAATATTATGGGCCTGACCTGGTCTCGTTCTCACGTCCTTCTTCTCAGAAGTTGTTTTCTCACGCTGCAAGAAAGGCATATGTTAAGGAATTGGTCAACTTCTATTTCTTCATCTTGACTTTAAATCTTCATCTCCTTTGTATGGATCTGAAATATGGTGGATGACCAGATTGTATATTAACTCTTTGAACTCTGGCCACTCAGTCCGTAGAATCCCATTGCCTGGTACTTCTGAGAAAATACGTACAGGGTAGACATTTGAGGAAAGTTATTTACTATGACCCTGCTGAAGTCGGATGTGTTGGAAAGTCGAAAGGTGCAAATATTGCAGTCAAGCTGTAAACTACGGCACAACACATTCCGTTCTCCAGACAACATCCTGCTACTTGCAAAGCTCGTTTCAGGGATTGGTTGCAGGGGAATGAGAAAGAACAAAAAAGAAGAAGATTTACTATGACAAAATTATATTGTTTGATTATTCTATCTTCTTCTTCTTTCGTTCGCTTGGAATATCTCTAAATCTGCAAAGTTGTTTCTTGTATGAACCTCACTGTCTTCTGCCGCTTGGAGTATGTCTACATCTGCAAAGTTGCCTCTTGTATGAATCTCACTGTCTTCTGCAGTTCCCACATAAGTCCATATAGTTTCCCTTCCAGTGTTGTTTCTCTCGGCCAGTATGTCCGCCTCAGTATCTCATACTCTGGACAGTCCTGAAGTATATGCTCCTCAGTCTGGGGTGCCTGTATACGTGTACACATACTTGAGCATATACTTCAGGACTGTCCAGAGTATGAGATACTGAGGCGGACATACTGGCCGAGAGAAACAACACTGGAAGGGAAACTATATGGACTTATGTGAGAACTGCAGAAGACAGTGAGGCTCATACAAGAGACAACTTTGCAGATGTAGACATACTCCAAGCGGCAGAAGACAGTGAGGCTCATACAAGAGGCAACTTTGCAGATGTAGACATACTCCAAGCGACAGAAGACAGTGAGGCTCATACAAGAGACAACTTTGCAGATGTAGACATACTCCAAGCGGCAGAAGACAGTGAGGCTCATACAAGAGACAACTTTGCAGATGTAGACATACTCCAAGCGGCAGAAGACAGTGAGGCTCATACAAGAGACAACTTTGCAGATGTAGACATACTCCAAGCGGCAGAAGACAGTGAGGCTCATACAAGAGACAACTTTGCAGATGTAGACATACTCCAAGCGGCAGAAGACAGTGAGGCTCATACAAGAGACAACTTTGCAGATGTAGACATACTCCAAGCGGCAGAAGACAGTGAGGCTCATACAAGAGACAACTTTGCAGATGTAGACATACTCCAAGCGGCAGAAGACAGTGAGGCTCATACAAGAGACAACTTTGCAGATGTAGACATACTCCAAGCGACAGAAGACAGTGAGGCTCATACAAGAGACAACTTTACAGATGTAGACATACTCCAAGCGACAGAAGACAGTGAGGCTCATACAAGAGACAACTTTGCAGATGTAGACATACTCCAAGCGACAGAAGACAGTGAGGCTCATACAAGAGACAACTTTGCAGATGTAGACATACTCCAAGCGGCAGAAGACAGTGAGGTTCATACAAGAGACAACTTTACAGATGTAGACATACTCCAAGCGGCAGAAGACAGTGAGGCTCATACAAGAGACAACTTTGCAGATGTAGACATACTCCAAGCGGCAGAAGACAGTGAGGCTCATACAAGAGACAACTTTGCAGATGTAGACATACTCCAAGCGGCAGAAGACAGTGAGGTTCATACAAGAGACAACTTTACAGATGTAGACATACTCCAAGCGGCAGAAGACAGTGAGGCTCATACAAGAGACAACTTTGCAGATGTAGACATACTCCAAGCGACAGAAGACAGTGAGGCTCATACAAGAGACAACTTTGCAGATGTAGACATACTCCAAGCGGCAGAAGACAGTGAGGCTCATACAAGAGACAACTTTGCAGATGTAGACATACTCCAAGCGACAGAAGACAGTGAGGCTCATACAAGAGACAACTTTGCAGATGTAGACATACTCCAAGCGGCAGAAGACAGTGAGGCTCATACAAGAGACAACTTTGCAGATGTAGACATACTCCAAGCGGCAGAAGACAGTGAGGCTCATACAAGAGACAACTTTGCAGATGTAGACATACTCCAAGCGGCAGAAGACAGTGAGGCTCATACAAGAGACAACTTTGCAGATGTAGACATACTCCAAGCGACAGAAGACAGTGAGGCTCATACAAGAGACAACTGTATACATGAGGCTGCGGAGTCGGTTGTGTCACATTCTGAGGCGCAGTATGACGATCTGCTCCTGCCTACTAATATTATTCTATCTAAAATTGACTGACCTCATTATCTCTAATATCCTACTTGTTATACCAGTAGACTGTGCAATATATTCATTGTAGAACATTCTATATCAAATAATGTACTTGATGCGCTACACATGATACAGCTGTCTCTCTTTCCTCCCCCCCCCCCACCCCCTCCTCCTCCCTATGTCTGTCACAGGTTCAAATGTTTAAGGGACCACAGAGCTTCATCAGACTGTACAAATAACAATTTTGAGACCAGGAAACAAGAGGCAAGAATGGTCTTTATCATGTATATTTATGGAGAAGAGATCTAGAGACAGATACAAGGAGGACAGGGAATAGCACTGCCGAAGACGGATGTGTCGGACATAAGGTGCAAATATCGCAGTCGAGCTGTAAACTAGCAATACAACACATTCCATTCTCTGGAATACATCCTGCTATTTGCAAAGCTCTGTTCGGTGCTTTGTAGCAGGAGATTGAGAACGAACGTAAAAGAAGAAGACAGGGAAAAGCTGGAAAGAACTGGCGAAAATAGCACACAACCGGTCTGCTTGGAGAGGATTGGTTGATGGTCTATGCACGGTAAGGGTTGAAGAATTATGAATGCATCTGAGCATTTTCAGTGGTAGTTTCTAAGCAATGGTCTAACATGATGAGGTTGCTAGCCCTATCCACAACCCTAAATAGTCACCTTTTACAACATGCTCGGAAAGTTGTAGTGATTTCATTTTTTTCAAACAAGTTGTTGCAATAGATATATACAGTACACTCTTACCAGGCGAGTTGTGAAGTCTGACTACCTGCTGAACATACTGTGAGAAAATATGAATCTCGGATGTTATGGGCCCTTTGATAAGTCTGATCATTTTAGATTTAGAATTCAGGAGAGGCTGAAAGAAAAGATACAAATATTGTATTAAATTTCTTTAAAGATGCCTATAAAGGATATGTGGTTCTACTATATTTCTCAGAAACATGATATACTAGCAATACCAGTGGCAGAAGATCTGTTGATCAATCAAATTGTATAATATGAGTCTCAGATGTTATGGTCCCTTTAATAACTTTGATCATATTAGGTTTAGAGGTCAGGAGAGGCTGGTAAGAAAAGATACAGAAATTGTATTAAATTTCTTGGGAAAAAATTAATGAAAAAAAAATGTTTACCCCTTTACACCCTAACACATTTGAAATGAACAACAACTAAACAGACATTTGCTTTCACTATAAACCCACTCAGTTTATCAGATGGACAAAAAAGTGATCAAAATAATGATAGAGAAAGTAAGCTCAAATAATTCATGCACTGTGTCATTACAAAGTGCAACCACAGATAGAGAAGGCTGCTTCTAACTTTAGGGTGTAATGGGTTAAAGTTGATTAAAGTTAAGTTTAATCAAAATTTGTTCATGGATATGATCAGATACCGCATCGAGACGAGAAAACAAACAAAACCTACGTTACGACCAATAGGCCTTCATCAGGGACAACAAATAACAACAATGCTGAACTAGCGAATTATGGAAGAAGGGATAAATACATGTTTGGGGGATGTTAACATATAAGGAAAAAATGGTCTACTGATCTGATATAGTATCTTCCATCACGACTGGTTGGGTCGAAAGCTCGACTGTAAATGAAGAACAGTCAAATAAGGTGGCCAGGAGAGCGTAAGAAGTGAGGGGGAAAGTGGCGGCAAGTGGCGGCCAAATATGGAAAAGGCAAAATAGTGATCCAAGGAGAGAAGAGAGACTGATATAAGTGAGGGGGGGGGGGGGGGGCAAAGGAAGGCAAATAGATGGGGGCCAGTATGAGATTTTAAGAAAGGTATGGAAGATATTAATGTCATGTGGTAGGAGGCAACCCAAGCTGGAGATAAGGCTGTTCTCAAGGGTGAATAGATGACGATCGTCAGAGAAGCAAGAAGCTAGGCCAGTAACACTAATGTCAGCCTTATCCCGATTCTCAGGATCATTGAAGTGGCTGGTAATTGGGGTACCCGTGGGTTGCAGATATCATTGGGTAGTTCCATACCAATTTCCCCAATGTATATCATACCACACTGGCGGCAGATGATAGAATAAATGAGGTTACAGGAATTGCATGTGATTCCCTCTTTGATGAAAAATTCTGCTTTGGAAAAGGTAATGGAGAGAGAGAGGATGATATGAGGGCAGGTAACACAGTCACGTGCATTTTTGCACGGCCTGGTACCTGGAAGGCTATGAGGGCTGTGTGTAGGTAACTACTGACCAGCAAGTCTCAGGTTTCTGTCCCATTTGTAGGCGACAAGGGAGGATCGGGAAAAACTTTACGAGTGGCAGGATCAGAGTGAAGAATAAGGAGATGGTGAAATAAGATATCCCGGACAGAGGCGCAATGAGGGTGATAAGTGAGGACAAGTTTTACACGGTCAGAGGGAGGACGGTGAGTGGGAGTGAGGGAGTCGTGACAGGAGAAAGGGAGAACCCGCTGGAGGGCAGATGAGAGAGTGGTCTCAGGGTAGAGTCGCTCACAGAAGAAGTCAAGCATCCCGTGGGCCCTGAGAAGGAAGTCGTCGTCATTAAATTTCTTCAAACATACCTATAAAGGATTTGTAGTTCAACTATCAACACATTTCTTCATTCTTAAACACGGATTTCCTCAAAGAAAACACTATAATGGGAGAGCCATCGCAGATACGACTGATTTCCCCTCACCACCACCACCATCTTGGTGACATTTAGAAAGAGAATTAATTACCGAAATCAGAGTTAGATAGGTACGTTATATTATAACAAGACATATCTCCTTGTTGAACACCATACTAGAGGGTAGGGTGGAATGCAGTTGTTCAAGAGGCAGACAGTGTTTTAAGTTGGTGGATAACATCAGGAGATGGACTGGAAAAGTCTATCATGCACCATTACGGCAAGAGATTGAGTACACGGGAGATCCATTGCAGTCGACCTTCTATGCGGAGATGGCACTTAAACTGCTTCTTCGTTGATCAACTGATGCTATGCTTCTAGTCAGATCAGGTTCGCGAAGGAGACTGCGTTTTAGGTCTTCGCCAGTAATAAACAGCTTTTCGAGCATGGTCGCTTCCCCAGGCCAGACTGCCTCTCTTTGGTCTGCATAGGTCGGACATTCTTGCAGAATATTTTCTGGTGTTTGCTTGGGTGCTCCACAATCGCACGTGGCAGTGTCTCTGAGACCAATTCTGTGGAGGTGGGCCTTGAGTCTACAATGTTCTGTTCTGAGACTGAAGATCTTTATCTGCCCATCTCTGCCAAGTTTGTCTATGTTGTAATTTTCTGGCTTGTATTCTTTGTGCTGGTCTCTCCATTCTGTCTTCATGGATTGTTTAATGAGTGTCTTTGTGCTGGTCCCTCCATTCTGTCTTCATGGATCGTTTGATGAGTGTCTTTGCTTCTTAAAGCTCTGTAGATGGGGAATCTGCGTGTCTCCACTTCCAGCTTTTGCGAGCTCATCTGCTTTCTCGTTTCCAGGGATTTTATTTCATGTAAGAGTCTATCTTGTTTGTGGCTTGAGATGGCTTGTAGTACACTCCTGGAGTCTGTAAGAATGACGGTTTTCCTTGCAGTTATGTTTTGGCTGATAAGAGTCTGAGTTGCTGCTTGAACAGCTCTTGCTTCAGCTCTGAAATTGGTACAGGTCTCCCCTGCTGGTATTGAGTGTATTTCTATGTCACCATTGGATTGTGTATGTAGATTCCACTGCCTCCCCTTTTATCATTCACTGAGGCTGATCCATCCGTGCACATGTGTGTCCCAGCGTTGTTAGTGTAGTCTCTGCAGAACGTGGATTTTGTTTTCTTAACTTAACGTCTTTATACTGGTTTAGAAGACCCTGTAGAGTCTGTATACAACCGGTTACATTTACATCACCTTGCTATAAAAGCTATGCACATCCAGTTTATTCTTAAATGCATTAACTGTCCCTGCCTCCACTACCTCCCCTGGCAATGCATTCCAAGCAGACACCACTCTCTGACTAAAAAAATATTTCCTAATATCTAACCTGGACCTCTCTTTAGTCAGCTTGTAGCTATGCCCTCGTGTTATTGTAGGTGGCTGTTTTAAAAAAACTTGTTATAGTCTAATTTATCCATTCCTCTGATCATCTTATAAACCTGTATTAAATCACCACGAATTCTTCTCTCTTCGAGACACTGTAGACCGGTTTTTGTGAGTTGTTCCTCATAACTGTAATTCTGGAATCCGACTATCATCTTTGTCGCTCTTTTTTGTATTCTTTCTAGCATGTTTATGTCCCCTCTATGATAAGGACTTCACACCTGTACACCGTACTCCAATCTAGGTCTAACTAAAGCTTTATACAGTTTGACGATCACTTCCTTGCTCCTATGTTTAATATTTCTTTTTATCATACCTAACATTGCATTTGCCTTTTTCACTGCTACCTTAACTTGCTCACTCACCTTTCCTGTATGATCTATTTTAACCCCTAGGTCCCTTTCCTTATCTATCTTTCGAATATTGTTTTCTCCCATTCTGTAATTATGTTCCATATTGGATCTACCCATGTAGATGACTGTACATGTATCTACATTAAACTCCATTTGCCAGCTTACTGACCATTCTCAAATTTTATCTAAATCCGACATCAATATATCCACTTCTGCTTTAGATGAGACACTACTGCATAGTTTTGTGTCATCAGCAAATTTTGCAATCATGGATCTCATATCAATGTCCAAATCATTTATATATATCAAGAACAAAATTGGTCCCAAAACCGAGCCCTGTGGCCCACCACTTTTCACTTCACACCACTCAGAGTACTCCTTATTTATGCCCACCCTCTGCCTTCTTCCCGTTAACCAATTTTAAATCCATTTGGCAACTTCCCCACCTATTCTATGTGATTTTAACTTTCGAAACAATCTTTGATGAGGTACTCTATCAAAGGCCTTTGCAAACTCTAGATAAATAACGTCCACTGGCTCCCCTTTAACTATTATTTTAGTAACCTCCTCCATGAATTCTAATAGATTTGTTAAGCATGATCTCCCTCTAGTAAACCCATGCTGACTATTTCTAATTAGATTAAATTTGTCTAAATACATTACAATGTTTTCTTTGATTATTGACTCTAACAATTTACAGACTATGCTCGTTAAACTCACCGGTCTATAATTTGCTGGATCTGATTTTTGGCCTTTTTTGAATAAGGGGATCACTCCTGCATCTTTCCAATCCCGTGGAACAATCCCTTTTGTAAGTGATTGAGAACATAATGTAGCCAATGGTTTTGCTAGTTGGTTTCTAATTTCATACAGCAATTTTGGATGAATACCATCTTGACCTGGACATTTATTCACTTTCAACCCCTCCAATTTTTTGCTGACTGCTCACTTTTCTTCGTTAACCCTGGAACCTCTAAGATTATTTTTCCTGGCTCCGTGTCCAAGGTTTTGGAATGAGTGCCTTGCACTTTTTGGTTTCAGCTTCAAAGATGGAACTGGACTTAGTTCAACTATATAAGTTAACACAAATCAAGTGGCAGGACAAAATTACAAACACAGAGGTACTGCATCGAGACAAGCTGCAATCCATCATTGGAACACTTGGTAGTAAAAGACTTAGGTGGCTGGCATTCGTGAGAAGAATTTAAAACAACTGCATACCCAAACAGGTGCTATTTAATGAACTTTCCGAGGGGAGGAGACCTGTTGGTAGACCAATGTTAAGTTACAAATTTATATGTAAGACCTCAATGAAAGACCTCTGTAGACTCTCAAAAGATAGAGTTGCACGGAAAACAACATTTATATAGAAGTGTAGACTAAAAAAAAAATGCTAAAAACACAGAAAGTAAGCGACAAAAGTACAAACGTAAATGTAACTATATATCCCAGACCTGCACTCACTGTGTTCCAAGTGTGCTTGTCTGAAATCAGCAAGACAAGCCCTGAAAAGAGCTGCACCGTTGCCATGATAAACAAGTGCATTACCTCGCTAATCAGTCCCTCAACGATTATGTTCGTAGGTGCATTTATTTATGTATCCTTATATATGCAAATGTGTCTGTATGTGCATATATTTTGGATTGCTTTTACATACATGTTTGCAGTTTGAGTCTCCTCCTCTCCCCCTCCCCACCCCACACACTAAGGGAGCTAGATGAAAGAGGTTGAAACGTTAGTTAGTTAGGTCTGCTTGCTAATCCTGTCAATTATTCATATTACCTTGGCATCCCCATCTGGTAAGAATAGGTAGGCTCCTGATCTGTCCTGGGCCTTGACTGTCCCGTATTGTATGAACTCCAGCTGGGACTTATAAGACATCCCTGTAGACAAGGACTTGACTGACTGAGGAGATAGAAAGGATGTAAAGTTGGCCTATAAATTGTTCCGGTTGACCTTACCAATGCAAATGAACACATTAGAAAGTTTGTTTCTTTTTTTTTTTAGGGTTGTTTTGTTTTTTTTGCATTCACCTTTTTTATCTTTATTCCCAAGGTGGTGTGCGTTGCACTATGTTTTTTATTTTGCACTTGTCGACCCAGTGCATTTTTTTTTTTTTTTTTTTTTTTTTGCGTTCGCCTTATTTTCTCTAATCCCCAAGGCGGTGTGCGTTACACTGTGGTTTTTATTTTGCGTGTGTCGGCCCAGTGCATTTGACTTCGGCATTTATTTTATGCAAGGGTCTGCTTCCTTCTGCATTTTCTAGGTGTTTGCTTCCCCGGGGTATCAGCCTGTGCTGTGATTTGGGAAGGAACCCAGCACCGTCAGATTGTGAGCTGTGTCACTTAACCACTAGACCACACCGTCCCCTAGTAATAGTTTCATTTTAGTTATAAAGTTGGTCTATAAATTATCCCGGCGGATATAAATTGTCTCGATGGACCTCATCAATGAGAATTATTATTGTTGTTGTTGAATGCTCACAATAAATTTATCACAGAGGAATATCTTAGGAGAGTATACCCACCAGAAACATGGATACACGCATATACAGATGGCTCATCTAACAAAGCCACATCCAATGGAGGTGGAGGGTTCTATTACAGACTAAGGAATGGAGAAAAACAAACTAGAGTATTAACATCGGGAACATATTCCAATAATTTCCGTACAGAAGCAGAGGCACTGAAGGCCGCAGCTGAACTTGTAATCCAAGATAAAGATATCCACCAAGAAAACATAGTATTCCTAACGGATGCCGCGTCAGTATTAGCAGAGCTAAAACAACATAAAGATGAAGATCTCGAGCAATGTATGTTCTCCCTGACACAGCTCTCAGCAGAACACCCAAAGTTGGTCATACAGTGGATCCCATCCCACTGCAATATTGAAGGCAATGAAGTTGCAGACTTCTTCTTCTTCTTCTGCGTACGCAGTCAGACAGTAACCATTATTTTTTTGAAAAAAGCGGCGGTCATGCTGAGGCTGTCGACACTGCCATAGAGCTTGTCTTGCAGTTCCACTGGTGATGGCCACATCTGCTCTCTCTGATCCTCGTATGTCGGGCAGTTCTGCAGCAGATGTTCAGCGGTCATTTTACCGATACCGCACGGGCATTCGTCGGTACCACCTATCTTCAATTTGTTGAATAGGTGGTACCTCAGTCTATTGTGGCCAGTGCGAAGTCTGAAGACAACGACCTGCTCTCTTCGGTTCAACTGGTAATAGGCATCGTTTTTGGTGTAACCAGTATGTTCGGTTTCCCATTTGGTCATGTATCTGGCTTTGATAAGCCGTTTTGACTCTTCGTACGTCATACTAGTATCTGTTTGTGGTAGTCTTGCACCTTCTTTTGCCAGTCTGTCTGCCTCCTCGTTGCCTTGGATGTTGCAGTGTGATGGGACCCACTGTACCACTACCCTTTTTGGTGTGGACTGCTGGCACAGTTGGCAGAGTGCTGCTCTTAAGTCATTAAGCTCAGTGTTTTTCTGGCTTTTTAGCGCTGTGACTACGGCCAGAGCATCTGTAAGCAGGACTATATGGCTTTCATTTTCTTTGTGTGTCACCATTTCTTCCACTGCCGCCCTCAGTGCCTCTGCCTCCGCTCTGAAATTGCTTGTGTACTTACCAGTAGCGAATGACAGTGTTATTTGTCTGCCATTTGGTAGGTTCAGGAATGCTCCTGCCCCTCCGTTCTGTGTAGTGTTTGTTACAGAACCGTCGGTGTATGCATGGGTCCAGTCCATGCTTGGGTAGCTTTTCGATATAAAGCTTAGGGTAGTATCTCTCCTTTCTTTTTCAGTCTGGCAGTTTTTGTTTCCAATACCTGGTATATTTTCTACCACCTCTGGAAATATATCCTGCCTCCAGGTAGGTTTTCGTACAGTAGTGATGGGTTTTGGTGTTGTTAGTGCGTTTATGGGATCTTCGTGCATCTCTGCTTTGGCTATTTCTGCAAAGTTTCTCCGCTTTAGTTTCCCATTTCCCAAATTGTTTAGTCTCTGGTGCATTGGATGGTCAGTCAGTCTTCGGAGTTTCTCTGACTGCAGCTGGGCTCTGCAGTCTCTTCTATCGGTCATGGATTGCAGTTTTGTAATCTTTTCAAGTTCTACAATTGGCGTTGACTTCATGCCTCCTGTTATAACTCTCATGGCTTGGTTTTGAAGTTTGCTAACTTTATCGAAGTTCGCCTTTGCTGCTGTTGTCCATGCCGCAATGCCATACTCGAGAACTGGTCTCACTCTTCCAGTGTACAGTTTCTTTAGTATGCCTTCGTCTGCTCCCCAGCTTGTGCCAGCAAGTTTCCTCATGTTTGCCATTCTTTCTCTGGCTCTCATTCGGTTTCTCTCGATCTGACTTTTCCATGTCATGCGCCGATCAAATGTGACTCCCAGATAGTTTGGGTTGTCGTTTGGCTGCAGGAATTTGCCATTTAAACTTAATTTGGTATTTTGGGGTTTTATTGAAAGCGAGAATATTGTGCATGTGGTTTTCTCCTCGTTTATTTTGACCAGCCATGAGTTCGCCCACTCTTCCAGCGATGTTAGGGCCTGCTGCATCCGATTTCTTGCTATGGTGAGATTCTTTTCAGAGGTCCACATAGCCAGATCGTCTGCAAACATTGAGCTATGGACTCTCCTTGGTATATTCTCTGTAATGTCGTTTATATATACCAGGAAGAGTGTGAGTGGCAGTACTCCCCCTTGGGGTACTCCCTGCTCGAGTGTCACCTTTTTGCTCATCTGCCCTTGTACTTGGACTCTGGCCGTTCTTTGTTTGAGTTAGTGGTTGATCCACTTGTACATTTTCCCACAAACATCACTTCTTCTTAGCTTGACTCTAAGTCCGTCTTTCCAGAGAAGTTGCAGACAAACTAGCAAAGTGTGGAGGAGCATCCCCACAAACAGACCTGAGTATCACATATAATGAGGCCAAGACCCTAATTAAAGCCAACTTCAGGGTAAAATGGGCTGATCAACACCCCGACTTCCGAAAAGAAGACAGCTACTTTAACTTAACTAGAGAAGAGCAAGTCATCATCTTCAGACCGAGAACTGGGCATAACAGACTCAAGGGTCATCTTTACAACAAAATGAGGATTGGGACAGATGACAGGTGCCCATGTGGGGAGCATATCATGACCGTGGAACACATCCTGCACGCTCACGCAGGAAAAGAGAGAACAATACTGGCCTCGTGAGACAGATATGAGACAAAAGCTGTATGGAGAAGAAACAGCCTTACAAACAACAGCGTCCTTTGTAAGAGAAACCGGAACCTTGATCTGAGGATGAACGAAGAAGGAGAATGCCCACAATGAGTATTTCACTCATTTTGTGCAACCTGAAAAGGACATTAAGTGGTGGCTTGTTCGTACTTTTCTGAAACCCCGGCCCATATTACATTACACAAATCGTTCCTCAGCGCCAAAAGTCTTCCCTCGACCGGCTGGAGGCGCAGAAGAGGCCGTCCCCGCATAGTTTGGCTCCAGCAGATAGCAGCCTCGCCCTCCGTTCTAGATGAGGGCTAGAACTATGCCGCAGTGAGTCATGGATTTGGCTGCCCGACGAAACAGGCCTCAGATGACTAAGGAAACATTATTAGGGATCTCAGGATCTACATAGAAAAGTATGAGAATATGCACAAGAAGATGGCCACTTACCTTCAACATACCACTGCTGGAGAAAGTTGCGGACAGAAAGTTGGTCTCCACATTAAAATCATCTCCACTTTGAACATTGGAAACAATGAATGGCCCTCTGTAATAAGTTAAAATTACTTAGATAAGAACTTCTCATGTCCTCTAAAATAAGTTAAAATTCTTAGACAAGAATTGCTTATGTCCTCTAAAATAAGTTAAAATTCTTAGACAAGAACTTCTCATGGCCTCTAAAATAAGTTAAAATTCTTAGACAAGAACTTCTCATGGCCTCTAAAATAAGTTAAAATTCTTAGACAAGGATTGCTTATGTTCTCTAAAATATGTTAACATTTTTAGATAAGAACTTTTCCCAAATGCCTTTGAAGAAGGTTTTAGGTCTCCAAACTGGCAGGATCGAGGTGTCAACATAGATGGCGATATGCTCTCACGTCTACGTTTTGCAGATGACATTGTGATCTCCAGCCACAGCATTGCAGAAGCCGAACAAAGCCTAAACGAGCTAAATAAAGCAGGCAAGGCTGTCGGCCTGAACATAAATAGAAAAAAGACTCAATTTCTACTGAACTCTTTCTGCCCTACGGGGGAATTGCGATTGGAAGATGAGCCCATAGAAAATGTCAATGCAACCAGTACGTCTACCTCGTCCAGGAAATCAACAACAACCACAACATTGTTAAGGAGATCTCACGCAGGAGATCAACAGGTTGGCCCTGCTTCAACTGCATTAAACTGATACTCCAGCAGATGGCAAAGCCAGAGCTCACATCTTCATTAGCATGATTGTTGTTGTTATTGAATATTCACAATGAGTGGGAGCAGCATAGCGCAGTGGTTAGCGCGCTGGCTTTGCCTCTGAGTGGTCCTGGGTTCATTCCCCAGTTGAGGCAGAAATGGTTTTTCAGACCGCAATGGCTCCCGGGTCGACCCAGCCTTAAATTGGTACCGGTTCAGTCCGAGAAGTAAAGGTGACCGGCATGATGCCTACCACATCATCCACTAAGTACCGAGGGTTACAAAATAATATGGGCCTAACACCATGTTTCCTATGTGCCTCATGGTGTGGCATTTTACTTTTACTTTACTTTCTCTTTTGCGCGCCCTGAAAAGGACGTTAAGTGGCGGGTTGCAGTAGCTTTCCTCACATCCCAAGCGTGCAAATGAAGGTGGACCGGGGTCCTCAAGGCTTGGCTTCATCTGCGTGGCACTCACTAGTACAGGAATCATGTCGATCCCTTACCTTGTTAGCCAGGCTGACGTGAAAACAGCCAGTTTCCAGGGAGGGCTACTAGGAAGCCGAGGTGAGGGTCTTGGCCAGTATGTTTTGCCTGACCCTGACTAATATGTCTGATCAGTTTATTTTGGTTGAGCAGACGTTAGTCTTCCTCCCCTGTTTGGTTGAGTAGGTTGAGAGAAATAAAACTGAAACTCAATGTGACAGGTTTAAAGGCTCAGGTGAAATGAGGTGAGGGATCGATGTGCTCCCGTAGTAATGAGTGACACACAGATGAAGCCAAGCATGGCTCAACTGCCTGGAGTACCGCAGTCCAGATTAGATATTAGGAAATATTTTTTTAGTCAGAGAGTGGTGAATGCTTGGAATGCATAGCCACAGGAGGTAGTGGAGGCAGGGACAATTAATGCATTTAAGAATAAATTTGATGCGCATAGCTTTTAGAGCAAGGTAATGTAAATGAAACTGGTTGTATACAAACTGCAAAGTCTTCTAAACCAGTATAAAGACGACAAGTTAAGTTACATACTGCAGTCTCACTGCAAAAAACATGAGAAAATCTACTTCTCAGGACGAACGACAAAGAAGAAAAAGAGGCAACCACGTATAATGCCACATAACATAAAATAACCTACGTATTGATGTTCAAAGTGATGTCAGCATTAAGGATTGTGACTGAAACAATATGGTTTCTTTTATTGGAACCACTTTCCACCTTCCTTACGGTATACTTCTTTATGCCTAGTCCTGGTAGATCAGCCACAAAGGAGACCTATTATGGAGAACATAAATGAGAAAGGCAATTAATGTTGCATTATACGAGGTGTGTTAAAAAAGTATCCAACTTTTTAGCCGGGAAAAATACAATTAGTCACCTGGAGGTTTGAACCCTAATCCCCTTCAAAGTTCACTCCTTGGGAATCCACGCACCTCTCTCAGCCGTCCCGCCATTGTTGGAATCATTTCAGTAAGGTCTCTTTGGGAATGGAGTACAGCTGGGTTGTCGCGTTCCGTGTAATATCTTCTCGTGACTTAAATCGGGTCCTTTTCAAGCGGAATTTTCAGCTTGGAGAATAGACACAAAAATCGCAAGAAGTCATGTCGGAAGAACAGGGAGTTTGGCGAACCAGAGGAATGTTGTATTTGGCCAAAAAAGTATGAATCAGATGCGGAGAATAGGCGAATGTGTTGTCATGATAGAGTTTCCAGGTTCGCGTTGTCCACAGGTCCCGTCGCTGAGGTGCTGGCTATTGTCAGCTTATTCGCCAGGTTGCATCTTTGACCCCAGCATCCAGGCAGCAATATCTGCCAAGAGGTTACCTGTATATGGAGATGCAGCAAAGATGGCGTCATAACTGGAGCTGTTGTTTTAGTTCATTATGGATGCCGGTAGACCACAGATTTGCCTGGAATTCACACTAGTCAACGACTTATACTTGTGTTCACAGAAACATGTCGTTTTCCATTAGGACTGGTTAATTCAATTCGTTAGTTTTTTTGTGGTTTCCTCCGTCCGATTATCCTGGTATGGACAACGGCTATATGAATAGCACTACGCTTAAACCTGTGTCATATTTCACGGCCTAGTTCACACGGCTGAACTTCATGACATTGGTGCCTTTCGCCCTAGCTGCAAACAGTGTCAGTTTTGTTGTGTGAAATTTAGACACGACTATAAAGGACTATAGCATAGCCCGGGAGAGAAGCCCAACTCACTCACACGTTAAGTGATGTCCCTGCGACCTCTTGCAGTTATGGGAAAGGCACGACATACAATGTTAGATATCATCCCCCTCTGTTGTCTTGTGGGAAACCAGTTTACGGGAACGGCTTCGGAAGTAGACCCTGAGGTAAAATCTGCATCCTGTGCTATCTCCAGTCGTGTCTATAAATATCTTGGCACTGGCCAAGGTTAGCTCAGGACCAAAGAGAGATTGACAAAAGGCGCAGTTTCTTAATCTCTTGAATCCAAATCACCGCGCAAGTCACCCATTTCAGCGGACACAGCAAGAAAAAAGACTGTCAACACGGCTGAATAAAGAGAGCGGTCTTCATCAGATGTGATGGACGAACATCATCATCACCTGTATATAATTAAATGAAGTCTTTGGGAACGGCGTGGCCTAGTGGTTAAGTGGCACGGCTCACAACCAGAAGGTGCTGGGTTCGATCCCCATCACAGCACCGGCCGTTACCCCGGGGAAGCAAACCCTTAGAAAATGCAGGAGGAAGCAGACCCTTACATAAAATGCATGCTGAAGTCGGATGCACTGGGCCGACAGGCGCAAAATAAAAACCCCAGTGTAACGCACACACGCCTTGGGGAATAGATAAAACAGGCGAACGCCAAAAAAAAAAAAAAAAAAAAAAAAATGAAGCTATGAGACTACCTTTTCTTTCTAATCTCATGTTCTCTCAACAGTTTAAAGTGATCTCCCCTACTAGGCCCCCTTAAAGGAAGTATGTGTCAAAAATTGTGACAGAACACCGATAGTGTCTCTTACAAGATCGTCATATCTCTTATTTCCCCTTACAAACGTATTTAAAACTGCTAAATAAACAAATAAAACAGATCTGTCTCCGAAAAGTATGTTGCAACAACTTACCTTCATCACCTGCAATAATGGAATAATCTTCGTCGTCCAGAAAAAAAGAATAAATCGTTTCAAAAGTTTTTCAAATTTAACAGGGCATCTTTCTTGTTTACATCTACAATGACGGCATTGCCTATTTTTAGATTCAATTTAGATTCAATGTTTTTGGCGTAATAAATCGCTGCGCGTGTGCTAAAGGATCAAAAAAAGTTCCGGAGTAAAATTGAGGGTTTGAGGGTCAAGGTCATTAATGTTGAGCTGCTGAAAAGGACCTGACAGACATCCGCGGAATGTGGTGTGCTCAGGAAATGCTACTGGATAGTTTACACATTACGGGAACCTTTTGATAGTATTACGAGACAGTTCATCAAGGCAAAAGAGGTAGAGGAAGACCGAGACGCACATGGAAGAGGAGTTCGAAGAAAACATAAAAGGGCACAAGAAAGAAATGGTTAGAGCTTGCATGGATGGCCCAGGACAGGAAGACACTGGATGCATTTGTTGAAGACCTGTGCCTCACAGTGAGCAGAAAGGTTTTGATGGACTGAATAGTTTCAACTGCTCTGCCACTCCTCCCCTTATAAAATATTAAAATTTCAAACAAATCCGACATCCTAAATTGTCCATCTCTAACAGAATTTTAGCAAATATTACTAACCTTGAATTTCTCTTTATCTACAGCTTCAGTGCTTATCCAGAATGGCTCAACCTGGCTATGGATGACCTGACCTTCTGAGTCCTTGACCTCCACATAAGGCCAGTTTGTCCACAGTTTCACTACTTCTGTTCGAGGTTGAGCTAACGAGTTGTAGAGCAAGACAGACCTGCAATTAGACGATTCTATATTATTTCACAATAACATTCCCCCTAAGCATGGTTAATAATAAGAGGTGTGTTCAAATGAAACCAGACCTAACTGCAACAAGTGAACATTAGTAAAATGCGCACGCTGACGTCACTTCTACTGTAAACAGCACATACCAACAGTCAAGTTTGTAAAATTTAATTATTCTAAGACTCATAGTTTCCTCAGCAGACCGTTAAAAACATGGCGGGTGTGATATGGAATCCGTCCAGAGTTGATCAGTGAGCTGTGATTCGGTTTCTAACAGCTGAAGGATGTCGACCAGTTGACATTCATCGCAGAATGCAGGCAGTGCATGGTGACAAAAGTGTGTATTTTCACTTGGAGCAGTTAGATCCAAGTTCATTTGAACATGTCTCGTAATTATAATAATAATCCGCTTAGACGATCAAGGCCATCACGTCGATCATGTGTGACTAGAACTGATTGCCAAGGTCCATGAGACGTATAGTTCTGATGAGGAGTGGGTGATCCGTCGCAGCTAAGTCATGTTTATTACAAAAATTTCATGTCATAGGTAGTATAATTGTGCGCCTAAGATCTTTATTTATCAAATTGGGATCAAGATGCTGAGCAGTGCATGAGCTGCAGTAGTCAGCAACCCATACCTGACTGCTAGCGTCAGGGCCAGCGAACAAGATCTGCCAAGACCCTTCTATACCTCCACAAGATGATCCTGGATAACAGGCTGCAACAGAGCAGACTGGCTAAGGAGATGGGACCGAAGAGGGAATGCTAAACCGGTACTCAAAAAATGCTTGCTGAAGTCGGATGTGTTGGACTGAAAGGTGCAAATATAGCAGTCAAGCTGTAAACTACGATACAACACTTTCCGTTTTCTGGACTACATTCTGCTACTTAAGCCCTTTCAGGGTTTGGTAGTGGGAGATTGAGAACGAACGAAGCCAAGCTGTTTAATAAAGAATTTATTTTATTTTGAAATAAAAAATGTTCTTTTGGTACTTGCTATGGATTGAAAGACAATTCGGCCAATCGCGTGGAATGAAAAGTGTTAATATTGAGTTTTATCATACGTTGTATTTCCAGCCTAAATAGAAGGACTGATATCACGTTAGAGTTAAAAATCCTTATCTTGGTATGCATTTTGATAATTTTAGAGTCCATATGGTTCCATATCGAGCCCATTGAGAGATGATCAACAGTGCCTACAGACAATAGAGATATTGATCGTCTACTGTACAAACAAATCTTACAGTTCTTGTAGACTCTTAACAGCACCTGTTGGTGATGAGACAGACATCTGTTGCCATCACAGTTAGCCATCATCGCTTGCGATGGGCAACTAATACCATCCCCCAAATCTGCTCCCAAGTATTGTCCCTTTGACAATATCCCAGAGCTCCCACAAGATAGAGGGGAGGTAATAGTTGAGGCTCTGACATACATCTGTAACAGAATTTGGCGGACAGGAGAGTGGCCAACCATCTGGACGAAATCAGTGGTTTTACAGCTGCCTAAATCAGGGAACCTAGAGATGTGCCAGAACTACAGAACAATTAGCCTCATTTGTCATCCTAGAAAAGTTCTCTTAAGAATAATCCTCAACAGATTAAAAACACAGGCAGATAATATAAGCGAGAAGAAGTACCACTGAACAGATATTTAATCTGTGGATATTGAATGAGAAATACTTAGAGTATCAACAACACATATATCATGTCTTCACCGATTTCAAAAAGGCGTTCGACAGAGTATGGCATGCTGCACTATGGACAACAATGAAGCATTACAAGATCAATAGTAATATTGTGAAGGTAATTGAGAACCTTTATGTGTGAAGTGCTGTTTCTGTAGACAGAATACTAGGGGAATGGTTCTGTATGTCTGTTAAGATGAGACAGGTCTGTATACGCTCTTCAATACTCTTCAATGTATTCTTGGAAAGAATAATGGAGGCGGTCCTGGAGGGACATGTTGGTACGGTCAGAATTGGTGACAAGACGATTACAAACCTACGATTTGCAGATGATATAGATGGTCTAGCAGGCACGGAAACGGAACTGCAGGAGCTGGTTAGTAGATTGGATAGAGTGGTGAAGAGCTATGACATGGAGATAAATGCAGACAAAACAAAGCTGATGACTAATAACACAGACGGGTTTACATCTGTGATAATAGCAAATGGTCAGCAACTCGAAGTTGTACACAGGTTCAAGTATCTGGGATCATTGATCAGTGACGAGGGCTCGCAGCCTGAGATAATTGCCAGAATAGCACAGACAACAGCGGCTCTTACGTGTTTGAAACCCATATGGCAATATAAGCGGCTCGCCCTCAGCATAAAAGTTAGACTAATGTGCTCATTGGTGATCTCAATATTTTTGTAAGCCTGTGAGACTTGGACCATAACTGCGGATATCCAGTGTAGAATGCATGGAATGGAAATGAGGTGCTTTAGAAGACTCTTAAATGTTACATATAAGGATTGTGTCATGAACGTAGGAAAATGACGAAGAGTGGAAAACACAATTGGGCCTTTTGATGATCTGGTCACAGCTATCAAAAGGCGAAAGATGGCCTGGTATGGGCAAGTCATGAGGTCCAGCAGAATTACAAATTTGATACTGCATGGTTCCGTACCAGGAAGGAGAGGGCGGGGACGTCCAAGGAAGAGATAGGCAGACAACAACGCTGAGTAGTTAAACCCTCGTTCCAGTGAAGCACGACTGGCAGCAGTGGACAGAGAGAGATGGCGTGGGATTGTGGAAGTGTTTTTAAGTGTGCCCCAATGACCTGATGGGTTACAAGATGAACTGAACTGGAATACAAACTTCAAAATCATTTATTATTGCACTTACTACTTAGAATCCTGGTATTTTAACAAGCATGTTGTTAATGTCTGTTGCCAGGTAGCCGAAGGCTATCCATAGTCGGTATTTTAAACTTCCTGCAGTTTACTAGACATGGGGGAAGGCCCAAATAATTTGGGCAGATTTTTAACTAGAATTTTTTTATTTTTGTCCCACCAGCTGCTGTGAGTTACAAAATAATATGGGCCTAACAGCATAATTCCTATTTCATATGTGCCACATGGCGTGACAGGATCTTTTTTTCTAGCGGTCGTTAAGCCTACTCTTTTCAATTTATAACTGTCAAGGGATTTTTAACGTGCTCAACACTGAACACGGGAGTCCGATCTCATTACCCAGAGATCAGGGGAATTTTTACCAGAAGATCTACGTGAAAAAATCCTGGTCTCCACCATGATTTGAACCCGTGATCTCCAGCACCTAAGGCGGACACCTTACCTCAAGACCACTGAGTTGCACTTCCATTGTCCCCTATTTCTCAACATCATTTCCATCAACATTTATATACTTATCACATCGCGTTATCAATTCAAGGACAGGCCCATTCAGTTTATTTTGTGTTAGTCAGTAAGTTGTCTTTGAGCATACTTTCCAGGAATTCTGTCGATTGTGCTTTATAATAATAATAATAATAATAATGTTCGTTTAGGAATCAAAGGTCCATTGTGACCATCGACCACTACCATGTCCAACTACTGAGGATTGTTCATGCGTAGTGTGTTGACCGAAAACTCTAGACTCCCCAGGCGGCGCCTGGTACTCTGCAGCCTCGGGATGATGGCCGCAAGGAGTGTGTTGAACCAATGTTTGTGACAGCTTTCCTTGTCTGTCTGTGTCTGACTCCCTATTTCTTCGCGTTCTGCTACCGTGGCCTCTGGATTGTGTACACCTTTGGGTCAGCGTGACACTTGCGTTGCTGTGCTGAGAATACGAGGTTGGAGAGGTATGGTGTGACCTCCGGTGGAAGTGGCCAGGAGGTAGGCAGCTTCAGTCCATGTAGGAAGGCCCTTGAGTAGTTATTACCTGGGCTGAATTCAGTGGTGCAGTCAATTGGAAGGTTCAACGCCATATTTGACTGTTTTCTCAAGATTTAAGCCAGGCACAGCAGCAGCAAGATGCAGCATAACAGAATAACCAAACGAAAGCACATGAATTCTACAGAATAAAGTCCTTGATACCACCTGGTGAAGAAGTTGTGAATTATAATCCGAATGGGAATTAGCAAACTTCAGAAAATGACACAAACACCAGAGCGAGTTGAGAGCGCAGCCAGCCAGGAGGCTGTTTTTATGCATTATGCTGCAGGCTAAACTATCAAACATGCTACTATTTCAATAGCTACACTGGTTATCCTATGCGCTTGTCAGCTTGAATCATCCGCTACATCTACCACATAGATGCTTTTATTGCAATCTGAAAAGGACAATAAATTTGGGTTTTATCATAAATTTTTTAGGTTCAATGAGTAAATTTAACGACCCAGTCACGCACAGCTTTATGTGACAAATACTTCTCACCATAAACAAGGAGCATTTCCTTATGAATATCCTATACAGAAAGTTCTCTTACCCCCAAACAATGCACAACAGGGCAATATTCTTTAATTGTGCCCTCTGTGAGCATTGGCACCATTTTGTATCTGTGCTGTGCATGTGATACCTTACGTCTGCTACTTGCGGTAATCACAAAGCTGGATGGTGCTGTCATCTAATGACACTTTCAGAAACTACCAACTACACTTTTCAGCTATTCCATATCAGTGTGTGACCTACTTACTGACCTACCATCGTATTTGTGAAATTGAAGAAAAAAAATTATTAGGTTAGTTTACATTTGGTTTCTGGTTCCCCACAGAACTATTCAATGACCCCTAGAGATCCCAGGTTGATAACTACTGATGTATCACGATGTAGGAGGAACATGAAGAAATAAGGCATCTTGGACGATGATACACGTGACTGTGGTGCGGCACAAGATCCAGGTCATCTGATTTATCCAAACCTTTCGGATACATCTGACGAGAGCGACATGCTGAAGGCGAGTAACAGGGCAATTCAAGTCGCTGAACACTGGATGAACGCTGTATGACATGGTGCTTGGACACAGAAAGTAAGTAAGTTAGTGCTGGTATAAACAATCAACGAAGACTTACTTTGGTGTGTCAGTAATCTCCAGCGTAGGTCTTGTTGGCATACTATCATGAGTAGACCTCATTTCATCCTAATGAACACAAACAAACAAACTTACAACTTTCTCAATGAAGCAGAATACAATAAATTATTTGAAAGCAAACATAGACACTGTTAAAGAAATTAACGCCTTGCTCGAATGTCCGTCAGGGTGTTTGTGTATGACAAGGACAAGAATAGCACCACTGCCCCACACAGAGCATGTCGTAAGAGGCGAATAACTGCATGACATGGCATTACACGGGCCATGGTTAAGTGGTTTGTTTAGAGCAGCATACATGGTATCTTACTTTGTTCTAGTGTTTGAGTCTATTAAGATGAACTTGCACATTGGTTAACCACCCCCCATAAGCGCTTGTCCGAACGCTGCGGAGTATTAAGCTGCTCGAGCCTAGCCCGCTAAGCAGGAAATCTGTTTCCCGGCTACATCGGGCTCAAACCAGAGCTCGGACCTGCATAGGGGCATCTGCCCTTGTAGAAGTACAGGTCGACTAAAAACTAGGAACTCCGGCTTCATTTTTCCTCTGTGTCTTGGCAGAGAAACTGTGTGGCCATGTTTGTTTAAAAACTTCTTTTATTTATTCATTTATTTTATTCTCAAACCTAGACCCTGACAAAGAAAATGGAGAAGTGTATTGAATCCTTTGAAATGTGGACATTCAGAAGACTTGGACGAGTTTCTTGGAAAGATAGGAAAACAAATAGTGAGGTTCTGGAACAATTCAAGGTGGAGAAGATACTTCTAAAGGATATAAAAAGCAGAAAAATCTTATATTTTGATCATGCCAAGCAACAAGAAGTCTGCTGAAGGTTATATTGGAGGGAAAGTAGAGGGCAGCACAGGTACAGATGGACAGACAACATCAGGATGTGGTTGGGACACAGTTTGACTGCGTGTCCCAGCCTGGCATGGGACAGAGACAGCTGGAGACCCATTATCACCAACTCTGTCGCAGCCTGGCACGGGACAGAGACAGCTGGAGATCCATTACCGCCAACTCTGTCCCAGCCTGGCACGGGACAGAGACAGCTGGAGATCCATTACTGCCAACCTCTGATGCGGAGACGGCACTTGATGACGATTTTATTCTCGTTTCCTAAGGCAAGTGCATTGTATTGTGTTATTGCACCTAACAGCGCAGTGCATCCAACTTCAGCACATATTTTGTTTATGGGTTTACTTCCTGAATTTAAACACGTGCATGTTTGGGTTGCTGCCTTTGTCAATAACCACTTCGTGACACAGCCACACTTGCATCAATGCAACCCTAAAAGCTGTGTTGGAAGTAATTTCATTTTTCTAACTCTGTGAGACGTGTAAATTACTCCGAGTCCTGATATTCAAACAGGGATGTTAATGTCTGTTGCCAGGTAGCCGAAGGCCTGGAGGAAGGTACAAATAAATTGGGTAGATTTTAAACTAAAATTTTGTATTTTGTCCGGGCAGTGGCTGTTATCCTACTCTTTAAGATTTCTAACTGCCAAGGAATTTTTAACGTGCTCGGCACTAAACACGGGAGTCCGATCTCACTACCAGAGATCAGGCCTAACAAAACACTTCAATGTAATCCCGCTTGATAGAGCAAAAACAAACAAGAAACAGGTCCTACTGCTTCTTTATTCATCCTGAAAAAAGGACATTTTGGTACTCTAAGTCATAGTTTACAGAGAGGCTGCAAATATCTGCATCTTTTGATCCGACATATCAGGTTTTGGGGGACAGTGATTGTATTCCCTCTTCAATCCCTATTCTCTCAGTTAGACTGCCCGTTTCCAGGGCCGCCACTTGGAGACTGTATATGGTATTGGTCAGCTCTGTTTGACTGACTTTGGTGCAAGTCGCCAGTAATGAATCACTGACTACTGTTATTTTTTATTACTACATCTTTGGCCCTGAAGAAATAAATGAAAAGATAGCTACATAGTACAAACTGGTTGTATACAGACTCTACAGTCTTCTAAAACAGTATAAAGACGTTAAGTTATTATTCTTCATAGCACAAAATGGCATTATAGATGACATGTTTTAAGATGAGATCAATGAGTCGCAGTGCATTTTGCAAAATGTCCCAGTCAAAAAGTAACGATGACATAAACAGACTACACAGAAGAGATCAAAGTCTCATCTTTCAGTACCGAACAGGCCACAACAGAGTTAATATTTACTTGGACCGCATCAGTCCTCAGTACCTGCCTTGTGTAGACATTGCTGTCATCTTGATGAAACAGTTCGACACTTATTCATTGAGTGCAAGGTGCTTGCGGACATGAGGAAAAGATTCTTACAAGCACTGCCGACAATTGCAAACACACTGTACGGAGCAGTGAAACAACTGAAGAAGACCTGAAGCAGGCTTGCTCAGCAGCTATGGGATAACAAAAACAACAACAACAATAATTGACATGTTAGACTTTGTTCCTGGCTTTTCTTGGAAGCACAAATTGTCTTTATAGACCATGTTTCTGGCTTTTCTTCATAGCACAAAATGTCTTTATGGACTATGTTCCTGGCTTTTCTTCATAGCACAACATGTCTTTATAGACCATGTTTCTGGCTTTTCTTCATAGCACAAATTGTCTTATAGACCATGTTTCTGGCTTTTCTTCATAGCACAAATTGTCTTATGGACTTTGTTTCTGGCTTTTCTTCATAGCACAAATTGTCTTATAGACCATGTTTCTGGCTTTTCTTCATAGCACAAATTGTCTTATAGACCATGTTTCTGGCTTTTCTTCATAGCACAAATTGTCTTATGGACTTTGTTTCTGGCTTTTCTTCATAGCACAAATTATCTTTATAGACCATGTTTCTGGCTTTTCTTCATAGCACAAATTATCTTTATAGACCATTTTCCTGGCTTTTCTTCATAGCACAAATTGTCATTACGAACTATTTTCCTGGCTTTTCTTCATAGCACAATGACCATCTGTTAGACACAGCAATAGATGAATCAGCAAATCACAGACTGCTGATCTTTGATTACGATTGAGGTTCAAGCAGACTGGAGTTCGATAGAGGGCAGCGCAGAAGTGCGCTCAATTAACTAGCTGCAGGAACCATCAGTATCCACACCCTTCGCCATTTACCGAGAGAGAGACTGAGCACCTATGCGTATGCCTGGAGAGCAGTGAAGTCAATTCTTAGGAACAGAATAGCAAAAGAAAGAAAAAACAAAACAAAAAATAACATACTGAAGATATGTGAAAATATTTACAGGACAAAGACAATATGGACAAACAAAAAAAGGAATTAATAAAATAATACCATATTAAAGATGGGTGAATCAGTTGTCCATGTATACTCTGTCTTCGTCTCAGCAAGCAGGAATAAGGAACACTCCACAATAATTGTTTTAGCATCGTGTAAAGCTTTCAGCAATCTGTCAAGTGCGCAGAACGATTTGTGTTTTTTAAATACGAAAAATCTTTTGTTATACAGTTCTTATAAAGAGAAAATAAATTAACCCTTTACAGCTTGTATCGCCCAGAACCAGCCGCCCAGAAGACATCCATTACAGCTCAATATCAACTTTTGAACATATTCGTCATGTTCTGTCATTTAACTTAACTTAGCGTCTTCAGACTGGTTTAGAAGACTCTACAGTGTGTATGCAACCAGTTTCTTGGAGGGTGGTTAACCGATCTGTGAGTCCATCTTAAAAGACTCAAACACTAGAGCTAATTAGACCCGCAACCTGTTAGGCGCCATCTATAGCTGCTCTTAACAAACCACCTGGGGAAAGGTACAAATAACTAAATAACTTGGTTTGATTTGTAATTTAAATTGTGTCTGGGCAGTGGCCGTTAAACCTACTTTTCAATTTCCAACTGACAAGGAATTTTTAACGTGTTTGACACTGAACACAAGAGTACGATCTCACTACCCAGAGTAGTGTAAGGAAATTTTTACCAAGAGATTCATGTGAAAAAAATCTCGGTCTCCACCGTGATTTTAACTCATGACCTTCAGCACCTGAGGCGGACACCTTACCCCGAGATTACTGAGTCCCCCGTTGTCCCATAGTAGTTACACTACTGTTGGGGAATGAAGTTGTTAGAGACTTTAGTATACTAAGTCAAGGCTTGTCCCATAGTAGTTACAGTACTGTCGGGGGGATGACGTAGTTAGAGCCTTCAGTATACTAAGTCAAGGTTTGTCCCATAGTAGTTACACTACTGTCGGGGAATGACGTTGTTAGAGACTTCAGTATATTAAGTCAAGGCTTGTCCCATATTAGTTACATACTTAGAATTTTGTCTGGACAGCGGTCGTTAAGCCTTCTCTGTTCTATTTTTAACTGCCAAGGAATTTTTAACGTCCTCGACACTACTATTTTGAACAAACCTTGACTTTACTAATATATATTTTTAATATGATCCCGATTGAGTTAGAGGAATTTCACATTCTGATGTCACCTACAAGATGGCTGATGATTTACACATGCATAAGCTGTTGTTTACCACAGAGTTATTTCCAATAGGCGGTCTCTGTGGCGAAGTGGTCAAGCCGTTTGCCTCGTGTTCTGAGGGTCGGGGTTCGAATTCGAGCTGCGGCGGTCGGTTCATGATTTCAAATTTTTCCGGAGATCCCTGGGTTCGTCGCTGGAGCTACAGAGTTCGTGCTTTGTGCGATGCTCTCGGCAGGCGGGGATACCTTTCTGCTGAAAGTGACTAAGCCATATGGGGAAACCCGCATGGAAGAATTCGAGCCCTTTGCCTTTAACCTTTTTTCATTTCTAATAGTTAGACATGGTAAGGTTTCAAAATTGATGGATTTAGTGCGAGAAAAGTTAAACTTCAATACCAGAGAAATGATTTATTATTTGATCAGACTAATAATCAACATGAGGATTAAATTTTTATTTGATTTGATCAGACTAATGACCCCGAATGAAGATTAGACTTTGATATTCAGCACGCTAGCATCACACAAGGAGATCATATCACAGAGCACAACAGCATCATTGGAGGTTCAGAGAACGTGCGCCACATGAAAGAGCAGAACGCACAATGACTCCACAGTCGCATGAGTGTCCTGGGTATGGCAAAGCCTGCTGTATCAGGATTGGTTGTTATGAGAACACATTTCGCAGTACAACTCTGATACTGCCACCATCTTAGCTTGCGATGAGCAGCTATTTTTAGCTGCTTTTATGACATGCTTCTAGATGTAATGGTCCTATTCTTTTCTCTCCAGTTAAAGATCTCAGGATCTATTCAGAGTCATGTGATTACAGTAAAAGATCCATTCAAAGTCATATGATTACAGTGAAAGATCCATTCAGAGTCATATGATTACAGTAAAAGATCCATTCAGAGTCATATGATTACAGTAAAAGATCCCTGGATCCACTCAGAGACATGTGATTACAGTAAAAAAATCCCTGGATCCACTCAGAGACATGTGATTACAGTAAAAGATCCCTGGATCCACTCAGAGATATGTGATTATTGTAAAAGATTCCTGGATCCACTCAGAGTTATGTGAACACAACTGAGATAACATGTATAACAGATGACTCAAACTACAAACCTATTCCCATAGTCAACGACCACAAAGTCTTTGGCTGTGCCAGTAATGGCATCGTGATGCTGAAAAAGGCCCAGAGCACGTCGTGCTTCCACTAGTTTTTGCATAAACGCCTTGGACGGAAAATTTGCTGCAGAATTTTTCCTAGCCTGGATCTGTGCAAGGCTGAAAATGATCTCAGCTGATCTGATGGTAAAATAAACTGCAACATTAGATAAGAATGAACTCAGTTTGTATATTATCATTTTGATAAAAATATGACAAGAATTGTTTTGTTAATTGTGGGTTAAAATTGACTTTTATATGACAAGAATTGTTTTGTTAATTGTGGGTTAAAATTGACTTTTATATGACAAGAATTGTTTTTTTAATTGTGGGTTAAAATTGACTTTTATATGACAAGAATTGTTTTGTTAATTGTGGGTTAAAATTGACTTTTATATGACAAGAATTGTTTTTTTAATTGTGGGTTAAAATTGACTTTTATATGACAAGAATTGTTTTTTTAATTGTGGGTTAAAATTGACTTTTATATGACAAGAATTGTTTTGTTAATTGTGGGTTAAAATTGACTTTTATATGACAAGAATTGTTTTGTTAATTGTGGGTTAAAATTGACTTTTATATGACAAGAATTGTTTTTTTAATTGTGGGTTAAAATTGACTTTTATATGACAAGAATGGTTTTTTTAATTGTGGGTTAAAATTGACTTTTATATGACAAGAATTGTTTTTTTAATTGTGGGTTAAAATTGACTTTTATATGACAAGAATTGTTTTTTTAATTGTGGGTTAAAATTGACTTTTATATGACAAGAATTGTTTTTTTAATTGTGGGTTAAAATTGACTTTTATATGACAAGAATTGTTTTTTTAATTGTGGGTTAAAATTGACTTTTATATGACAAGAATTGTTTTGTTAATTGTGGGTTAAAATTGACTTTTATATGACAAGAATTGTTTTTTTAATTGTGGGTTAAAATTGACTTTTATATGACAAGAATTGTTTTGTTAATTGTGGGTTAAAATTGACTTTTATATGACAAGAATTGTTTTGTTAATTGTGGGTTAAAATTGACTTTTATATGACAAGAATTGTTTTGTTATTTGTGGGTTAAAATTGACTTTTATATGACAAGAATTGTTTTGTTAATTGTGGGTTAAAATTGACTTTTATATGACAAGAATTGTTTTGTTAATTGTGGGTTAAAATTGACTTTTATATGACAAGAATTGTTTTTTTAATTGTGGGTTAAAATTGACTTTTATATGACAAGAATTGTTTTTTTAATTGTGGGTTAAAATTGACTTTTATATGACAAGAATTGTTTTTTTAATTGTGGGTTAAAATTGACTTTTATATGACAAGAATGGTTTTTTTAATTGTGGGTTAAAATTGACTTTTATATGACAAGAATTGTTTTTTTAATTGTGGGTTAAAATTGACTTTTATATGACAAGAATTGTTTTTTTAATTGTGGGTTAAAATTGACTTTTATATGACAAGAATTGTTTTTTTAATTGTGGGTTAAAATTGACTTTTATATGACAAGAATTGTTTTGTTAATTGTGGGTTAAAATTGACTTTTATATGACAAGAATTGTTTTGTTAATTGTGGGTTAAAATTGACTTTTATATGACAAGAATTGTTTTTTTAATTGTGGGTTAAAATTGACTTTTATATGACAAGAATTGTTTTGTTAATTGTGGGTTAAAATTGACTTTTATATGACAAGAATTGTTTTGTTAATTGTGGGTTAAAATTGACTTTTATATGACAAGAATTGTTTTGTTAATTGTGGGTTAAAATTGACTTTTATATGACAAGAATTGTTTTTTTAATTGTGGGTTAAAATTGACTTTTATATGACAAGAATTGTTTTTTTAATTGTGGGTTAAAATTGACTTTTATATGACAAGAATTGTTTTGTTAATTGTGGGTTAAAATTGACTTTTATATGACAAGAATTGTTTTTTTAATTGTGGGTTAAAATTGACTTTTATATGACAAGAATTGTTTTTTTAATTGTGGGTTAAAATTGACTTTTATATGACAAGAATTGTTTTTTTAATTGTGGGTTAAAATTGACTTTTATATGACAAGAATTGTTTTTTTAATTGTGGGTTAAAATTGACTTTTAATCTAATTCAAGGCGTGTTCAAATGAAACCAGACCAAACTGCAACAAGTGAACATACATACAATGTGCATGGTGACATCACTTCTGGTGTAAACAGCACATACCAACCATCAAGTTTGTAAAATTTAATTATCCTCCGACTCATAGTTTTCTCAGCAGACCATTGAAAACATGGCCGGTGTGATAAAGAATCCGTCCAGAGTTAATCAGAGTGCGGCGAGTCAGTTTCTAACAGCTGAAGGATGTCGACCAGATGACATTCATTGCAGAGTGCAGGAAGTGTATGGTGACAAAAGTGTGCCGAAGACAACAGTGAAGAACTGGACGTGAGTTAATAACTTAACTTAACTTAACGTCTTTATACTGGTTTAGAAGACCCTGCAGAGTCTGTATACAACCAGTTACATTTACATCACCTTGCTCTAAAAGCTATGCGCATCCAGTTTATTCTTAAATGCATTAACTGTCCCTGCCTCCACTACCTCCCCTGGCAATGCATTCCAAGCAGACACCACTCTCTGACTAAAAAAATATTTCCTAATATCTAACCTGGACCTCTCTTTAGTCAGCTTGTAGCTATGCCCTCGTGTTATTGTAGGTGGCTGTATTTGAAAAAACTTGTTATAGTCTAATTTATCGCAACGATGTGCACCTGACCTGGTCTCCGAAAATCTTTCGTTAACTCATGTCGTTCTTCTAAATAAAATATTTCCCAATATCTAATCTAGACCTTTCTTTAACTAATTTGTAGCTATGCCCTCTTGTTCTTGCAGGCAGTTGTATTTTGAAAAAGTTGTTATAGTCTAATTTATCCATTCCTTTTAGTATTAAATCCCCTCAAATTCTTCTTATTTTTGGACAATCTAATCCCACTATCAGTTTTGTCGCTGTTCTTTGTATCCTTTCTAGCATGTTTATGTCCCCTCTATGATAAGGACTCCACACCTGCACACAGTACTCCAATCTAGGTCTAACTAATACTTTATACAGTTTGACTATCACTTCCTTGCTCCTATGTTTAATAGAAGTGACTTGAAGTAAGCAACTTTGCAGCCATGACTACTAACAAAACATTTGATGAAAAAGAACATTACAAATTCAAGTAAAAAACTATATGAAACCTGAGGTTATGTTCCAAGCTGCGATCCAGATTTTTTTGCAGCGGCCTGGAAGTAAAGTACCCAGTCCAATAGTGGTCATCGCGGTCAGCGTAAGAAAAGAAGTCACCACTGAGACTTGGTATTTCAGGTGGGGCTCTTCCAGGGATTGTGTTTGTTTCTTTGTATAGGGTATTAAAGTAGTCGCTCAAAGTACCAAATTCAGCCTGCAACAACATTTGAAAAGAGTGATTGTTATATATTATATACCTAGGGGCTATAATAGATCAAATAGGTAAGGTGAGTCAACAAGTCCATGTAGCAGTGAAAAAGGCAAATGCAATGTTAGGTATGATAACAAAGAAATATTAAACATAGGAGCAAGGAAGTGATAGTCAAACTGTATAAAGCATTAGTTAGACTTAGATTAGAGTACTGTTTACAGGTGTGGAGTCCTTATCATTGAGGGAATATAAACATGCTGGAAAGGATTAAAAAAAGAGTGACAAAACTGATAGTGGGATTCCAGAATTACAATAATGAGGAAAGACCAGCGTACAGTATCTAGAAAATAGAAGAATTCAAGGTGGCAATACAGGTTTATTATATAATAATAAACAGAAAGGATAAATTAGACTATTTACAAGTTTTGCAAAATTACAGCCACCTACAAGAACAAGAGGGCATTAATGAAATAGATATTAGGAAATGTTTGTTCAGTCAGAGAGTGGTTAATGCTTGGAATGCTTTGCCACAAGAAATAGTCAAGGCAGGGTCAATTAATAATAATAATAATGTTCGTTTAGGCGTCAGTCGGCCACATCCATGACCCACTGATACGCGTGGTTCGAGGCCCCGTCCAGGGCGGAGGTGGAGATTGATATCTGCTAGAGCCACAGTGTACGGGGACAACCTCTTCTGCAGCTCCAGCCAATCAGGGGAAGACTTTTGGGGCTGAGGAACGACTTGTGTATTATCTTGTGGGCAGGGGTTTCCTAGTCCAGCTGTACAACATGACCGAACAAAGAAACTCGGCAGCAGTCAAAGGTTTCTAAGATTGGGAGGAGGCCTGATTTTGCGGAGACCTCCATGTTGCGAATGTAGTCATACCATCGGATGCCCAGGATACGCCACTGGTTGCACACGTGAATGGCCTCTAGTCTTGACATGTTTTAGCAATGTCCAGGTTTCAGAGCCATAGAGCATGGGAAACCGAACATACAACATACTGGATACACAAAAAACGATGCCTATTACCAGTTGAGCAGTTCGTGGTCTTCAGACTTCGCACTGGCCACAATAGACTTAGGTACCACCTATTCAACAAATTGAAGATAGGTGGCACTGACGAATGCCCGTGTGGTACCGGGAAAATGACCGCTGAGCATTTGCTGCAAAACTGCCCGACATACAAGGATCAGAGAGAGCAGATGTGGCCATCACCAGTGGCAACACTAGACAAGCTCTATGGCAGTGTCGACAGCCTCAGGATGACCGCTGCTTTTTTTCAAAAAAATAAAGGTTGATGTCTGACTGCGAACGACGAAGAAGAAGAAGAAGAAGAAGAAGAAGAAGAGCCATAGAGCAGTATTGGAACAATGCAGGACTGATAGATCCTGGTTTTTGTCCCAAGTGAGATCTTACTGTTACTCCTCACACTTCGGAGGTCGTTTATAGCAATTAATGCATTCAAAAATACATTGAATGCACATTGGCATTTTCAGATCAAGTAAATGTAAAAGAAACTGGCTGTATACAGACTCTGCAGTCTTCTTAAACAGAACAAAGACGTTAAGTTAAGTACTACTATTTAGCTGCAAGCTCTGGTGAACTACAGATATTCTCAAGCTGAAGAAGAACACAAAAAAGTAGATGCTAACCTGTGCTCCCATTTGTGGATGATCATCAAGAAATTTGAAAATTCTCTCATAGTTGCCGAACTGCAGATCAAACTCATCTGACTGCTTGTAGCGGAAGTCATCACCAAGGGGAACAAACAGAACATTGGTCTTGTATAACATGGCTTTCTTCTTCCACTGGTCTAGTATAGTTGCTGTTCTGGAATAGTAACATGGACATACAATTTTGAAGTCTAAAATGTTGAAAATCGGCTTGACCTACTTATGCCAGGTAGCTTCTTTTTCGTCGCTCGTTCTCCCGCTACCAAGTCCTGAAAAGGGTTTTGCAAGTACAAGGACATAATCCAGAGCACAGAATGCGTTGTGTCAAAGTTTACAGCATGACTGTGATATTTGCACCTTTCCGTATGGCACATCCGACATCAGCATGAATTTTTTGGGTAGCAGGTTAGCATTCCCTCTTCTACGTCTTTTCTCCACAGCCAGTCTGTCCTGCTGCAGACTGTTATCCAGGATCACCACATGAAGGTGGAGAAGGGCCCCTGGCCAAATCAACTTTAGGTCATTGACAGTTACAGCCCATGCACTGCTCAGCATCTTGAAGGAGCTCCAACCGTTTTATGTTTTGATCAAGAGAATCATGGTTTTTTAAACAATTTACAATCTCAAAAATGCCAAAATTGACCCCTAAAAATGGCTGCTAATTAGGACATTTATATTCCCAACCCTTTTTCTGCCACCTCTTACAACATGCCAAGTGGTTACAATTCTATGTTCCCTTTTTGGGCTCTGGTTGAAGTTATTGCCCATCATGATGCGACGGGTTTGCCTTAATAATGTGAGGAAGAATATGCACTGGTCATCAATTTCACTCTTATCCTAAGCTACCTTGGATCAGTGGCAAGACTATTAGTCGAGACGACTGGTGGTAACTCAGGATGCAGGTACTCTGGTCTTACTTCCCGTGAGACCAGGGGTCGCTTGACAACTTGCGGGATTCGATCGCCCACTGTTTCCGATCATCTCTGTGAGAGACAAGTGCCTTAACCACTTGACTACAGCGTCCCATCAATCATTAGCTCTTCTAAATCAAATAATACATCGGTGGACTCCCTCTCACCCTTCCCCCCTCCCTCTCTCTCTCTCTCAGCCACTCCTCTTCTACGCTGGGGTAAAGAGGTCTTTGCAATCAAGTGTGCAGACAAACAGATGATTTACTTGTTTTGTCTTTACATATGGATGGGCAACCTTGTTTTAGCCTTCATGTAGGCCACTATTTGGTAGGAATTTCATCACCTTCAGAACTTTTGCACGAAAAGCAGCAAACAGTCTGCTCTTTCCATCAGTTTTCAACTGCCAAGACTTCTTTTACCTGCATAGCATGTACACGGGATCTCCGAGTTTATCGTCCACCTCTGAAAGGACTAGGTAGCTCACTCTCACCTCCCTCTTGAGACTTGCAAGATTTAAACACTCCACCATTTCATGCTTTCCTTTGTTCTATTGAGGTGAGCTTCTTGCATCTTATCTGTCAGCTATAGCTGCCCCTCTGCACGTAAATGTTGCATTAACCTCTATGAAACTGTTACAGCTTTTATTCAACTGAATTTACGTTTCACGGCTGACGTTTTTTCAAAGTATTTTAAAAGAATTCTGGTGAATCTTAGGATACAAATCCCAAAGTCTTGTGTCGTAAAAGGAGGTGCAACTTTAAGAACCCTCAGGGAACACATTCTCTCAGAATGGGTGTAACACAGGCACCAGTGGGACATATTCTCAACATTTCGGAGCTGTTATTTGGTCCAAGAGCGAGTTGTACCATAAGTCTCCTGCGGGAGCTCATTCTAACCCATGTGATACGATTTTGTCTTACAGAATAATTCAGTCAACCAGACATCGGCAGATTCCTCAGCATACCGACGACCTGGAGGAACATCAGAGGCAACGATTTAGCTATGAGGCTTGATCAAATGAAACCGGACCTAACTGCATCACATGAACATACATATGATGCGCATGATGACGTCACTTCTTATGTAAACAGCACACACCAACAGTGAAGTTTGTCAAATGTCATTATCCTCAGAGTCATAGCTTCTTAGCAGACCGTTGAAAACATGGTGGGTGTGATATAGCATTCATCCAAAGTTGATCAGCGAAGGGTGATTCGGTTTAAAACAGCTGAAGGATGTCAACCAGCTGACATTCATCGCAGAATGCAGGCATTGTATGGTGACAAAAGTGTAACGAGCGTAAGCTGCAGCGATGGTCCACCCAAATTGCTACATCAATTTTGGCGATGGCATCCTTCTGACGCAACAATATGCTCCTGACCTGGTCTCGGAAGATCTTTTGTTAACTCACGTTCTTCTTTAAACATCATTGTCCAGTTCTTCACTGTTGTCTTCAACACACTTTTGTCACCATACACTGCCTGCATTCTGCAATGAATGTCAACTGGTGGATATCCTTCAGCTGTTAGAAACCAAATCACCTTTCGCAGATCAACTCTGGACGAATTCCATATCACACCCGCCATGTTTTCAACAGCCTAGTGAGGAAACTATGAGTTGGGGGATAATGAAACTTTGCAAAGTTGACGGTTGGTATGTGCTGTTTACAGCAGAAGTGGCTTCATCATGTGGATTGTATGTTTGTTCACTTGTTGCAGTTTGGTCCGGTTTTATATGAACACGCCTCGTAAATTAAAGAAACCATACCTCTATTCCATTTGTATGTAAACTGGTTCTCGTGACTGTGACAGATTTAGTCTTGGCAGACAAATATTGTCTCCCTACTGACACATTTTGTTGTCTAGGGTAACGTGCAAGCGCAGTTGTATACTTGTATTTATTTAGAGGTGGGCCTTCCATCTGACCGGACCACTCATGTCGGCAAGTACCATGGCGGAGTAATAGCGACACCATTTTGAAAGTAGCGCCCACTAAAAAAAATAGTCCGGTGTTATAAGAGCCGATGGCGGGCCGGGAGCTAGGATGGACATTACGCGATTTGCAGAGCACAAGACGTTGAAGAAGAGAGACTACAATATGCAGAGTGCAAGAGATTGAAGAAGATATACTCTACACGATTTGCGGATAGACTCTACGTGATTTGCAGAGGGGGAGGTGACACTATTTGCAGAGAGACGAACCTTACTCGATTTGCAGAGCGATACATTGAAGAGGGAGACATTTGAACGACGTACATTAAGAGATTGTCAGCCCGAGGTTTTCCAGTGCTTGACACCCTGCGCGAGTTGCACAAGGTTTTCCAGCGCTTGACACCCTACACGAGTTCAGTCCGAGCGATCAAGAGCTAGACACTTCGCACGAGGTTTTCCAGTGCTCGACACATTTGAACGGCGTATATTAAGAGATTATCAGCACAAGGTTTTCCCAGCGCTCGACATTTTGCACGAGGTTTTCCAGCGCTCTACACTTTGCACGAGGTTTCCCAGCGCTCAACCCCTTGAACGAGTTGGCCACTTTACTTTGAACTGAACGTCACATCGTCTGAGTTTTCAATTGAGAGTAACATCTTATCTAGGTTGGGGTGTGACCAGCACCAGCCACGTAGGTGATCTTTTGTGTTGTCAGTCATAATTACCCGCTGTGGGAGTGAACGTTGCCATCTGAAACGTGTGTTGAACCACGACAAGTTGTCACGTGGTCAGCCGGCCCTTGTTCAACACACGTCAATTCAAACCTCTGGCTGCCTTATTGAGTTTTTCCTGACATCCACCATGCAATTCAACAGGCGTCACTGAGGAACAGGACCAAGGGCGATCTACCTGGGTTGGGGTCACAGCACGAATTACTCATCGGCGTCATTCCGCCATAATTCGGACATGCGTCACGGCAGGCCAAGCACCGAAAAAGTGACTGTTGACAAAAGTTTAGGTGTGGCGGTAGGGAGAGTGTTAGGTTAGGTAATCCCTGGATAGGAGTAAGTGAGTTGTGTGAATAGAAGAAGAGTGCCAGTGTAGAAAATAGGAAGGAATAAAGAATTTGTTTACCAATGTTCGATGATAGTGTTCTTTAGTAGTTTATGGTAGTTAGTTGTGTGATTCTTTTGGTTAAGGTGGATATACGAGGAGCGGCCTTAAATACATTAGAAAGAGCAAGATCCTGTTCCGTCTGCTACAGTACATCAATTAACAGGATGAGCCTGCTACAAGATATTTGGAAATGATTTTTTGTTTTTCACTTGGATTTGAAGATTCCCCCAATATCTAGAAGTAAAGTTTTTGCTACGGATTTTTGAGTTAGATCTGCTTAGTTTGTTTATGTAGATACAATAATTACGTTTATAGCGGAAACTAACAGATATGGCCATCTTGTAAACATTGATTATCAGTTTTCTGTGGAAATTTAAATTAAATTTTTTTCAAGCAAGGGATGCCAAAAACGGGTGAGTCTAGTTGTTTGTGCTGTTTTTCAACATTTTCACCATCTTTTTGTCTCTCGGAAACTAACAAACACACAACAATAACACCAACAAGTTCTTTATTAATTTTAGTCTCTACCCACAATCAAATCATATCTATAGACCAACAAATAAAAAGGTTACAGGCTCTCAAAGTTAACAACCAAACTAAAATGTTACGTGCTGAAAAAATGTGGCAGAGTAAAGGTTAAATTATTCTTATTAGCATACCTTTCAGCCACATTGTTGTCAGTGATTGGTTGTGGGTCAATATGCCATGGACATTTGTATGACGAAGACCCCGGCAATCGTCTAAAGTCAAACTGACAACAGATGGCTGGCTCTGGGCCACAAGTGTGTGGAATATCATATGAGTAGAAAGGCATCAAATGTGTGAATATATCTGTGTCTGCTTCCGAGTCTAGAGAAAAAAAAAGTTACAAGCACATAGTAGATACTGGCATTATGAAATGAAGTTCTAAGAGTTTTTACTGTATGAAATCTGAGCTTTGTTTGGCAGTGGTGGGATGTTTGTGAGCAATACTTACACTTATGAGGAGGAAGACTAATGTCTGGTCAGGTAAAATATACTGATCAGAAATGTTAGTCAGGTTTCAGGGAAAATATACTGACCAAGACCCTCACCTCGGTTTCCTCGTAGTCCTCCCTGAAAATGCGCTGTTTTCATGGCAGCCTGGCTAATGAGGTGAGGGATTGACTTGATCCCCATAGTAGTGTGTGACACGCAAATGAAGTCAACCCCAAACCGCCCAGAGGACAACGGTCCACCCTCATCAGCACGCTCGGGATGTGAGGAAACCCGAAACTTAACGTCCTTGTTAGGGTGCACAAAAGAGTAACCTACTTATTGTGGACATTCGAAACAACAACAACCCATAAGTGCTCCGTTCTCCTCCATATTGTTTGGAGAATCCCTGCACAATGCACGACCTCCTTAAAACCGGAGAGGATCCCGTAATAGACTGGAAATATTTTTAACATAATTTTAAATTTTGACCAGTCAGCGACCGTTAAGCCTACTCTTTTTGATTTGCAACTGCCGAGGGATATTTAACATATGCGACACTGCACACGGGCATCCAATCTCTACTACCCAGAGATTTGGGGAAATACTAGAAAGTCTAGGTGAAAAAATCCCGGTCTCCATCGTGATTTGAACCCGCGACCTCCAACATCGTCTTACCTCGAGACCACTCTTCTATAATTGACAAGTTACCCAGTGTCCACAAGAACTCAGAACTCTAGGCTAGTATGCTGGACCAAGTACTGGTGGAAACATAGAAAGCAAGATACAAACGCCGGACCAAAACACACTCCGTCCCAAGGCAGCGAAGTATTCTGCTCCCGTCGATGAGTCCGCAGGGATATCGATCGGCAAACTCACCATGAAACCACAAGGTGCTAGAGCATCATCTCCACATATTGGAAGTTCACCTTCCCTTCAGCTCTGGATGAGGCCTGCAACAAGATGTAGCATGTGGCCATGGGCAGTGGTTGGTCGACACAATGACCTACTGACGCCTGCACAAACATTATTTTTTACTTACTCACCCAGTGCTGTGTCCACAAGAACTCTTTGCTGGTATGCTGGGTCAATTACCCATAAGTGGGAATTACCCAAAAGTGGGAAGTACTTACCGCAGCGCTGTGTCCACAAGAACTCTAGGTTCGTATGCTGGAGCAAGCACCCCTAAATGGCAAGTACTTACCCCAGTGCTGCCTTAATAAAAATTCAAGGCCGGAATACTGGACCAAGTACCCCTAAATGATAAGTACTTACCCCAGTGCTGTCTCCACATGAACTCTAGGTTGGAATGCTGAGACAAGTACTTCTTGAGGGAGTAATGTACCCTCTGTATGAGCATGCTCTTGAAGTCGGACCGTTTCAACAAATAGGCCATGGTCGATGAATAGCCAAATGGGTCAACGGCCCAGCTAGATTGTGGAACATAACCTTTGAAAAAGAACAGATAGAAAAATACATTGAATAAATATTGTGACTATTTGCAGATGATCAGAGTATCATACATCCAGAGGCAAACATCTTTCAGAATTGTCTGGATGTCCTAAAGTAAAGTTACGCATTGTATAATATGAAATAAACACAACACAATGGAGGAACTGAAAGACACAGAGCAGAAAGTCCTGGTCAAAAACACACAGTTCTATCAAAGTAAGATAAAAGAAATGTCTGGAAAGCAGAATAGGCACAGAGATCAAAGAAAGAATTCAGTGAACGAGCCATCAGTCGCCAGTTCAAAATGGGTGTTAAGAAATTGGACAAAGAATTTAGCTGTTTTCTCGCTTGGTTTCTGGCTTACAATCTTCAAAAAACACAATTATCTATTGATAAAGACATGATATCTTGTCATATTTTTCGTATATAATTAGATGACTCTTTCTTCTTCTTCTTCTTCGTACGCTAGATGAAACTCTTTCAATATTTAACAAAATAATATTCTATAAAAATTCCAAGATTGGCTTTATGTTCTCGTTATTGTTTGTTACTCCACAAACGTCTGAGGTCATGCATGGCAGACACAGCTAGTCCAAACTACCTTGGCATATCAGGACCACTGTGCCCATTGGATGATATTATGCTGCCGAAGTACATGAATCCATTGGTGCCCTCCACAGTGTGACCTTGAGTTTCAATACCCTGGTGTGCTGTGTCAGAAATGACGTTCTGAACTTTGGTCTGGGCCCAGGATATAGAAAGACCTAGGGAGGGTGTTTCACTGTCTAGGATTTTCAGAAAGTGCTGCAGCGAAGAGCTGTCTGTGCCGAACAGAACAATATCATCCGCGCAAACGGAATCAGTGAAGATTGACTGTTTGATAGCTATACCCTCTTGGTGTGTACTGAGGTGGTCAAGAAGCCAATCGATGGCTATTTCCCATAGGGCTTTTCATAAAGCCGACCAATCAACAGATTTAAATGCCGACTTCAAGTCCACGTATGCAGCGCACAAGGGACGATTGAAGGTATGTGCAGTTCGGCGAGGAGGCACAGACCAAGGATAGCGTCGGTTGTAGAATGATCCAGAATGAAGTCAGACTGTTGTGGGCGATGTTTTGTGCTCAAGAGAGACTTGAGTCGCATGAGGACAAACATCGTCTCTGGAACCGAGAGTAGTGTTATATGTCTGTAATTACTGCAGTCTTTGCGACTCCCCTTGCCTTTGTACAGGAAGACGACAGTTCCATCTCACCAGTCGGTTGTTCCGGCCTCCATACTTGCAGGAATAGGTGATGGAGGGCAGAGCTGATCGGGTCGATGGGGTGTTTCAACACATCCAGCAGGAAGTGAAATATATGTTGGTTTTAGGTAAATTAAGTGTTAAAAAACACAGAGAAAAAAATTATAAATAGGTATGCTCAGATACCACACAGAGACAAAAAATCCAAAACGAAACTTACGTTACGACAAATAGGCCTTCATCAGGAACAATGAACAGCAACAATAATGAACTAGCAAATCATAGAAGAAGGGAAGAATACTCAAACGGGAGATATCAACATATAAGTAAATCAAACACAAAATGTAACTTATCAATGTCAACAAACCTAATGTATTGTTCAGCCATTGGTTTCCTTCAATCAGCTGATCTAACATGGCGTAGTAGTGTGCATTAGCCTCATCTGTCATGACCCACCCTCCACTTGAAATCTCAAACTGACCATTTGCAATCAACCTGTTGTAGAAATTTAAAAAAACAAACAGATTTTATGCACTTTACCTTTTGGCACTAATAATGTTCACGTAGGCGTCAAAGGCCTGTTGCGTTGATTGACCACTATGTCCAACTGCTAAAGCTGTGTCCAAGCGTAGCATGTCGACTGGATTGCCTACAGACTCCCCAGGTGGAGCCGTGTACTCCGCAGTCTTAGGATGAGGGCAGAGAGGAGAATGTTTATCCAATGTTTGTGTCAAGCGCTCCGTGTCTGTCCGTGTCAAACTCCCTGTTTCCACTGGTCCCACCGCTGAGGCTTGTGACTGTGTCCACCTGATGGTCAGTGTGACCCTTGCTGTGCTGAGAATATGAGGTTGGGAGAGATATCGTGTAACCTCTGGTGGAGGGAGGGGTGGGCAGGAGGAAGTTGGCTTCAGTGCGTGCAGAAATGTCCTTGGGTAGTGATAATCTGGACTGAATTCTGGTGTGCAGTTAAGCGGAACGTTGAAATTCGTTATGGACTGGTTTCCCATGGCTTGAGCCAGGCATGAAATGCAGTATAACAAACGGGATAACCGATCGAAAATACATCAAAACCACAGAATAAAGTCCGTGAAACCACTTGGTGAAGGAGTTGTGACATATAATCCGGACAGGAACGACCAAACATCGGAAAACTCGACATAAACACCGTAGAGTCGAGAGTGCAGCCTCTAAGGTGCTGCCACCTTACTTTTCTTCACTGATGTGCGTGTAAATACCCCATTCCCCAAGCCACCCATATATTCAGTGTGATTAGGTGGACCCTTATTCTACGGCATATTTCAGGCAGTACTGCTCAGATTTTGGCCATATTACCATGGCGTCTTCACAGTGTACACATTTTCAAAGATAAGAAATATGGTGTAAATACCCCATTCCCCAAGCCACCCATATATTCAGTGTGATTAGGTGGACCCTTATTCTAAGGCATATTTCAGGCAGTACTGCTCAGATTTTGGCCATATTACCATGGCGTCTTCACAGTGTACACATTTTCAAAGATAAGAAATATGGTGACATCAATGGGTTTAGGAATTTTTCCAATGAATTTTGTCATTTTCGTGATGGAAAGTAGTTTCGAAAATTCGAGAAATGGCCGTCCAAAAAGGCTAACAACAGAACAAGCAGTTGAAAATATTTTCAAGGAGTTGGAGGCCGATAAATGTTATTTAGTTGGTGATTATTCTGATATGGGCAAGTGATTATTTCAATGATGACACGTGTGATTCTGAATATGGTCAAGCTAGAACTGTTTCTGTCACCCAAAGGATCAGACTACGGTTCTGGGGAGGGAGTGTAATGTATCAAGTAAATTTGATACAGGATGGTCTTCAATAAATTTATTTCACAATTTACTGGCATTACAAGTAGGAGTTCCTGGCCATTAGCTTTTATCCTGCTGTTGAAGCCCGTGGCGTTGTTGATCATTAATTTTGTCTTTCCAGCGTTTATCTCCATGCCATAGTCAAGAGCTGTTTCATCGAGCCTTCTGATTCATTCCTGGAGTTCTGCTTCTGAACTCGCCAACCCGTCAAAATCCTCTGCAAAACGATGGTTGGTAATCGTCCGGCCCCCTATCTTGACAGTACCAACGTGACCTCCAAGTGCCTCACTCATAATTCCTTCAAGGAATATATTGAAAAGAGTTTGAGAGAGTGTACAACCCTGTCTCATACCAACTTACGTGCGAAACCAGTCCCCTGGCTTCCCATTCACAAGAACTGCGCTAGACGCCTTGTCATACAGGTGTTCAAGGACCTGTATAATATTTCCGTTGATTTTATACATCCTCATGGTTGCCCAAAGCGCTTTATGCCTTACCCTATCAAACGCCTTCTTAAAATCCACAAACACATGATACAGTTTTTGCTGCTGTTCTCGATATTTCTCGCTTAGCAGCCTTAAATTGAATATCTGTTCTGTAGTGCTTCTTCCCTGTCTGAACCCTGCTTGCTCCTCGGCAATGATGTTCTCTGCTTGGGGTTTCTATCGGTTGAGGATTAATCTAAGCATGACCTTGCTAGGGTGGCTGATAAGGCTTATTGTTCTGTAATTTTCGCACAGCTTTAGGTTTCCAGACTTAAGGCCAGGAACTCAAAGTGGTTGATCGTTTTAAATATCTGGGTTCGATTGTCAGTGATAAAGGATAAAAATGTGAGGTGTTGGCCAGAATAGCACAGACAATAGCGCCGCTTGCATGGCGTAACAAAATCTGGCAAGATTAACGGTTAGCACTATGCACAAAAATCAGATTAATGAGTACACTGGTCCTGTCGATATTCCTCTATGCTTGTGAGACATGGACAGTTACAGTTGACCATCAGCGAAGGATACAGGCCTTGAAGATGAGATGTTTTCGAAGACTTTTAAACGTCACATACAAAGATCGAGTTACAAATGAGGAAATACGAGATAGAATTACAATAGCAATAGGGCCTTTTGACTATCAAATGAAGGAAACTTGCTTGGTATGGTCACATATCGAAATGAAATGGTCTTGCGAATACGATCCTCCACGGAAAGGTGCAAGGAAGACGACGAAGAGGCCAGCCCAAAAAGAGGTAGGAAGACAACATAAAATAATGGACCAATTTCTGATCAGAAGAGGCACAGGCAGCAGCCGCTGACAGAGAAGGGTGGAGTGGGGTTGTGAGGATGTCTTCATGTGTGCCCCAACGACCTCAACGGTTACGGGATGATCTAACCTGACAAGTAGGAACACTGGAGATTTGAGACAGAATAATGAAATTGGACCTTGTATGTATTTTCTAAGGAGCACAGGAGAATGGGATTTTATAGACCAGGTGGCCAGGTTTCAAAGGGTTTAATGTTACCATAATGGATCATCCTATTGCAAAGTGATGAACTTTCTAAAGTACGCATACCCAAAATTGGCAAAATCTTTAACAAAAAAATACCACCCTCATGTGCCGTCTAGAAATAAGAACAAGCAAACTTTGCTTTATTTCGTTTTGAAATTATTGTACATGTTTATGAAATTATTTATATTTATTAGCGCATGCTTTCTTCTGAAAGAGTTTAATGTGAAAATCGCACCAAGCGGTTGGTTGGTTACTGATCCTACAGTCAGTGGGCTCCTGCCCTTTGGCCCAATGCCATATAGTGGTATCTACAAGTGTTTGTAAGCTGTTGTTTAGTTCCGTACAGAGTGTTTCATTTGTCTGGTCTCGGAGGAAAAATCTCCTTCTTAACACCGGCAAGTGCCAAACATTCAAAAAGATGATGTTCAACAGTTTCATGGGATGTGTGCACAGCCGGCACTCTGGAGTATGTTCTGGTTGGATTCTGTTCAAGTGGCTGTTAAGTTGTATGTGTTAAATGCAAAGTTGAGGGGACGGCGTGGCCTAGTGGATAAGTGGCACGGCTCACAATCCGAAGGTGCTGGGTTCGATCCCCATCACAGCACCTGCCGTTACCCCCGGGGAAGCAAACCCTTAGAAAATGCAGGAGGAAGCAGACCCTTACATAAAATGCATGCTGAAGTCGGATGCATTGGGCCGACAGGCGCAAAATAAAAACCAAAGTGCAACGCACACCGCCTTGGGGATTAGAGAAATAAGGCGAACGCAAAAACAAAAAAAAAAAAAAAAAAAATGCAAAGTTGGAAAATGGTGCTTTGGTCTCTCCTTTTCAGGAGGTTGATGCTGTCTTTGGGATGGCCATATGTTTATGATTTCTCTCCCATTATTCCCCATTGTCCATGTATTCAGCCAGGCCTCTTTGTTTGCAGTCTTCAGTAGTTGTTTGACTGTCTGTAGGTTTGTTGGTATGTATTGTTCTTGACTTGATCCCTTCTTACCCAGTCTGTCTGCCTTGTCAGGTGTATTTGAGTGACCAGGGATCTATTGCATAACTATTCTGACTTCATGGGATGTGAGAAGTTGGTTGGCATCTAGGGATCATTGACTCTTTTCATCTTGTCAGCACAAAACCCGGGCAGAAATATACAGACCATGTGTTTCCCATGCAGTATGGTCCCTCTCTCGGTCTGCCTTGTTTACTCCAAAGGAAAGGTGATGCAATACATTTGGAACAAGGCAAGCTGCAGAAGCTGCCGGATCAGCAGAGCAATGTTCTATCTGCTCACCTGTCAGGGCTTCACTCCTAGACCAGTCGACAACCAAGGTTAAGGGATATTTGGGTAAATCCAGGTCTACAATGAGAGCTTGACAGGCAGGTAATGAGTCAGTAAAGATTACGATGCTTGGGACTTTTGATGGGAAAGCATCAAATACAGTCCTCAAGTGGTACAGAGCTACTTCCAGTGATGTTTTCTTCTTCTTCTGCATTCGTTCTCAATCTCCCACTACCATACCCTGAAAGGGTAAGTAGCAGAATGTAGTCCAGAGAATGGAATGCGTTGTGTCGTAGTTTACAGCTTGGCTGCGATATTTGCACCTTTCGGTCCAACACATCCGACTTCAGCAAGCATTTTTGAGTACCGGGTTAGCATTCCCTCTTCGATCCCTTCTCCTTAGCCAGTCTGCCCTGCTGCAGCCTGTTGTCCAGGATCACCGCTTGGAGGTGTAGAAGGGTCTTGGCAGCTATGGTTCGCTGGCCCTGACGCTAGCAGTCAGCTATGGGTCGCTGACCACTGCAGCTCATGCGCTGCTCAGCATCTTGATCCCCAGTGCTGTTATTTCTGCCTCATAATTTGAACATATCTCCCCACAGGCATCAAATACTTCATTAGATGTTCTGTCTGGGTACTCTATATAGACTCCATATCCCACTTTCATGATACCTTAAAAGTACACCCTTCAGTATAGACATGTATCCGTTCTTCTCATAAGACTGGTTCAGAACTTCTTGATTTTTTTTTATAGTTTTGTTTCAATTTAAAGCATTATTAAACATGTATGTCCTGGAGGACAGGGACGGCCGACTCCAACCAGGCGTGTGCACAGGTAGCGGAAGGTGGAACGACCCGAAGATATGATGTGTCAGCTATGATCTAAGCCAGTCATAACTGGATAAATAAGCAGTCGCGAACCAAATGGCAATGTATCCCAGCAGGACGAGATGGGATAAGAGGTGGCACTGTTGCCCCTACTCAAATACCCCATACGCCCTAAGACAGTACATTCTAGTGAGCAAGAGCCGCTATTAGCTCTAGCCACAGGGAAGGAAACCTTGGTAACCAAACCAACCTGCTGCCATGCAGTCACACCCGGGAGATCTGGAGAGGAAGAGCTAGAGGACTCCACGACAATCACAAACTGTTACAGCCCTCCAGGTACAACTCTAGACATACACAAGGTGAAACTTGAAGGACAAATACACCTTGCTGTAGGAGACTTACACAGCCATTCACCAGGTTGGTTGGGGATATCTTCTTCTTCTTCTTTGTACGCTGTCAGGCGTCAACTTTAATTTGTTCGAAGAAAGCAGCTGTCATCCTGAGGCTGTCAACACTGCCATAGAGCTTGTCTAGTGTTGCCACTGGTGATGGCCACATGTGCTTTCTCTGGTCCTCGTATGTCGGGCAATTTTGCAGCAGATGTTCAGCGGCCATTTTCCCTGTACCATAGGTGCATGTATCTGGCCCTTAAAAAACCTTTTGGACTCTTCGTAGGTCACACTAGAATCTGGTTGTGGTAATCTTGCACCTTCTTTTGCCAGTCTGTCTGCCTCCTCGTTGCCTTGAATGTTACAGTGGGATGGAACCCACTGTACCACTACTCTTTTTGGTGCGGACTGCTGGCATAGTTGACAGAGTACTGCTCTTAAATCATTAAGTTCTTATTTTTTTGGCAGGTTGGGGATATAAGACAACAGATCAGAGAGGAGAGGAGATTGAAGACTGGATGATGGAAAACAAACTCATCCTCATAAACAAACTCATCCTCATAAACCAGCCAGACGACAAGCCAACCTACTACTCAAGAGCATGGAAAAAAGTGAGCACAGCAGATCTCGCCATGGCAACCGATGACATACATCGCATCACTTCAAGAGCAGTGAACAGCCAACTGGGAGGAAGTGACCATGTCCCAATCAGCCTCACAATGACTGGATTTGGAAATATGGAAGTAAGGAGCAATGTACTATGGCCTCCCCAGCTTCAAAAAGGCAAACTGGGCCCTCTTTGAGGAAGCGCCTGATCAGCAAACACAAACACAAACAAAAATGTTGACAGTATTAGTGATGCCATCATTCAAGCCGCAAAAGGCATCAATCCCACGTGGCAAATGACAAGACTACAAACCTTCCAGGAGGGACACCTTGGGAAAGCTGCATAGTGACCTCACTGAAGCAAGGAAAACCATGGAGCTGAACCCTACAGACACAAATACCCAGAGGCATAACAACATAAAACATGCCTTCGACGAACACAAAAAGGCTGAAGGACTAAAAAATTGCTGAGGTGCACCATAAAGATTTATAGAGTAGAGGAATAAAGGATGTTTGCCCTTGCAGTCACAATGCACTGTGTAAGCTACGTTTTTATTTTACCTCTGTGAGATAAAAATCTTTGCTGTACCAAAATTGTGAACTCATGTCCTTGTAGTCAGAAGACATACACCCACACCGCTCGGCCAGTCACTCCTTAACCTTTACTGCATCTACTGACGAGATTTTTAGATTGAAAAAAATTTCCTAAAGGTGAGAAATCAAGTTAAGTATAGTCGCCAGTTTACAGTGGATAAGGGATCAAGATGCTGAGCAGCGCATGAGCTGCAGTGGTCAGCGACCCATAGCTGACTGCTAGCGTCAGGGCCAGTGAACCAGAGCTGCCAAGACCCTTCTACACCTCCACACGGTGATCCTGGATAACAGGCTGCAGCAGGAGAAGGAGAAGGGATCGAAGAGGGAATGCTAACCCGGTACTAAAAAAATGCTTGCTGAAGTCGAATATGTTGGACCGAAAGGTGTAAATATCGCAGTCAAGCTGTAAACTACGACACAACGCATTCCGTTCTCTGGACTACATTCTGCTACTTAAGCCCTTTCAGGGTTTGGTAGCGGGAGATTGAGAACGAACGAAGAAGAAGACAGTGGATAAACTTCTGAGTTAATAGAAAGTTATAGAAACGGCTGAACATACGAGTATTTTAATTTAAAAATAGACTTCACCTCCACCCGCTTCAATTTCAAGTGTGAAAATGGCTTGTTTTATTTTAAAGTGAATTTTAAAATAATTTATTCTCTTTTTCACTCGGATTGGAAGATTATCCCATTAGTGTGAAGAAGTTGAGTTGTTGTAATTTAATTTCTAAAGTAGATCGGTTTAGTTTGTTTATGTAGATGTAATAAATACGAATATAGTGGGAACTAACAGAAATGCTGATCTCGTAAAACTTAATTATCCATCCTCTGCGGCAATTTCCAAAATGTTCATCGGGTCGCTACTCTATGAGATAGGTAAGTCTAAATGTCTGTGCTGTTTTTCATCATTTTCACCTTAATCTTCTTGTATCTCAGAAACTAAAACACACAACAAAACCAATAACACCAACAAGTTCTTTATTACCTTATGTCTCTTCACACAACAAAATCATATCTATAGACCAACAAATAAAAAGGTTACAGGCTCTCAAAGTCAACAACCGTAGTAAAATGTGACGTTCTAAAAAATAATGCAGTTGCAGGGGAAATTGCACAAATTTTTAGTGCCAGTTAATCTACACAGAAAAAAATTCTGATAATAAGATTACATAAAAACCTACTGACCTTCTGACTCTATCTTTCACAGTGGGAGAGATTTCCGACCACCACAAAGAGAAATATGATATCTCAGAGAACATAAACTTGTACTTGCGGTCTTGTTCCAGCTTAGGCACAAAATTATCTAGAATTTTCTTTGTCTCTGTTTGGTAGTAGTCCGTAAATGTCTTGACCCAACCTGAAGACGAGAATATTATATAAATTGTATCATCTTCTACCACCTTGTGAATCTCAGGAGAGGAAAGAATAGGCCCACTGCATCTAATGAGGGATGTGCATAGAGCTAGCAGTCTGATACTTACTTACTTGGTCACTGATCTTCTACCCTGAAGTGTAGAGTCTTCTAGCTTAATTACTTGCCAGAAAAAGAGTCTGACAATTCTTTCTGCTATCTTCCTTTTGGTCTGGTTCTAGTCTAGTTCTCGGTCTAAAGACCGCACTGTTCCCCAAGCAGACTGGGTCGGGGGGGTTCTTGACTCCTTGTTTCCCACGACTGTCATAGTAATACAGAGGAAACTCCAGTCATTTGTCAATAAATGCTTATGGAGGATAATGCGTATAGACTGACAAGACATTGTGAGGAACGAAGACCTATGAAAAAGGAGCCAACAACATCCAGTGGAAACAGATGATACAAAGGAAATGAAGTAGGAAAGGACACACACTAACGAAAGCACCATCAAACGTGGCCAGACTGGCCCTGAAATGAAATCCACAGTGGAAGAGAGGTAAATCAAGAAGCACTTGGAGAAGAGACTGAAAATAAACTTCAGCCCCTGGACATCAACTGGAAAGGGCAGCTCAAGATTGGACTTGTTAGAGGAGCGTTGACCTATCCCCAGAAAGAAGCGATGGGCATTGATTAAATTATCCATCTACCCTTTGGAGCTCCTCGTACCCTTGAATGATTACTGAATTTTCCTATAGGATCAAGACGCTGAGCAACGCATGAGTTGCAGTGGTGAGTAACACATAGCTGACTGCTAGCGTCAGGGTCAGCAAACCGGAGCAGCCAAGACCCTTCTACGTGTCAACGGGGTGATCCTGGATAACAGACTGGCTTAGGAGAAGGGATCGAAGAAGAGGGAAGACAACCCGGTACTCAAAAAATGCTTGCTGAAGTCGGATGTGTTGGACCAAAAGGTGCAAATACAGCAGTCAAACTGTAAACTACGACACAATGCAATCCATTCCCTGGACTACATTCTGCTACTTGCAAAACCCTTTTCAGGGCTTAGTAGCGGGAGATTAAAAAGGAAGAAGAAGAAGAAGAAGAATCTTCCTACAGCACCTTACAGCATATATGGAGAGATCAGATCAGGTGAGCTGAGAATTGAATGATGGGAAATAACAAACCTTAGTCCGGCAGACAAATTACCTGGATCACAATGAGTGTGAGGCACAAGTATGATCTTAAGCTTGTTGTCGGCTGTCCATCTTGTGGGTGGATAAGTAACCTGCCATCCCTGCTTCCAAGACCCACCATCTGGATTGTCAAACGGGATTTGCTCAACCACTTGGTGAATCTGAAGGTGAAAATGAACACACAAGTTAACATATACAACGGTGAGGAAGATTAACGCCTAGTCAGGCAAAACATACTGATTACATATGTTAGTCAGGGTCAGGCAAAACATACCGATTACACATGTTAGTCAGGGTCAGGCAAAATATACTGATCAGACATGTTAGTCAGGGTCAGGCAGAACATACTGGCCAAGACCCTCACCTTGGCTTCTTCGTAGCCATCCCTAGAAACAGGCTGTTTTCATGGCAGCCCGGATAACGAGGTGAGGGATCGATGAGATCCCCATAGTAGTGAGTGATATGCAGATGAAGCCAAGCATAGCACAACAGCCTGGAGGACCACCTTCATCAGCATGCTCAGGATGCGAGGAAAGCTACTGCAACCCGCCACTTAACGTCCTTTTCAGGGCGCACAAAAGAGTAACCTTACTCATTGGGGGCATTCTTCTTCTTCTTCTTCTTCTGCGTACACAGTCAGACAGTAACCATTATTTTTTCGAAAAAAGCGGCGGTCATCCTGAGGCTCTCGCCACTGCCATAGAGCTTGTCTTGCAGTTCCACTCGTAATGGCCACATCTGCTCTCTCTGATCCTCGTATGTCGGGCAGTTCTGCAGCAGATGTTCAGTGGTCATTTTACCAGTACCGCACGGGCATTCGTCGGTACACCCTATTTTCAATTTGTTGAATAGGTGGTACCTCAGTCTGTTGTGGCCAGTGCGAAGTCTGAAGACAACTACCTGCTCTCTTCGGTTCAACTGGTAATAGGCATCGTTTTTGGTGTAACCAGTATGTTCGGTTTCCCATTTGGTCATGTATCTGGCTTTGATAAGCCGTTTTGACTCTTCGTACGTCATACTGGTATCTGTTTGTGGTAGTCTTGCACCTTCTTTTGCCAGTCTGTCTGCCTCCTCGTTGCCTTGGATGTTGCAGTGTGACGGAACCCACTGTACCACTACCCTTTTTGGTGCGGACTGCTGGCACAGTTTGCAGAGTGCTGCTCTTAAGTCATTAAGCTCAGTGTTTTTCTGGCTTTTTAGCGCTGTGACTACGGCGAGAGCATCTGTCAGCAGGACTATATGGCTCTCATTTTCACTGTGTGTCACTGGGGGCATTCAAAACAACAATATTTATAACAATTTTATTGCTTATTTGTCGGTTTTCAAAGCTACTATTACCTTTCCCTCTTCTTGTGTTCCCATCGTTAATTTTTACACCATCAGAAGAGTTCTCATGATGAAAACAATTGTTTGGAGATCCTCTTGCTCCATACAGCTTTGAAGTCAATGTTAGTGCACAGAGCTTCAGTCCTGCAACACATGCCTATCAGTTTGTGTGCATTTAGTCCACATGCAAACAGGGGGGGGAAGCATTAGGCCGAATGGTTTTGATGCCTGCCTACTGAAAGGGAGGGCATCATTTCGAATTTCACGGTATGGCATTGGTTGTTTTTCTGTTGGGTTTTTTTTTTTTTTGCATCGCTTTATTTCTCTATTACCCAAGGCGGTCACTTTGGTTTTTATTTTGCGCCTGTCGGCCCAGTGCATTCGACTTCAGCATGCATTTCATGTAACGGTCTGCTTCCTCCTGCATTTTCTAAGGGTTTGTTTCCCCAGGGTAACGGCCGGTGCTGTGATGGGGATCGAGCCCAGCACCTTCGGATTATGAGCCGTGCCACTTAACCACTAGGCCACGCCATACCCTCTTCTGTTGGAGGTGAAATAAACAAACATAGCCAGCAGTTGCAAAGTGGCCTGTAGTCCTCAGCCCAAAACAAAAAACCTCAAACAGTCATACTATGGATGGAGTGGGCTAGTGGTTAAGTGACATGGCTCACAATCTGAAGGTGCTGGGTTCGCGCCCCATCACAGCACAGACCATTACCCCGGGGAAGTAAACCTTTAGAAAATGCAGGAGGAAGCAGACCCTTAAATAAAATACATGTCAAAGTCAGACGCACTGGGCTGACAGGCGCAAAATTTAAAAAAAACAGTGCAGCGTACACTGCCTTGGGGAATAGAGAAATAAGGCAAACAGAAAAAAAAAACCATGACAGTACACAGTGGTGAAGCAAACAGTCAAAGCTTGTACACATGTTTATTCAGTCTGTTGTGCCCTGCCCTGAGAAGAATGGTGATCCGTCCCTGCTAGTCAAGTATGAGGTTTTGTTCTCTTCTGAGAACTTGCACAGCTCAGTTTTTGTCAAAGTATGTGATAATCTTCTTGTTATCTGGTAATCCATAGTGGTAAAGTAGTCAATATGGTTCATTTTGCAGCAGTTACAGAGCTTAGTTTGTTCTTCAGATGTGGCTATTTGCCTCCCTTGACTGAAAAAAGGCTACTATAGTCAGTCATGAATAGAAAGAGCTACTATAGTCAGTCACAAATGAAAGAAGCTACTAAAGTCAGTCATGAATGGAAAGATCTACTAAAGTCAATCATGAATGAAAGAGGCTACTATAATCAGTCTCGAATGGAAAGATCTACTAAAGTCAGTCAGCCGGTCTGCCCTGTTGCAGCCTGTTATCCAGGATCACCACGTGGAGGCGGAGGATTGTCTTGCAAGCATTGGGTCATTGTCCGCTACAGCTCATGTACTGCTTAGCATCTAGATCAAGGAAAGATCAAAGGTAAGCGAGACAAGGAAACAATATTTTTTAAATTAAATTTTTTGTTTAATTTGTCAATAATCAAAACAAATTTGGAATGGAATAATAAACAGAATGGAAAAACAGAGACCATTGCTTGGGCAAGCCGTTGTGGAAGGAATTGACTGTCAATATCACTCTGCATGACATATGATGATGACAAATGACATTTTGTTGTGGCGAGACCTACATTTTAAATAGACACTAGACTCACATTGATGTTTGGCTTGGAAAAGGCCTTGCTGGTCCATGTACACTCACCTATAAATGGACATAAATGATACATTTAGTAAATCAATCAATTGACATTTTTTGCAGTTCTCTGTGGTCTGTAGCATAGGTCTTCAATAATTCATGTTAGGCCCTCAAAATCTGTTGAAGTTTGTGTGGATTAAATGTATACAGGATGGAGTCGCCAGCTCCATGCCAAACCTTTCTTAGTCACCTCTAGACACATGCCTGGCAGGTTACAGTGTTAATATAATTTGCTCCTCTTTCGGGCTCCAGTAACACAGGCAATATTTAGTGTATTGTCATGATCTTAGAGAGCCGCATAGCACAGTGGTTAGCGCGCTAGCTTTGCATCTGAGTGGTCCTGGGTTCATTCCGCAGTTGAGGCGGTAATGTTTTTTCAGACTGCAACGGCTCCCGGGTCGACCCAGTCTTAAATGGGTACCGGTTAAATCTGGGAAGTAAAAGCGGCGAGGGAGAGTACATGGCTACCGCCCTCATGTAGCCGAGCCTTTGAAATGTGAGATCACTAACACCTCACACTCTACGGCAGTAATGCTATGGGTTACTTTACTTTACTTTTTACATGATCTTTGTGAAAAATATAATAGTTGTCCATCACAAGTGATGAAGACCACTCTCTTTGTTCAGCCGTGTGGACAGTCGTATCTCTTGCTGTGTCCGCTGAAATGGGTGACTTGCGCGGTTATTTGGATTAAAGTAAGGAAGAAACTGCGCCTTTTGTCAACCTCACTCACAGAGCCTAAGCTACCTTTTGCCAGTGGCAAAGACATTCATCGAGACGACTGGAGATAGCATAGGATGCAGATTTTGCCTCAGGGTTACCACCGAAGCCTTTCCGTAAACATGTAACCCGCAGGGTAGAAAGGTGGGATGGCATCTAACGCAGTTTGTCGTGCCTTTTCGATAACCACAAGAGGTCGTATGGACAACACTCAGCGTGTGAGTGAGTCTGGCAGCTCTCCCCAGCTGTATTCAGCTCATCATAGTAGCATCTAAAATTCCCACACGCCAAATTCGTGAAGGTGAACCGGCAGAACTAACCCGTGAAATACGACACAGGTATAATCCCATAATAAGCATAGTGCTATTCAGCCGGCGTCCAGACCAGGATAAACGGATGGAAGAAATCACACAAAAAAGAACGAAATAACTAGTCCAGACGGAAAACAACACCACGTTTCCGTGAACACAAGTGTAAGTCGTCGACTAGTGTGAATTCCAGGCAAATCCGTGGTCTAGCGGCATCCATAATGATCCAAAACAGTAGAGAAATGTAGACTCGCAGCCAGTTATGGCGCCATCTTTGCCAGATCTGAAAAAATATACTAACAGGAAATACAGGCAGCGATGAACAGCTAAGAGATTGATAGTGAGAGTTGTTGATCTTTTTCTTCTTCTTGTTCGCCACGTTCTTCTATCACATCTACACATGAAGTCAAGTTCTCTCAATAAAGGCTGCTGTAGTGGAGAGTTCTTCAGGGCTTCCAAACAGCTTTATGTGGATGTTTGTCTCCGTGGGTCAGTGCTCACTACACCATTGGCTAAGCATACAACAGTTTTGAAGGATATATTTGGATGTCTGTGCTGCCTGCCGGCACATACATATTGGCGATGAAGCGAATTTTAGCCGGTGTAAGTGGCTATTCAATCTGTTATGTTCCATTCTCATGTGGAACAGGATCACATGCTTTGCTTGATCAAGGCAGTGATAGTTGTCTCTCATTTGTTTTGTGTTTTGGGGTGTTTTTTTTCTGCATTCGCCTTATTTCTCTAATCCCCAAGGCGATGTGCGCTGCACTGTGGTTTTTATTTTGCACCTGTCGGCCCAGTGCATCCGACTTTTGCATGCATTTTATGTAAGGGTCTGCTTTCTCCTGCATTTTCTAAGGGTTTGCTTCCCCGGGGTAACGGCCGGTGCTGTGATGGGGATCGAACCCAGCATCTTCTGGTTATGAGCCGTGTCATTTGACCACTAGCCCACGCCATCCCCTCTCGTTTGTTTAACTTTCCTTATGGCTTGGATTAGAGTCTTCTTTTCTTGGAAGGTGATTGTTTGTTCTTTTTTGTTCTTGTGTTGCTCCCTCAATTGCCAACCCACCTGCTGTCTCCTCATTTCCTGGTATGCCACAGTGTGATTGTGTCCACTTCTCTAGGCATTTAGTTCACATGTATTTTTTAAGCTGCTGTTGATTAACTAGGTCTGTCAAGCTGTTCGTTCTTTTGCAGCCACTGCCAAGTTCAGGTGTTCCGTAGCTGATCAGTAGGCTGCATAAGGTACAAGGCTGTTTAGAAATGACTCTTTATCTTTCAGTGCTGAGTTCTGAGCAAGCTCTTCTCCTTGTGATAGTCTTTCTGATGTCTACACCTCCAGACGAGCTCCTGTGATGCTGGGCATGTTCCTCTACCTCTTCTTGTGATAGTCTTTCTGTCTACACCTCCAGATGAGCTCCTGTGATGCTGGGCATGTTCCTCTACCTCTTCTTGTGATAGTCTTTCTGTCTACACCTCCAGACAAGCCCCTGTGATGCTGGGCCAGTGAGCAGCACATACTGCACTATCTCGTATGGATGTGTGTAGCTGTGGCAGTTAGTTTCATGTGCAGGGTCTAACCTGTTTAGTCTTACTTACTTTCTGTGTTCTGAGCACCACATAAGACATCGTGTTTCCAATGTTCGGCCGGGATCAAGATGCTGTGCAGCCCATGAGCTGCAGTGGTCAGCGACTCATAGCTGACTGCTAGCGTCAGAGCCAGCGAACCAAAGCTGCCAAGACCCTTCTACACCTCCACGCGGTGATCCTGGATAACAGGCTGCAGCAGGGCAGACGGGCTAAGGAGTAGGGATTGAAGAGAGAATGCTAATCCGGTACTCAAAAAATGCTTGCTGAAGTCGGATGTGTTGGACCGAAAGGTGCAAATATCGCAGTTAAGCTCTAAACTATGACACAACGCATTCCGTTATCTGGACTACATTCTGCTACTTAAGCCCTTTCAGGGTTTGGTAGCGGGAGATTGAGAACGAACGAAGCCACACCAAGCCAATGTTTGGCCATGTGGATTGTCTTGGCGTTCTCCCTCAACATGTCATCCATATTGCATATTTCCAGAAGATACCTTTCATATGCACAACCAGCAACGCATCCTCTGTGTTTCCAGTGGTTTGATCTCGTCCGCAATGTCGATGCGTCTGCAAAGACGGGTCTTCCTTTCATCATACTCTGGTCCGTCGCTGCATGTCTGTGTTTGCTCACATGGTTCGACTGGACCGAGAAGTTTCGGCTCACCAGATAATGTCCAAGTTAGCTAAGTGTAACAACGGTCTCCCACTGGTCGGAGGTGTGGGAGGGGCCACCCCAGTTCTGCATGGATCTGACAGATAGCAGTTTCTCCTTCGACATTGAACGAGGTTTAACTAAAAGCCTCAGCAGTTGGACATGGTAGTGGTCGATCATTGCAACAGGCCCTAGATGCCTAGGCGAACATTAGAAGGTTTGGGCAGATCATCAAGTGGTGTGGGTCTTGTGTTCCTCCACTGTCGGATGTCTCATTATTCCTGTACCCTGATATCCGCAAGATCTTTCTGCATTGTGATACACCAGTTCCGAGTCTATTTAATGACTTCCATGTTGCGTAATGCAAGTGGTATCCAGCTGCAGGCTCCTCCCACAGTACAATCCAGAGGAATCTGCATCAGTTCAGTAAATTTTTTGATACAGCATTTTCCTGGACTCTGTAAGGCGTGTGTTGACTCTAAGAAACTTTGACTAGATTTCAGTATTGTACGATGCACCTGGTGTCCATACATATGAAGGGTCTTCAAGTAAAAATGGAACTTTTTGTTCAAGTTCTACATGAATGGGTTCTAATGTGCTGGAACTACTATCAATAGTTAGGGGCACTTGTGTTCTATTACTGCTAGGTGGCCCACTTGCCAGTCACGTGACATATAAATAAAAATGGCGGGCAACACTGTTAGTGCTTTCATGGAACAGCGTGTTGTGATGAAGTTTCTTGTGGAAGAAGGCGTGAAACCTGTGGAAATTTACAGAAGACTGCAATCACAATACGATGATGAGACACTCGGCCGCAGTAAGACATTTGAATGGTGTAAACGTTTTAAAGTAGGCCGTACATCCGTGAGTGATGATCCTGATCGTGATGGCTCTCAACCCCAAAAAATTATAGTGAGTGTTTTCTGGGACAAACTTGGCATCTTTCATGTTGATTTTTTACTCTGTGGTGCCACTATCAACAGTGAACGGTACATACGCATTTTGAGTGGTGTGAATAACCGTTTGAAGGAAAACGGCCTGGAAAGGTCATCCTGCTTCTGCAAAATAACGCACGACCTCATAAGGCTCACTGGACTATGTGTCATCTGCAGCAACTCGGCTGGGAGGTATTGCCACATTCACCTTACAACCCAGACCTGACTCCAAGTGATTTCCACTTGTTTGGACCCCTAAAAGAAATCGTGGGAGGTCAGCATTTCAGCATTAATGACAAAGTGAAACTTCTAGTTTAAGACTTTTTCTCTACTTCCTGTGACTTAAGACAGCAGTGGTGCATACTGCACATTTAGCCCTCATTGTTTTTGGGCCGAGATAAAATTAGAATAAGTTTCTGAATGAATATTTGAAGAGAATCAACCGACCACCAAACAGTTAGAAATAAATATGATGCCTATAGAATGATCCCGAGTGGTCCACCGGGGTCTTGTGGAAAACAAAGATAAGAATAGAACCATTGCCCCACAAAGAGCATGCCGTAAGAGACAACTAACTGTGTGACATGGCATAACACCGGCCATGGACAGGTGGTTTGTTAAGAGCAACATAGATGGTGCCTTACAGGCTGTGGGTCTACCTTGGTCTAGCATTTGAGCCTATTAAGATGAACCAGCACATCGGTTAACCGCTCTCTGCAGCCCGTGTCCTAACACAGTGGAGTAATAAGCTGCTCGAGCCCAGCCCGCTAAGCAAGAAATCCTCCTCCCGGCTACATCCATCTCACATCAGAGCTGGGACCTGTACAGGATCTTCCGCCGCTGTAGAAGTACATGTCAACTAAGACTAAACTAGTAGCTTACACGGAGGACCATTATCACAGTCAGAGGTGGAGTGTCTAAGTACTCTTCATCATCAGCGTGTGACGCCCTGTGAATTTTGTCCAGCTCAGTTTCCTGTGTTTCGACACTGTCTGCTATGATTGTAAAGACTGATCCACAAGTGACAGTCCCTGCCACAGATCAAACAACCCTGCTGGTTGCTGGAGTGTCCGCCAATCTCTTCAGTCGTTCTCTTTTCTCTGCAGCCAGAAGGCATCTACGAGCATCGGCAACCATTATAACCCTTCCAACTAAATGTTTCCAAACAGCTCGATTCTGAGCAATCGTTTCCCAGATTTTGGATGGGATGTCGCATGACGTCAGGTGAAAGGTGTTGAGTCGCATGACGTCAGGTGAAAGGTGTTGAGTCGCATGACATCAGGTGAAAGGTGTTGAGTCGCATGACGTCAGGTGAAAGGTGTTGAGTCGCATGACGTCAGGTGAAAGGTGTTGAGTCGCATGACGTCAGGTGAAAGGTGTTGAGTCGCATGACGTCAGGTGAAAGGTGTTGAGTCGCATGACGTCAGGTGAAAGGTGTTGAGTCGCACGACGTCAGGTGAAAGGTGTTGAGTCGCACGACGTCAGGTGAAAGGTGTTGAGTCGCACGACGTCAGGTGAAAGGTGTTGAGTCGCACGACGTCAGGTGAAAGGTGTTGAGTCGCACGACGTCAGGTGAAAGGTGTTGAGTCGCACGACGTCAGGTGAAAAGTGTTGAGTCGCACGACGTCAGGTGAAAGGTGTTGAGTCGCACGACGTCAGGTGAAAGGTGTTGAGTCGCACGACGTCAGGTGAAAGGTGTTGAGTCGCATGACGTCAGGTGAAAGGTGTTGAGTCGCATGACGTCAGGTGAAAGGTGTTGAGTCGCATGACGTCAGGTGAAAGGTGTTGAGTCGCATGACGTCAGGTGAAAGGTGTTGAGTCGCATGACGTCAGGTGAAAGGTGTTGAGTCGCATGACGTCAGGTGAAAGGTGTTGAGTCGCATGACGTCAGGTGAAAGGTGTTGAGTCGCATGACGTCAGGTGAAAGGTGTTGAGTCGCATGACGTCAGGTGAAAGGTGTTGAGTCGCATGACGTCAGGTGAAAGGTGTTGAGTCGCATGACGTCAGGTGAAAGGTGTTGAGTCGCATGACGTCAGGTGAAAGGTGTTGAGTCGCATGACGTCAGGTGAAAGGTGTTGAGTCGCATGACGTCAGGTGAAAGGTGTTGAGTCGCATGACGTCAGGTGAAAGGTGTTGAGTCGCATGACGTCAGGTGAAAGGTGTTGAGTCGCTGCTCCTGCACCAAGTCTCGCTTCCATACATGAGAGTGCCAAGAATGCAGATCCGGACCTTGGTGTAGTGAGACAGCGCAATGTTCAAACCTCAGATAATAAACTGAAGATAAATGGGACTGACGAATGCACTTGTGGTACAGGGAAAATGACAGCTGAACATCTGCTGCAAAACTGCCCGATATACGAGCACCAGAGAAAGCACATGTGGCCATCACCAGCGGCAACACTAGACAAGCTCTATGGCAGTGTCGACAGCCTCAGGATGACCGCTGCTTTCTTTGAACAAATGCAGGTTGACGTTTGACAGCGTACGAAGAAGAAGAAGAAAAAGAAACCCCAGATAAGTGAGCTGTTGATGACCCCCATAGTGACACCATCAATATTTAGGGGGGTGGTTGTGGGGCGTCTCTGTGCGCTAACATTCTGTGTGCGCAGATCTTCGTCTTTTCCAGGCATATGGTGAGCCAAAACAGCTTGCACCTCTGGACGAATCTGCATAAGTACTAAATAATTCTATATTATAGTTTTGTTTTCTCATGTGTGATGACGACCACCCTCTCTGTTCAGCTTATTAGAATATGTTCAGTCAGTCGATGAGTTCGAAGGTCACAGAGGAGCTCAACGTGGCTCTGGAATACCTCGGGCAGTGTCGGCAAGGAATTTGTGCTTGATATGAAGGTTTCCTTTTGCTGGATTTTCTAGCCTGTTTCCATTGTTCAGCTGCTGTTGTTATGGATGCTTCGCTTCACATTGACCGACGCAGACACTCAGCACAGGACAGACGACTTAGCTCCCCATGTCACTCAACGGCATAAGTGGAAAGAAAACTAACTACTTGTAACAATAACAAAGGTCTCACTTTCCAATGTCTTCACTCCTGCATAGATTTTAGACAAATGGTAAGTCTCTTCATCTCTTGACTTCCCATGGGCGATCCCAGAATGTGACTGTATAAATGCTGGTATAAATTCCAGAGACATATTCTGTGAAGATAAAGTTTGGAAAATCATGATCACAATTTAAAATATAACTAATTAACACTACATTGTTTTTCCAGCCACTGAGGTCTTTCTTAGGGGAGGGGCGTTTATAAGGTGAAGGAATTTGTGCCACTTGTCCCAGCAACCGCAACGCAGTGTAGGTGTGTATATATTTTCTTCTTTCGCGTTCATCCTGAAAAGGATGTTGTGTGGTAGCTTACAGCGAGGCTGCGATATCGGCCCCTTTTGAGCTGAAACAACCTACGTTTAAGGATATCAGGTTTGCTTTCCCACTGCAATCCCTATTCTCTTAGCCAGACTACACTAGTGCAGCCTGTTTCAGGGGCCACCTCGTGGAGGCGGAATAGGGTCTTGGTCAGCTCTGTTTCGCTGACCCTGATGTAAGAAGCCAGCTATGAGTCGCTGGCTGCTGTCAGCTCATTTACTGCTGCCTCTTTGGACCCTCCGAATTATGTAGTGCACATGATTGGTGTGATATTCTTAGTGGATGCTTGAAATTTGCAGGATTTGAACCCCTCACTTTTTTTGCACTATCGTTATTTTTTTTAGCGGTGATGGCCTTATCTCAGAGCTGTAGAAACTCACTTCCATTTATTTTCAACAGGTGTTTTTGTAAATATTGCCTACCTTAGTCCTTGACTGTTGCCAAACTGCCTACAAGGTTGCAGGTTTGTGTCTCACCGTCTAGCTTGCAAGACCTTGCTGGTAGTTATGCTAGCGCCAGTGCAGCCCTTATGGTTACATAACCCCCCCCCCCCAAGAAATTGTCGTTGGGGATAGCAGGAGCATGAGAAGAGGCTCAACATCTTCAAGCTGCGGAGCGCAGCACATGGGGAGACCTTCACCTGGGACCTGATGAGAAGCTATCTTCATTGACTACTGTGAACGACAGAAAGACCTACCTAAGGGATGCAGTCCACCTATCTGCAATGGAGAGTTTGGGAAACGTGGCTTGCAAGACTAGCTTGTTACAAATGATACAGCTATTAAGATCTAGCTGGAAGAAATGTACAGTTTGCTCCGACTGCTCCACGTCCTCAACATCCAGAAAAAGGACTGTGTTCAACAACACGAAAAGGCAGTTGAGAACTAACAGTATACTGATTCCAATTACTCTATGGAACTCTGAAGGGGTCTACAGGTAGCGTGACTGAAATATTTGCACCTTTTGGTCTGACACATCCGACTTCAGCATGGCATTTTTGAGTACCAGGTTAGTCTTCCCTCTTGGATCCCTTCTCATTAGCCAGTCTGGGTACCAGGTTAGTCTTCCCTCTTCGATCCCTTCTCATTAGCCAGTCTGAGTACCGGGTTAGTCTTCCCTCTTCGATCCCTTCTCCTTAATCAGGCTGCTCTGTTATTTAGGATCACCACATGAAGGCGGAGAAGGGTCTTGGCAGCTCTGGGTCGCTGATCGCCGCAGCCCATACACTGCTCAGCATCTTGATCCTGGTTGGGTTTAAAAACCTGGACAGCACCCTAACCAAAGAAGTGTGTATAGACTCCTAAAACAACAATAGAATTGCCAGGGCCAGAGCAGCATTTGGCTACCTGTCTGAAAATGTTTGGGATCAATGTGGCATCAATGCAGCAACTTCTTCTTCTTCTTCTTCTTCGTACGCAGTCAGACAGTAACCATTATTTTTTCGAAAAAAGCGGCGGTCATCCTGAGGCTGTCGCCACTGCCATAGAGCTTGTCTTGCAGTTCCACTGGTGATGGCCACATCTGCTCTCTCTGATCCTCGTATGTCGGGCAGTTCTGCAGCAGATGTTCAGCGGTCATTTTACCAGTACCGCACGGGCATTCGTCGGTACCACCTATCTTCAATTTGTTGAATAGGTGGTACCTCAGTCTATTGTGGCCAGTGCGAAGTCTGAAGACAACGATCTGCTCTCTTCGGTTCAGCTGGTAATAGGCATCGTTTTTGGTGTAACTAGTATGTTCGGTTTCCCATTTGGTCATGTATCTGGCTTTGATAAGCCGTTTTGACTCTTCGTACGTCATACTAGTATCTATTTGTGGTAGTCTTGCACCTTCTTTTGCCAGTCTGTCTGCCTCCTCGTTGCCTTGGATGTTGCAGTGTGATGGGACCCACTGTACCACTACCCTTTTTGGTGCGGACTGCTGGCACAGTTTGCAGAGTGCTGCTCTTAGGTCATTAAGCTCAGTGTTTTTCTGGCTTTTTAGCGCTGTGACTACGGCGAGAGCATCTGTAAGCAGGACTATATGGCTTTCATTTTCATTGTGTGTCACCATTTCTTCCACTGCCGCCCTCAGTGCCTCTGCCTCCGCTCTGAAATTGCTTGTGTACTTACCAGTAGCGAATCACAGTGTTATTTTTCTGCCATTTGGTAGGTTCAGGAATGCTCCTGCCCCTCCGTTCTGTGTAGTTTTTGTTACAGAAAATGCAGCAACTAAAGTCCAATATATCATACAGTGCCATCGATCTTACCACCCTCCTCTATGCCTGTGAGACCTGAACGGTGTTCAGCCATCATGACAGACAGTTCAATCACTTCCACATTGGCTGTTTGCTAAAGATGAACTGGCAGGACAGACTATCTTCTTCTTCTGCGTTCAGGTTTTTTGGTCATACTAGATCTGTAGTCCCTTCGCTAGGACGAAGTCTACAGTCCTCTCCAGATCCAGGCGACAGCCCCACAGCTTCTTCGTTACCTCGGCTCCCTCTGGCCAGGTTTGTTATCATAGATCTCTATGTGCTGGGCAGTTCTGTTGGATGTGTTCAGGGGTCTGGACTCCGGTTCCACATGGGCAGTCACCTGTGTGTGATATCTTAAGCCGATGTAAAAGTAAAGTAAAGTAACCCATAGCATTACTGCCGTAAGGGTGTAAGGTGTTAGCGATCTCACATTTGAAAGGCTCGGCTATATAAGGGCGCTAGTCATCTCCTCTCCCTCGCCGCTTTTGCTTCCCGGACTGAACCGGTACCCATTTAAGGCTGGGTTGACCCAAGAGCCATTACGGTTTGAAAAAACATTACCGCCTCACCTGGGGAATGAACCCAAGACCACTCAGATGCAAAGCCAATGCGCTAACCAATGCGCTATGCGGCTCCTCATGCCAATATAGGTGGCCCAATAGTTTGCAGCGGCCTATTCTCAGGCAAAAGATGGTGGTTTGTTGGTGTTTGTGGAGCTGGTGGATTGGGACAGGTCTATTGCTCACTTCCTTGTCTTTCTTCCATTTTGAGTTGAACAGAGTACCAAATTAAGAAGCGATCCTAAGTGCAAAACTCACGAGCATTTGCACTCTGATGTAGAGTACCCATCTTCGGTGGGTCGGGCATGTTGGATACATTACCGACCACCACCTGTCTAAGCAATTCTTTTATGGTGCCTTCAAGACAGACCCGCTCAGGTCTGTTACCTTGAAATGGTCAGGGAGCTTGCACGGAAGCAAAAGCTTCTAGAAGAGTCACCCAAGTTGGATAGGTCACGAGCGAGAGAATAGACTAAACACGAACAACTCACCTAGAGTATAATAGGTTAGGTTAGGGCCAACCCCAGTAATCTTTAAAAGCTGGTTACGAAAACAATGATAACATAACAAAAGCAAAAAGCCTTTAGAAAGACAGACCCTTGGAAACGAGAAGAATGACGCAATGAAGTGAAAGCCACAAGGAAACTCCACGGTTGACTGCCCTTCTGAATACCAAGAAGAGCAACATATTAAGTCAAGAAAATGGGGCTGATAGGACCTGCGCTGCGTAAGAAACTGTCCAGCATAGCCAGACAGGTTCTTACATGGAACCCTCAGTGGAAGAGAAAGAGAGATAGACCTAAAAATTCACGGAAAAGAGAAAGAACTAAGATTCAATGATTACACCTTGTGAGAGGCAGAAAGATCAGCCCAGGACAGTGTATGTTAGCAAGATGTTGTCAATGGCATATGCACAGAGAGGAGTGATGGACTTTGATTGACAAGCACTCATCAGACAGGCAGTAGAAGAGATATTCGCTATAGGCTCCCTTGAAAGGTTCCATATTGTTGACGTGTCTTGGGGAGTTGCTCATGTCATCTCACCCCACCTGGTGTTCTGCAATCACACAAGGTGCTCACCTGACTGAACAGAAAATCTCAGATGCAGTGATGGAAAAGCGATACAATCAAAAGGTTGCCACGCAGGATCTCCCAGCCACCAACGCCAGCCACATGTGCACCTCGTGCAGTAAGGAGTGTAGACCCAGGATAAGACTGTACACCTACATGCAGACCTATACGTAACTACATTTTCCCATTAAATCTAATACTCTCCCCATCTTCATACTACTACTACATTACTACATGAGAGAGGAGATTTAAAAAAAGGAATTGAGACACTGCACCCTTGGAATACTTGTAATCCTGGTATTCAAACAGGCATGTTGCCAGGTAGCCGAAGGCTATCGGTTAACCATAGTAGGTATTTTAAACTTCCTGTGGCTTACTAAGTCTGGAGGAAGGTACAAATAATTTGGGAAAATTTTTAACTTGTATTTTGTCCAGGCAGCGTCCGTTAGGTCTACTCTTTTTTCTATTTCGAACTGCCAAGGGATTTATAACGCACTTGACAATGAACACGGTTGTCTGATCTCACCACCCAGAGATCATGGCAATTTTTACAAGAAGTTTCACGTGAAAAAAATCTAGATCTTCACCGTGATTCAAACCCGCGACCTCCGGCAACTTACCTCGCACTCATTGTTTAATAAATGACTGATATAAGTCAAACAATAATGCTAGATTTCGATGCAGATAATTAATTCTTATTCTTCTTTTCTCTTATCCTGTTTTGCCTTTAAGCGTCAGGTTATGAAGAGATCTCTAGGGTGAGCCCTACTGTGTCCCTCATGCTCAGCGGCTAGCCACTTTTTCATGGTCGGCCCTTGGATGATAATTAATTCACTCACTGCAAATCGCTGTTTCAGTTTCTCAACTCCTTCTGGGCCGCTATTAAGCAATTCACTGATTTCTGTGCGGATGGATCTGATGACCTGTCTGTTGAGTTCAAGGTCAGATTCCATCTTGGTCAGTTTACTCTCCAGCAGCTCAAACTGTTGCTAGGAAAAACAAAACAAAGAAATAGAAAAAGGAATTAATCAGAACCTAAGAAAAGGTTTATATTGAAAGGCAACTTGGAATCAAAGCACAAACAATTCAGCCAATGAAAGATATTAGGGACAAAAAAACTTGAATTAAATAAATGATCATATAGCTTTGGTAGTGTGTGCACTCTTCCTAGTTGTTGGAACAACCTTCTGTATGTGTGTGTGTGTGCACTCTCCCTGGTTGTTGAACCAACCCTCTGTATGTATGTGTGTGCACTCTCCCAGATTGTTAAACCAACCCTCTGTATGTGTGTGTGTATACTCTCCCTGATTGTTAAACCAACCTTCTGTATGTGTGTGCCCTCTCCCTGGTTGTTGAACCAACCCTCTGTATGTATGTGTGTGCACTCTCCCTGGTTGTTGAACCAACCCTCTGTATGTATGTGTGTGCACTCTCCCAGGTTGATGAACCAACCCTCTGTATGTATGTGTGTGCACTCTCCCTGGTTGTTAAACCAACCCTCTGTATGTATGTGTGTGCACTCTCCCAGGTTGTTGAACCAACCCTCTGTATGCGTGTGTACTCTCCCTGATTGTTAAACCAACCCTCTGTATGTATGTGTGTGCACTCTCCCAGGTTGTTGAACCAACCCTCTGTATGCATATGTGTGCACTCTCCCTGATTGTTAAACCAACCCTCTGTATGTATGCGTGTGCACTGTCCCAGGTTGTTGAACCAACCCTCTGTATGCATGTGTGTGCACTCTCCCTGGTTGTTAAACCAACCCTCTGTATGTATGTGTGTGCATTCTCCCTGATTGTTAAACTAACCCTCTGTATGTATGTGTGTGCACTGTCCCAGGTTGTTGAACCAACCCTCTGTATGTATGTGTGTGCACTCTCCCTGATTGTTAAACCAACCCTCTGTATGTATGTGTGTGCACTCTCCCAGGTTGTTGAACCAACCCTCTGTATGTATGTGTGTGCACTCTCTCAGGTTGTTGAACCAACCCTCTGTATGTGTGTGCTGCCTATCTCTGCGTGCAGTTTGTTTTTCCCATAATTCATAAAATACCTGTTTGAACGAGCACAAGTTATGAATATTGAATAACGCACTTCAAAATTCAATTCAGCGATAGAGATGGCTTCATTCTGTCGCTGCTTGGGTTTGTTCAAACAAATCGATACTGCAGTTATGCGTCAATCATTTGCCTTTCCGTTTGCAATATAATAAGCCATGATTATATCCATCTGGCCCCTGTTAAAGTGGAGTGTGCAGTCTAGTTGACAGTGAGTTGGCTTACCAGATTGGGATTACAGGGTGTTCGAGTTTATGGACAGACACAAAGAAATAGGGGTGTGGTTCATGCCTGGTATGACCACTCCTCCAGTCAACCCAGCTGTAAATGGGTATCTAATGTATGAGATGGGGACACACAAAGAAAATGAAAGCCATATAGTCCTGCTTACAGATGCTCTCGCCGTAGTCACAGCGCTAAAAAGCCAGAAAAACACTGAGCTTAATGACTTAAGAGCAGCACTCTGCAAACTGTGCCAGCAGTCCGCACCAAAAAGGGTAGTGGTACAGTGGGTCCCGGCACACTGCAACATCCAAGGCAACGAGGAGGCAGACAGACTGGCAAAAGAAGGTGCAAGACTACCACAAACAGATACTAGTATGACGTACAAAGAGTCAAAACGGCTTATCAAAGCCAGATACATGACCAAATGGGAAACCGAACATACTGGTTACACCAAAAACGATGCCTATTACCAGTTGAACCGAAGAGAGCAGGTCGTTGTCTTCAGACTTCGCACTGGCCACAATAGACTGAGGTACCACCTATTCAACAAATTGAAGATAGGTGGTACCAACGAATGCCCGTGCGGTACTGGTAAAATGGCCGCTGAACATCTGCTGCAGAACTGCCCGACATACGAGGATCAGAGAGAGCAGATGTGGCCAGCACCAGTGGAACTGCAAGACAAGCTCTATGGCAGCGGCGACAGCCTCAGGATGACCGCCGCTTTTTTCGAAAAAGTAATGGTTCCTGTCTGACTGCGTACGAAGAAGAAGAAGAAGTATGAGATGGGAAAGTAAAAACAGCAAGACCAGGGAACTGGCCACCCCACCTCACACAGGCTGTGGCTTAGTACATGAAGAGTTATCTTCATCCCCGACGGTAATTGTTGCCATGGGACTGACCTTTTCAAACATTTGCAGGGATCAAGAAGATGCTGAGCAGCGCATGAGCTGCAGTGGTCAGCGACCCATAGCTGACTGCTAGCGTCAGGGCCAGTGAACCAAAGATGCCAAGACCCTTCTACACCTCCACGCGGCGATCCTGGATAGCAGGCTGCAGCAGGGCAGACTGGCTAATGAGAAGGGATCAAAGAGGGAATGCTAACCCGGTACTCAAAAAATGCTTGCTGATGTCGGATGTGTTGGACCGAATGGTGCAAATATCGCAGTCAAGCTGTAAACTACGACAACGCATTCCGTTTTCTGGACTACATTTTGCTACTTAAGCCCTTTCAGTGTTTGGTAGCGGGAGATTGAGAATGAACAAGCCAAGCCAAACATTTGCAAACATTCATCTTTTCACTCAAATTTGAAGCATTGGTTTCAGCTGCAGGTGGTTCTTTTACTTTTTTTTCGTTCATCCCAGATTAAGGTCACGGTTTCTCTTACAAAGGACACCGTTGTTTGTAAGGCTGGTTTGTTTTACTGTGGTTGTGAAGTTAGGCATTTTCCTCTCAAAGATTTGAATGGAAATGGCAGGGGTTCAAGCCCCGCTGGTTTCAAGCAACCACTGGTCTTGAAGGAGGTGGGGTCAGACTGCCTACATCTTGTGTAACCTTCAGTAGTCTTGACTTATGTCTTGCCACTGGTCCCAGGTAGCTCAGGACCAGAGAGTGAGGTTGATGACCAGCACAGTTTCTTCTTTACAATAATACAAATACAGCACAATTTACATCATCAAGTCAAAACTGTCTGGTAGTGTCGCCATCATCGCTTGCTTTAGCTCGACAGCACTAGCTTGTGGATGACCTCTAGATAAAGCCAAGCATAGCACAACCGCCTGGAAGACCGCTGTCCACCTTCATCAGCAAGCTTGGGATGTGAGGAAAGCTATTTCTTCTTCTTTTTCTGCGTTCAGGCTTTTTGGTCATGCTAGACCTGTACTTCCGTCGTTTAGATGAAGTCCACAGTCCTCTTCAGATTGGGGTGGCAGCCCCACAGCTTCTGCGTCACCTCAGCTCCCTCTGGCCAGTCTTGGCATCGTAGGTCTCTGTGTAATGGGCAGTGCTGTGGGATGTGTTCAGGGTTCTGGACCCAGCTCCACATAGGCAGTCACTTGTGTGTGATATCATGAGCCGATGCAGGTGACCCAATAGTCTGCAGTGGCCAGTTCTCAGACAAAAGATGGTGGTTTGTTGGAGTCTGTGGAGCTACTACAACAGCCACTAAATGTGACTTTTAATGAATTTGTCACCGCCTCTATTATCTCGTTGCCAGCTGCCTTGGCATCCATCTGCTACACACTTTCCTATAGCCAAGGTCATCAAGAAGAACTTTGAGCACAGCGCTGTGACTAATGTTGAAATCTACAGCTATTTCATTAATAGTGACTGGCCTGTTGCCACGGACTAGCTGGTCAATCTGCTGTTTCACCGTGTTAGTTGTCACACTTGCTGGTCTCCCACACTGCAGTTCTTCAATGACGTTCTGTCCTCCATTTTAAAATCTTTCTACCAATTCATACACTTTCCTCTGACTCAACTGTCTCCTTATTGAAATTTCATTCTTCTGTAGATTTAAGAAAGTTCCACACCCTCTAACCACAAAAAAACTAATAATGCCTCATTGTTATTTCACGGTGCAAATCGACAGTGGAGTAGCCATGTTGTATGCTATATTGTGCATGCACATCCTGCTGGATCATCACAATCCAGCAGGATTGCTATAGTGTTATTTTATGTCATGAAATACGATTTTCCATGGTACATACTCTTTATGCACTTTATACTGTTAATTAATGACCACTCCTCGTATAATAGGGTTTACTAAATTATAAATTCACCACAGCTGCATATCCCTCTACCAACACCATTGATTTATGAGCGGTTTTAGTCAGCAACACCTGACACTATCCATAAACATGTCAACTTGAGCTGAGGAAAGTATGCATACCAGATACACACAGCCAACTAAAACTCATAACTACTAACGAGTTTTAAAAATGTACATCCCCTGCACATAACATTTTTTTATAGGTTGGAATCTGGCCTGTGATGCAATGAGTAACAGTGTATAGATTTTTGATTTAACTGTGAACTTAGTGGCTTTATACTGGCTTAGAAGACTCTGCAGAGTCTTTATACAAACAGTTTCATTTACATTTCCTTGCTCTAAAAGCTAAGCGCATCCAATCTATTCTTAAATACAATAACTGTCCCTGCCTCCACTACTTTCTGTGGCAATGCATTCCAAGCATTCACCACTCTCTGACTAAAAAAATATTTCCTAACACCTAATCTGTACGTTTCTTTAGTTAATTTGTAGTTATGCCCTCTTGTTCTTTGTAGGTGGTTGTATTTTGAAAAACTTGTTATAGCCTAATTTATCCTTTCCTTTGATTATCTTATAAACTTGTATTAAGTCACCTCTAATTCTTTCCTTATCTAGACACTGTAGACCGGTTTTTCTGAGTCTTTCCTCATCACTGATGACAGCAGACTGAACAGAGAGATAGAAAATAGAATTCAAAAGGTAGCGGCTAGTGACCCAAAGCTGACACGGGGCCAGCGAACCAGAGCTGCTAAGACCCTTCTACACCTCCACATGGTGATCTTTGATAACAGGCTGTAACAGAGCAGACTAGCTAACCTGGTACCCAAAAATGTAATGCTGAAGTCAGATGTGTCAGACCGACAGATGCAAATATCACAGTCAATCTGTAAACTACAGCACAATGCATCCCATTCTTTGGACTATATCTTGCTACTTGCTAAGCCCTTATCAGGGCTTGGTAGCGGGAGTTTGAGAATGAACGACAAAGGAGAAGAATAATTCTTTTTTCTTCTTCTTCTTCTGCGTTCGTTCTCAATCTCCCGCCACCAAACCCTGAAAGGGCTTAAGTAGCAGAATGTAGTCCAGAGAACGGAATGCGCTGTGTCATAGTTTACAGCTTGATTGCGATATTTGCCCTTTCAGTCCAACACATCCGACTTCAGCAAGCATTTTTTTAGTACCGGGTTAGCATCCCCTTTTCGATCCCTTCTCCTTAGCCAGTCTGCCCTGCTGCAGCCTGTTATCCAGGATCACCGCGTGGAGGTGTAGAAGGGTCTTGGCAGCTCTGGTTCGCAGGCCCTGACGCTAGCAGTCAGCTATGGGTCGCTGAACACTGCAGCTCATGCGCTGCTCAGCGTCTTGATCCCTAAGAAGAATTCAAAAGACAAACAAGGTGTACTACCAGCTGGCACTGATACTGAAACATCCAAGTGTAACGATGTCTACTAAACAGATAAGTACACTGATCGTCCCTAATAATAATAATAGCTGTCCATCGTTGTCGATGAGGACCGCCGACATCATCCTTGTCACAGATTTCCCTGTTGAGTGTGGGTGCGCATGTGGCTGAACAGGGCAATGCGAGCACGAAAACATCTGCTACATATCGGGCACACGAGGTTTGTAGAAGGGGATGGTGTTCCCGCTGCTCGGGATTTCCGCGTCTCGCGTCTGTTCTGGGCTTTCACAACACGGTCATCTTCACCGGCAGCTACACCCGATTTGACTGCGATTCTCCAGTCAGATCTGTTTTGCGCAAGACATTCCCAGGTGTCGATGTCTATCTGGCAACTTTTTAGTGAGTCCTTCAGACCGTCTTTAAAACGTTTCTTTGGGCACCCTCTTTCAAGGTGTCCGGCCCATCCTAGTCGTGCATGGATGATGGGCATGTTAGCCCTCGAAAGAACCTCGATGTCAGTGACACGATCTTGCCATCGGATGTGGAATATTCGCCTCAGGCAACCTGTGTGGAAGTGGTTTAACCTCCTTGCATGTCCAGAGTATACAGTCCAGCTTTCGCAAGCTACATTATGTTATTAGTGTCAAACATGGATCGTATTAGATAGGCATAATCATAAGACCGAGACCTGTATACAAAGTGCACCAAAAAAGACAATTTGCAACAAAATTCAAAACAGCACATTGAGAAGAATGGTAGGAACTGCATCGATTAATTAACACATTGAAACACAGAAAATAAGTAGTTTGGACATTTGACAAGGATACAGTATGATCAACTTATAGTGGGGTCATACTACATGGAGTGGACGGCGTGGGCTAGTGGTTAAGTGACATGGCTCACAACCAAAAGGTGCTGGGTTCGATCTCCATCACAGCACTGGCCGTTACCCCGGGTAAGCAAACCCTTAGAAAATGCAAGAGGAAGTAGACCCTTACATAAAATGCATGCTGAAGTTGGATGCACTGGGCCAACAGGCGCAAAATAAAAACCACAGTGCAATGCACACCCGCCTAGGGGAATAGAGAAATAAGGTGAACGGAAAAAAAAAAATACTACATTTCAGCGTCACAAGCAAGAGGTCGGCCCCAGTGACAATAGATAGAGGGCGTCAAAGAAACATTCCAAAAGGGCAACACATCAGCAGCACAGTCTCCCACCTAGCTTCTTCTTCATCTTTTTCTTCTGTCAACTGATGCTATGCTTCTAGTCCAGTGAAGTTCACGTTTCAGGTCTTCGCCAGTCCCAAACAGCTGTTTGAGCATGGTCGCCGCTCCCAGGCCAGACTGCCTCTCTTTGGTCTGCATAGACGGACATTCTTGCAGAATATGTTCTGGTTTTTGCTTGGGTGCTCCACACTGAAGATCTATGTCTGTCCATCTCTACCAAGTTTGTCTATGTTGTCATTTTCTGGCTTGTATTCTTTGTGCTGGTCTCTCCATTCTGTCTTCATGGATCGTTTGATGAGTGTCTTTGCTTCTTTATAGCTCTGTGGATCGGAAGTCTGCGTGCCACCACTTCTGGTTTTTGTGAGCCCATCTGCTTTCTCGTTTCCAGGGATCCCACAGTGAGTCAGAATCCATTGTAGGACTAAATCTATTCTTTGAGACAGCAATCCTATGTTGTATTTGATTTCACGTGAGAGTCTATTTTGTTTGGGGCTTGAGATGGATTGCAGTACACTCCTGGAGACTGTTAGAATGAGCGTTTTCCTCGTAGTTATGTTTTGACCAATGAGAACCTGATTTGTTGCGTGTAGAGCTCTTGCTTCTAGCTCCCACCTAGCACATACCTCCTCCCTGCGGCTACGCAAGGCAAGAACAGTAAGGCAAACGTAACAGAGGAAGGACATTCACGCAGATTCCCCTGCTCTACTTAGGGGTTGAATGGAGGAGAACCCAAAAACTGTTGGATCAAGACTAACTACAAAATCAAATCTCTTACTGAATGTCTTCCATACCTTTATTTCGTTGTTGTTGTTGAATGTCCATAGTGAGTAGATTACTCTTTCTGTGCGCCCTGAAAAAGATGCAGGTTGTAGCTTTCCTCATATCCTGAGCATGCTGATGAAGCTGGACTGGGGTCCTTCAGGTGGTTGTTCATCTGCGTGTCGCTCACTACTACGGGATCACATCAATACCTCACCTTGTTAGCCAGGCTGCCATGAAAACAGCCTGTTTCCAGGGAGTACTACTGCGAAGTCGAGGTGAGGGTCTTGGCCAGTATATTTTGCCTGAACCTGACTTACATGTCTGATCAGTATGTTTTGCCTGAACCTGACTTACATGTCTGATCAGTATGTTTTGCCTGAACCTGACTTACATGTCTGATCAGTATGTTTTGCCTGAACCTGACTTACATGTCTGATCAGTATATTTTGCCTGAACCTGACTTACATGTCTGATCAGTATGTTTTGCCTGAACCTGACTTACATGTCTGATCAGTATGTTTTGCCTGAACCTGACTTACATGTCTGATCAGTATGTTTTGCCTGACCAGACATTAGTCTTCCTCCCCACACCATTATGTTAAACTGTATCTTTATTTTTCAAGTTTTTTTCCAGATATTTTGCACATTGTCCCAGTGTATTGCTGTTATGGTTGCAGCATCCGAGCTCTCGCCCTTCGGTCCAATGCCATGTAATCGTATCTGCATGTGTTTGTCAGTTATTGTTTGGTGCCATTTATCAGGCCTCGGGTGAAGAAGCATTTTCCTAACATTGTTGAGCGCTGAGCACTCAAAGAGATGACGATCAATGGTTTTGTATGGGTGTGTACACAGCTGGCACTCAGGAGCGTGTTGTGGTTGGATTTTGTTCAGGTGCTTGTTAAGTGGGATGTGTTGGGTTCAACTGGTTGTTGTTGTTCAATGCCCACAATGAGTAAGTTTACTCTTTTGTCGCCCTGAAAAGGACGTTAAGTGGGGGGTTGTAGTAGCTTTCCTCACATCCCGAGCATGCTGATGAAGGTGTACCGCGGTTGTGCTATGATTGGCTTCATCTGCATGGCACTCACTACTATGGGGATCACATCAATCCACATCACGTCAGCCAGGCTGCCTTGGAAACAGGCTGTTTACAGGGAACGCTACATGGAAGAGAGATAGTGGTCTTGATCAGTATATTGTGCCTGACCCTGACACGACATCTTGGTCAGTGTGTTGTGCCTGACTGGACTAGCGTCTCAGTTGGCCGAGTTCAACTGTTAAATGGTGCTCTGATCCTTCCTTGTGAGTTGATTTATACTGCCATTTGGACCCTGCTTTGCCAAGTGTTTGTAAACCTCACTCTTTGTGTTTCCCATGGCCCATCTGTTCAGCCAAGTTTCTCTGTTTGCTGTTCTTATGAGCTGTTTGTAACGTTGTTGCTGTGTGTGGCTGCTGTTGTTTTGTTTTGTGCATTCCTCCATTCTTTGGGAAGCTTTTCATTTCTCCATGCCATGATGATCAATCTAAGGAAACCTCTGTCATTTCTTTATGCCATGATGATCAATCTAACGAAACCTCTGTCATTTCTCCATGTCATGATGATCAATCTAAGGAAACCTCTGTCATTTCTCCATGTCATGATGATCAATCTAAGGAAACCTCTGTCATTTCTCCATGTCATGATGATCAATCTAAGGAAACCTCTGTCATTTCTCCATGTCATGATGATCAATCTAAGGAAACCTCTGTCATTTCTCCATGTCATGATGATCAATCTAAGGAAACCTCTGTTACCTCAAGACCCCATTTCATTATGAATCTTCTCTGGTCCTAGAATGGTTTTATGCTAGAGTTTCTTCTGTACCTAAAAAGGATGTTGTGTCAGAGTTTACAGCGAGGCTGCGATATTTGCGTCTTTCGAACTGACACATCAGATTTCAGATTGGCATTTTTGGGATCAGATTTGTCTTCCCATTGCGATCCTCACTCTCTTAGTCAGGCTGTATGGTTGCAGCCTTTTTCCAGGGCTGCCACTTGGAGGCGGAATAGGGTCTTGGTCAACTATGCATTGCTGACAGCTATGGTTTGCTGGCTGCTGTCAGCTCATACACTGATGCATCTTTCACTCCCCCGCCCCCTCCCCATTGATCTAAACACAAAATTGTACTATTGGAGATAGCCTGTTTTTACAACAGTCAGTGTAACCAGGCCTGTGTCATCAGCACCCTTCTTTATGGCAGTGAGACATGGTCTACCTACACGCACCAACATAGGCGGTCAAACAGATATAACATACCTGTGCAGAATCCAAGGGGGTTGGGTAGCAGGACAGGATCACCAACGCAGAGGTGTTGGAGAGAACAGGCAGTGTCATGATCTTTTACACAATTGATCTTCAAAGGTTTGATGGCTCGGAGGATGGAGGATGGCAGAACACCAAAAGATCTTCTCTATGGGGAATTACAGTTGGGGAAAATATCTCGGGGCGGCCACTACTTCGGTACAAGGATGTAAGCAAGCGGGATATGAATGCGGGCATCGATTTGGAATCATGGGAACAGGACACCATGGATTGTGTTACATGGAAAGGCAGGATTAAGCATGGAATACAGACAAAGGAGATACTGATTGCGGATAGGTTAAGGACTCAGTGTTTGAGAAGACACGTCACACCATGCGATATAGCAAAGTCTTGATTTTCCTTGCACATACTGTGGAAGACGCTTCTCTGTTCGGATTGGTCTTACAAGTCACATTTGTTATCATCATGGACGTCACATCCCATATTTCTCAAAGCACAACTCACTATCGTCTGACGAGACGGACAGAGCCAATGACGATGACAACAGTCAGTAGGACATGAAAATTCAGAGGCAAACATAACAAGTAGATATTTTTTTTAATAGGTTTTCTAGTACAAAGGCAAAGGCCGCCATCCATTGTAGACGATGATGGCATAATAAATTTTGCTAGCGCTATTTTTAGTAAGGATTAACTGTGCTACTTTTCATCCTCACTCTCATGTCTCTAGCCGCCTGACCCCAGTGGCAAGTCAAGGACAAGATGACTAGAGGGCGACTTCGAGGTGTAGGGGACTCCGCATCAAGCACCCGTGAAAAAGACGAGACTGAGTCCGGAGTCGAACCCACACCACCTGACCACGAGGCCGACGGCTTAACCACTTCGCCACGGAATCCCCAGTATTTCCAGTACAAGCTTTCATTAATACTAGGATTTGTCTTTTGTTTTTGGAACAACAGAGTGAAAATTTGTTTAATTTTTGTGCATTTTTAATATTTCTTTGGTGAATCCAATGGGCACGACTGTCCCGATATGTTAAAGTAGATCTAACTAGCAGCGTCTGCTATGCTGAACTTCCAACATGTGTGGAGTAATGACAAGTTCTCCTGTGAGAAAAAAAATTTGCATCTACCAGTCCTGTGTGGTCCCAGTCTTGCTTTACAATACCGAAATCTGGACATTACTGAAACATGACATTTAGCGATATGTTGTCATTGTTCGAAGCTGCTCGTGCACAGTTGAGTTAACTTTTGACACTATTTATTTGATAGTGGCTTTATGGTAGTTTCCCCTACATCCTGAGGCATAATTGAGAGGGTGAACTATAGGTGAACTATAGGTGAACTATAGGAGAACTTTAGGTGAACTATAGGTGAACTATAGGAGAATTATAGGTGAACTATAGGTGAACTATAGGTGAACTATGGATGTGATGATGTTCGGCCATCACATGTGATGATGACCACTCTGTTCGGCCATTTGGAAAATATTTTCCCTTTGCTCTGCCCGCTAAATTGGGTGAAAGTGTGACTTGCACTGTTATTTGGATTAAAGTGAAGAGGATTTGCGCAATTTGGTAACCTCACTCTCTTATCCTGAGTTACCTTTGACCAGTGGGAAATAATTACCAAGACTACTGGAGATAGCACAGGACGCAGATGTTTCTTTAGGGTTTACTCCCGAAGCCTTTCCCGTAAACAGGCATTACGCAAGACAGCAGGGGTGTGACATCCAAGAGGTATACGTCATGGCTGTAGTGCAATGTGAGACTCTTCAATTAGCTCACCACTATGGGGATTACAATATTGATCCCTACCTCATTGGTCAGACTGCGCTGTGACACAGCCTGTTTCAAAGAATACAACCGACTACATGAGGTCAAGGTTTTGATTAGGTGCTCACCCGACTCTGATTACTCTTCACATCAATAAATAGGGACATATTTTGACACTAAAGTACGAAGATATTTAACCTTTACACTACTGGATTTAAAAAATTATGCAATGCCTCTGCCGCTTCCTTTTTTTTCAACGTATCACATTTATCTAGGTTTATTAACTTTTAGAGACTAGGACTTTTTCTATTTGATGGTCCATTGATATGATTTGTTTGTGTGTAGAGAAATAAATGAATAAAGAATTTGTTGTGTTATTGCTGTGTGTGTGTTAGTTTCTGAGATACATGAAGAAGAAGGTGATAGTGTTGAAAAGCAGCACAAACATATAGACTCACTTGCTTTCAGGTTACAATTTTTAAAAACCCGAAAACAGACTTTCGATATTTACTTTAATTCCCTGTAGTGGCCATATCTATCGCTTAGACTCTAAATGTAATTATTGTACCTACATAAACAAACCAAATAGATTTACCTAAACAAAATCAGTTGCAGAAACTTAACTTCCCAATTCTCAATAATGGGTGAATCTTCAAATCTGAGCAAAAAAACATAAGAAATTGTTTCCAAAAGTCTAAAACAAATGAAAAAATCGCCATTGTTTGTATCTAACCATACAAGGCGGAAGTCGAAACTCTCTACAATCAAAAGAGCAGTATTGTTCAGAATATTTCTACGTAGCCGTTCAATTATGATTGATTAGAATGGCCGTCACTATACAGGTACATCGAAAAGTCGAATACCGCCGATATTCGTGGTGCGCTTTTCGTGATTTCAGTAGATTTAAATCAATGCTAGCCCTGTAAAGGTTAAATAAAGTGACAAACAAAAACATACTTACACTCTCAAGACTCCCAAATTTAGGATATGTACTAATTGTGTCCAGCATCATATAGAGTGTGACAATGGTCACCACGAACAGCAAAGCTCCCCACAAGAAGGTGAACCTCCGCATTCTTGACAAGAAAGCTGCCATTCTGGGAACAGACAAAAAGAAGCACAGAATTAACCCTTTGAACCCGTGACACCCATATATCGGGGTGTATGTAAATACCCCCTTCCTCAAGTTACCTATTTGCAATTGTCATGAGTGACCATTATTTTAAGATGTATTTTTGGCTATACCGCTTGGATTTGTGCCATTATATAGTGACGTCTACACAGTACACACATTTCCGATAATAACAAATTTGACAGAGCAAATATGAAAGCATGATTTTGATGAAAAAGGGTTTTGAAAATTTGAGGAAATGGCCATTCTAAAAGGCTAATAACAGAACAAGTCGTTGAAAGTAGTTTCAAGGATTTTGAGGCTGGCAAATTGGATTTAGATGGTGATTATTCTAAAAAGGTTCAGTTGTTATTTGAACGACTACATGTGTTATATTCAGATTACCATTCGTCCATTGATTAGGACAAGCTAGATATGTTCCTCGGAGGATCAGACCACGTTCCTGGGGGTATCTGACATAATGTATCAAGTACATTTGATGAAAATATTCCACACTCTACTGGAGTAGGAACATTGGAGATTAGCAGGCAAGTCAATTTTAGATAGAATAACTAAATCGGCTTGGCTTTGTTCGTTCTCAATCTCCCACTACCAAACCCCGAAAGGGCTTAAGTAGCAGAATGTAGTCCAGAGAATGGAATGTGTTGTGTTATAGTTTACAGCTTGACTGCGATATTTGCACCTTTAGGTCCACCACATCCGACTTCAGCACTCATTTTTTGAGTACCGGGTTAGCATTCTCTCTTCAATCCCTACTCCTTAGCCAGTCTGCCCTGCTGCAGCCTGTTATCCAGGATCACCGCGTGGGTCTTGGCAGCTCTGGTTCTCTGATGCTAGCAGTCAGCTATGGGTCCCTGACCACTGCAGTTCATGCACTCCATTAACTAAATTAAAGCATATAGTTTTATCATAGTAAATTGCTTAGCTCAAATGTCAACATTGTGCATATTTTCTAAGGAGCTTAGAGGAATGGGATTTTACAGACTGGGTAGCAAGGGTTCAAAGGGTTAATACATATTGTTACATTTAGCTATAAAGGGTTAAGTAGAAGCGGCATCATAACACTCCAATGAGACCTACAGGTTCTTTCTTCTTTTTCCCGATAACCACATGTTTCTATCATATCTATACGTTGAGCCCAGTTCTCTGGATAAAGGTTGCTGTAGTAAAGAGCTCTTCAAGCAGCTTTGCTAGTGCTCAGTACGAAATTTGCTAAAAATATGTCTTGCAGGACATGTTCGGCTGTCTGTGCTGCAAATACACTTGAGTGATAGAGCCAATTTTAGACGGCCATTCAATCTGTTATGTCCAATTCTCATGCGGAGCATGATGGTTGTCTCTCATTTGGTCGACTTTCCTTATGGCTTGAATAAGTGTCTTCTTTTCTTGGAAGATGAATGTTTGTTCTTTGTGTTCTCTGTTGCTCCCTCCTTTGAGAACCTGTCTGCAGTCTCAATTCCTGGTTTGACACTGTGATTGTATCCCCCTGTGGTACTACCATTCTCTTGGTTGTTAGTTCTCCTAAGGTTTTTTTTAAGCTATGGTAGTTTATCATTCTTGAGAGCTTGCAAAATTGTCATTGCATTTGTAAGGAATACAGCCTGCTGACAATGACTTGAGTTGATAATAATTTCTACAGCGATAATTGTGTCTGCACTTCAGCCTAGTGGTCTCTTTGTAAAGGGTATAGATATAGGTGGTTTTGTAGCTTGCTGTCCTCACAGAAGCCCTTACAGTTCAATCCTCATTTGATTCAATAGCCTGTAGCTTGCTAATTCAGATATTTTGTTTTTTAAAAGCCAAATTGACAACTCCATCATGCGTGTGGGTACTAAAATGCCTACTGCGATCAGTGGCAAGCATACAATGGAAGGCAATCGTGGAGCTGATATAGGTACCACAATGAACAGACAATACAAATAGGTAAGCAATTGATGGGAGTACTCAAGTCAAGGCTATGGCAGTGAAAAACTTGGAGCTGTTTTTCATCATATATTCTCAGTTTGTACTGTCAGTTGTTGATTAGAGACTGGGGGATACCACACTATCATAAACACAATGCGAAAGGTTTAAATGCATCCAGAATGAAGCTATGCGATTGGTTCTGGGTTGCACTAAAGATATCCCGATTTGAAAAATGCTGTACGTGCTGGGACTTTTGTCGATGATATCCAGATATTCTTTTTCTCCGTTGGTTTTCAATCTCCTGCTACCAGACCCTGAACAGAACTTTGCAAGTAGCAGGAAGAAGTCCGGAGAAGGGAGTGCGTTGTGTTGCTAATTTACAGCTTGACTGCGATATTTGCACCTTTCAGTCCAACATCCATCTTCAGTAGATCCAGATATAAATGGGCACAAGCCTAAGCCTTTATGAAGGTTACCGCAGACAGGCAATAATACCTCAAGACATTTCACGATCAAGAATCAAGAGAGAGGTGTCATGGATGGTATAGGCAGAAAGAACGATCTGACAGGTCATTACTTTTGAGATGATATTAAGGGAGAAGAATGGGTCCACACTGGTGATAGAATTGCAGATTACCTGAGTCATCTTCTTCTTTATCGATCAACTGATTCTTTGTTTCTAGCCCGATAAGGTTCAAGCAGAGCACTGTGCATTTAACGTCTTCGGCAGTCCCCCACAGCTTGTCAAGCATGGTCTCTCTTTCAGGCCAGACTGCCTCTCTTTGATCTGCAAAAGTGGGGCAGTCCTGCAGGATATGTTCTAGTGTTTGCTTACAATGTTCTATTCTGAGTCTGAAAATCTTTGTCTTTCCATCTCTGCCAAGTTTGTCTATGCTATCATTTTATGGCTTGTATTCTTTGTGCTGGTCTTTCCATTCCATTTTTTGTTTGTTGTGTGTTTGCCTTATTTCTCTATTCCCCAAGGCGGTGTGCATTGCACTAGGTTTTTATTTTGCACCTGTTGGCCTAGTGCATCCGACTTCAGCATACATTTTATGTAAGGGTTTGCTTCCTCCTGCATTTTCGAAGGGGTTGCTTCCCTGGGGTAACGGCCAACTCTGTGATGGGGAACAAACCCAATACCTATAGGATGTGAGCCGTGTCACTTAACCACTAGCCCATGCCGTCCCCATGGATCATTTGTTGAATGTCTTTGTTTCTTTTAGCTCTGTTGATGGCGAGTCTGTGTGTCGCTACTTCCAGCTTTTTGTGAGCTCATCTGTCTTCTCCTTTCCAAGGATCCCATAATAGGCCAGAATCCACTGTAGGACAAGATTTGTTTTTTGGGACATCAACCTGGTGTTATATTTTATTTTGTGTGAGAGTCTATCTTGTTTGAGGTTTGAGATGGTTTGGTGTATGCTCCTGGTGTCTGATAGAATGACCGTTTCCCTCATAGTTATGTTTTGGCTGATAAGAATCTGAATTGCTGAGTCATCATGCAACAGTAAAGCAGAGCTCGAGGTTAACCAGCTGATAAACGGTAACATTAAGGAAAGTGCTGCTGCCATAAACATATATGGACCAATGCTATGCAGTGTGATATCTGGTTGGTGCATCTCTGCTAGAGTGAGAGGTTAGGTTGTGGTTGAGTCAAGTATACAAGACAACAACCTCTAGTACAAGAATGGAGACGGAGGCAGTAACCTCAGCTCTGACACAGCTATCTGAAATCTCTTTAATAAAGACAGTCTTCGTGTGAGACACCAAATCCTTACTCAGGGAGGTACAAATCAGCTGGTTAAGGTATGAATGGATGGCAGCTTAGAAGTCTCAAACCTCCAGGGGCTGGAGTGGAACTACTGTCCTGGCCATGCTAGGGTCTAGAGGTCTCAAACCTCCAGGGGCTGGCGTAGAACTACTGTCCTGGTCATGCTATGATTTAAAGGTCTCAAACTTCCAGGGACTGATGTGGATCTACTGTCCTGGTCATGCTAGGGTTTAGAGGTCTCAAACCTCCAGGGGCTGATGTGGATCTACTGTCCTGGTCATGCTAGGGTTTAGAGGTCTCAAACCTCCGGGGGCTGGTGTGGATCTACTGTTCTGGTCAGGCTAGGGTAAAGGGATATGAAAGAGCTGACATCCTGACTTCACAAAGAACACATTCAGGTCAGGTCATCTCGTAACCGGTGACGTCGTTAGGGCACAATGAAGACATCCCCACAACTCCACGCCATCCTTATCTGTCAGCAGCCACTACCACTGCCTCCTCTGGTTGGTCCATTCTTTTATGTTGTCCTCCCACCTCTTTTTGGGATGACCTCTTCGTCATCTGCCTTGCACCTTTCCTTGCAGGATCGTATTTGCAAGACCGATTGATCTCAGTATGTGCCCGTACCAATCGAGTTTCCATCTTTTAACAGTTGCGAAGAGGTCTTAAAAAGGCCCTTTTGCTGTTGTAATTCTTTCTCACATTTTCTGATTTGTAACTTGATCTTCATACATGACGTTTAGAAGACTTCAGAAACATATCATCTCCAAGGCCTGTATATTCCGCTGCAGGTAGCTGTCTGGCTTGGCCTCATTCATTCTCAATCTCCCACTACCAAACCCTGAAAAGGCATAAGTAGTAGAATGTAGTCCAGAGAACGGAATGCGTTGTGCTGTAGTTTACAGCTTGACTGCGATATTTGCACATTTTGGTCCAACACATCCGACTTCAGCAAGTATTTTTTGAGTACTGGGTTAGTATTCGCTCTTCGATCCCTTCTCCTTAGCCAGTCTGCCCTGCTGCAGCCTGTTATCCAGGATCACTGCGTGGAGGTGTAGAAGGGTCTTGGCAGCTCTGGTTCGCTGGCCTTGACGCTAGCAGTCAGCTATGCGTCGCTGACCACTGCAGCTCATGCGCTGCTCAGCATCTTGATCCCAGGTCAGCTGTAATTGTCCATGTCTCACAAGCATAGAACACCCATTATGGGCACACAAAATATGGATCAGGAGGTCATTTTGAAGTCTATCAATGACCTCTTGCTTGACGATAACACTGCAATAGATGTATCAGGATCCACTGACTTCAAAGCTTTGAAATCAAATGAGGTTTGAGCTTAGTGGGGCACATGAGAGGAAGAAGAAGGACTGTGTACAATCAAATAGGAGTTGGAACCGACAGTATCTAAAATCTTAGAGAGTTGCAGTAGTGTCTCATCTAAAGCATGAGTGGATATATATTGAGACCGGATCTGTAAGCTGGCAAATGGAGTTTAATGTAGATAAGTATATAGTCATCCACATGGGTAGATCCAATATAGATCATAATTACAGAATGGGCGAGAACAATATTAAAATGATAGAAAAGGAAAGGGACCTAGGGGTTATAATAGATCATACAGGTGAAGTTAGTGAGCAAGTCCAGGTAGCAGTGAAAAAGGCAAATGCAATGTTAGGTATGATAAAAAGAAATATTAAACATAGGAGCAAGGAAGTGATTGTCAAACTGTATAAAGCATTAGTTAGACCTAGATTGGAGTACTGTGTACAGGTGTGGAGTCCTTATTGTTGAGGAGATATAAACATGCTGGAAAGGATACAAAATAGAGTGACAAAGCTGATAGTGGGATTCCAGAATTACAGTTACGAGGAAAGACTCAGAAAAACCAGCCTACAACTGTAAAGAAAAGAGAAGAAATCGAGGTTACTTAATACAGGTTTATAAGATAATCAAAGGAAAGAATAAATTAGACTATAACATGTTTTTTTCAAAATGCAACCACCTACAAGAAAAGAGGGCATAGCTACAAATTAACTAAAGAAAGGTGCAGATTATATATTATGAAATATTTTTTTTAGTCAGAGAGTGGTGAATGCTTGGAATGCATTGCCACAGGAGATAATAGAGGCAGGGACAATTAATGCATTTAAGAATAGATTAGATGTGCATAGCTTTCAGAGCAAGGAAATGTAAATGAAACTGGTTGTTTGTAGACTGCAGTCTTCTAAACCAGTATAACAACATTAAGTTAAGTTATGCTGACTGGTGAAAATTTTGACTGACTGGTGAGCCACCCTATAAATTGTCAAGTCCTGATCATTTGGCTACCTATCATCAGGAGTCTTCTAAACCAGTATGAAGATGTAAGTTAAGTTAGAAACTGAGAACTTATTGGTATGCATTGAGTCCAAGAAAGTCAATTCTTAGAAACAGATCAGTGAAAGGTCACTAGAGTAGGTTGTACATAGAACTATTCAATATATTGAAGATAGGTGGCACTGACGAATGCTTGTGTGGTACCGGGAAAATGGCCGCTGAACATTTGCTGCAAAACTGCCCGACATACGAGGATCAGAGAAAGCAGATGTGGCCATCACCAGTGGCAACACTAGACAAGCTCTATGGCAGTGTAGACAGCCTCAGGATGATCGCTGCTTTTTTCGAAAAAATACAGGTTGACATCTGACAGCGTACGAAGAAGAAGTACATAGAACTAGCATCCTCGTTACATTCAAAAATAGATACAGAAACCATCACAGCAAGAACATACAGTGCGAAATGACGCAAGCTTTCTGTAAGATGCAAAGGGGAGATGTTATTCTGCACCGCTTCATAAAGTTGATAAATTGGAACAAAAGAGGAAGATGATAATCCTATACTGGAAACAGCTGAACACATGACTATGTTTACACACTAGTTCATGTGGGTTAATAATAATTGAGTGTTAAAACACAAATTTTCAGTTTATGAACAAAAACAATTAGATTCATTTCAAAATACTATTCTTCACTTTACCTGGCATAAAAATAGTTTTATTCACTTATTCTGCAAGATAGAAAATTGGTCAAGTTTTTTTGTGTGTCTGTCACAAGATGTTAGTGTTGACTTTACAGAAGAAATTGCATAAGTTTATGCTCATATTTGGCATCAAGATTTCCATTAGAGATAAAGAAGCCAGATGTTTGTTAATTATTTTAAAATTGGTTAGTATGTTAAGCAGAACAACATTACTGCACTGCAGACAGACCTCAGTCTCTTTCAGTAGTTGTTTGTTGTTGTTTTGTCTCCTTCTTCTTCGTAAGCTGTCAGACGTCAACATGTATTTTTTCGAAAAAAGCAGCGGTCATCCTGAGGCTGTCGACACTGCCATAGAGCTTGTCTAGTGTTGCCACTGGTGATGGCCACATGTGCTTTCTCTGGTCCTTGTATTTTGGGCAGTTTTGCAGCAGATGTTCAGCGGTCATTTTTCCGGTACCACAAGTGCATTCGTCAGTGCCACCTATCTTCAGTTTATGTTGTGGCCTGTGCGGAGTTTGAAGACCACGACCTGCTCTCTTCTAGTCAATTGGTAATAGGCATCGTTTTTTGTGTAGCCAGTATGTTCTGTTTCCCATTTGGCAATGTATCTGGCTCTAATGAGGCTTTTTGACTCTTCGTAGGTCACACTAGAATCTGGTTGTGGTAGTCTTGCACCTTCTTTTGCCAGTCTGTCTGCCTCCTCGTTGCCTTGGATGTTACAATGGGATGGAACCCACTGTACCACTACTCTTTTTGGTGCGGACTGCTGGCATAGTTGACAGAGTACTGCTCTTAAATCATTAAGTTCAGTATTTTTCTGGCTTTTTAGTGCTGTGACTACGGCCAGGGCATATGTAAACAGGACTGTTGTTGTTTAATACCCACAATAAGCAAGTTTACTGTTTTGTGCGCCCTGAAAAGGACATTAACTTGAGGGTTGTAGTAGTTTACTTCACATCCTGAGCATGTTGATGAAGGTGGACCGCAGTCCTCCAGGCAGTTGTGCTATGTTTGGCCCCATCTGCATGGTGCTCACTGCTACGGGGATCACATCGATCAATATCTTGTCAGCCAGGCTGCCTTGAAAACAGCCTGTTTCCAGGGAACGCTACATGGAAAAGAGATTGTAGTCTTCCGTCAGTGTATTGACCCTGACACAACATCCTGGTCAGTATTTTGTGCCTGACTGGACTAGCGTCTCAGTTTCTCGTCTCTTTCAGTAGTTGGCTCATTAAATAACTCTTGTTTTTCCTGTTACCTAAAATGCAATAACTAACCAGCATTATTAAGTACATAGCCAAGAATGTAAGTGAAACGGGGGCTATGCTTGCCCCAAAGATATATGCCAGTGGTAGAATCACCCAAGCTGGACAGGTCACTTGAGAGGGGCTAGACTAATAATGAAAGCAGCCAGTGCTAAAAACTCCAAGGAATTTTCCCCTAACAGAAAAGACAACCTGTTGCATTGAAGGAAGTTTGGGAACAACCAATGACTAAGGAAAGCAAACCAAAGAATACCAGAAGAAATTGAATGCACTTGGCAAGAGAGCGTATAACAAGGTGTAATAATGTATCTCATGACGCCATGCAGAGTTGGGAAAATGATTCAAAATATGATTGAAAAATCATGGAGTCTAAATGAAGAATCATGGAATGATCACAGAAGGAGTGAACAAGATATAATATATCTTCTTGACCTATCTGTCAATTTGTGCTACTTAGAAAACATAAATGGTAAAACAACCACAGCAGTTGGTTTCTTATACTTACACTAAAAGACAGGAAGGAAACTCTAGATAAAACACTGCATTGCGTGTATTTGTGTAGATGTGGATTGGGTACTGTAGTAGTAATGTATTGGTGTTGCTGATCTAATGCACCACCCTCTTTGATACCATGCTTCATTGTTCGGAAGGCTACAGTTTGAGTTGATCTACTTACTAAGATTACTAAGAAGTAAATAATTTACAAGTCCACCAAGTTACACAGTCTTACTCTTAGTCTTAGTAATATTATAGTAGTCTTAGTCTTGCACGTTGTTCCCGATGTTGTTGACATGGGTGAATAATAATTAATAAATATACTAGGTTAATTATGTATACCACCATTACCATGCTGTGATACATAGTACATCCGGTGCAGCCAATTAACATTCCATATGTTCATCAATTTTAAGTTTTACAAAATATAAAAAATTTAATTCTCCTATCTCAGACTAGACTAGAGTGATCTCAACGCTCTCCGCCTATCGACGATATATATCGTGAAATCGTCTATGGCCATTTCACAAGAACGTGCAATTCCTATTATCTGCTATATATATATATATATATATATATATATATATATATATATATATATATATATATATATTGAACCTTGCATAAATATATATCCGTGACAGATTATTAATACCTTTTTGCAAGCTACAATTATTTCTAAGTCAGGCCGGCGTTCATAGGTTTCCGTCGCTCATTGGCAACAAAGTAGGGCTGGTACGTAAACACAACAATCTTCCATCTTGGTGAAATGTGGCAGAATTTCACTTCCGGGTCAATTGTTATCGATTTTGTAATAGACCCCAATCAAAATTGATCCAATGGGCCTAGTCGGTATCTGCAAAAGGTACAAGCTTTGTCCATTACAGTAGTGGTCTTGTTTGTTACCTATCTTGTTTTTGGTTTATTTTTTTTGTTTTGTTGGTAGTATTATTATTAGAAATGTGGAAATGAATATTGAAACAAAATTTCGCTTACACACAAGGCAAAAATATAAATAGGATTACAATTGAAAACCTCACTTCAATTCCCAGGTCCTTGAGAGACAACAATAGATAGACCACATCATCCATAAAATTAATATAAATAGTTTCCCATCGCCAGCAATGATGGCTACGGTGACAGGGTAGAGAGTTTATTCCAATCTTCTAAGGTATAACACTATAAATTGACTTTAATTAGATTTTGATAAGAAAGAATTTTCACTAGCTTCGACGGTACTCTCTCGTCCTGAGCTACCTTGACTCAGTGGCAAGACCTGTTAGTCGAGACGACTAAAGATATCACAGAACGCAGATTTATTCTCGGGTTTACTACTGGAGATTTACAGCAGCCTTGACGACGTGTACAGGGCCAAACCGAGTGCACTTTGCATCGGATCATTTTACATCTGACTCACAGATTTGTAATTGTTTGATCTCCTGTGGCAAGACGCTAGTCATCCGTCTAAAACTAAGGAACTAGCTATCAATGATTGTTTAAAGTGTCATTGATTCTCGGCTAGAGTGGGGAGAGAAGACTAATGTCTAGTCAGGCAAAACACACTGACCAGACATGTTAGTCGAGTTTAGGTAAAATATACTGGCCAAAACCCCTACTTCACTCCCACGCAGTTCTCTCTAGAAACATGATGTCGTATGGCAGACTGGCTAACGAGGTGAGGGATTGATGTGATTCCCATGGTGGTGAGCGACACGCCCCTCCTTCTTCGTCGTTCGTTCTCAATCTTCCACTACCAAACTCTGAAAGGGCTTAAGTAGCAGAATGTAGTCCAGAGAACGGAATGCGTTGTGTCGTAGTTTACAGCTTGACTGCGATATTTGCACCTTTCGGTCCAACACATCCGACTTCAGCAAGCATTTTTTTAGTACCTGGTTAGCATTCCTTCTTCGATCCCTTCTCCTTAGCCAGTCTGCCCTGCTGCAGCCTGTTATCCAGGATCACCACGTGGGTCTTAGCTGCTAGCAGTCAGCAATGGGTCGCTGATACTGCAGCTCATGTGCTGCTCAGCATCTTGATCCCGAGCGACATGCTAATAACGTAAATCATAGCACAGCCATATGGATGACCCCCGTAAACTTTATCAGCCCGCTCAGGTTGTGAGGAAAGCTACTGCAACCCGTCACTTAAATCCTTTGTCAGGACTCACAAAAGACTAGACTTATTCACTATCTCTTAATTCTGGTAATCAATCAGATACGTGTGTCTAATGCCAAGTAGCCAAATATTGAGTAAACTCATTTCGGTCTTTTGCCTTGGTGTACCATGCTGGACCCAGGGCCTCCTTCAGGTTATCACCTCAACTTCGGTCGCCCACGAGGTCGTTTAAGGTTGTAGGACCATCACGACGTCACTCTACGTGTCCATATATTATCCGGCACACGCGCCACATGACCGGTCTATCTGTATTTTCGTAACAGCGCGATATCTATGATGTAGGTTCCACTTATTCAGGTCAGGTCATCCCGTTACCGATGAGGTCGTTGGGGCACACATGAAGACATTCTTACAACCCCACGCCACCCCTTTCTGTCAGCGGTCGTTATCTGTGCCTCCTCTGGTCGGAGATTGTTCCATTCATTTATGTTGTTCTCCCACCTCTTTTTTTGGGGTGACCTTTTCGTCATCTGCCTTGTACCTTTCCGCACAGATCATGTGATCTCGATATGTGATAGCTGTATTCTTTCTCGTAGTTCCTCATTTGTAACTCGATCTTTGTACGTAATGTTTAGAAGATCTCGGATACATCTCATCTCCAAGGTCTGTATCCTCCGCTGCATGTCAGCTGTAATTGTCCATGTCTCACAAGCATAGAGGAATATTGACAGGATCAACGTACGCATTAATCTGACTTTCGTGCATATTGCTTACTGTTTATGTTGCCAGATTGTGTTTAGCCGTGCAAGCGACGCTGTTGTCTGTGCTATTCTGACATTCTACCCTTCATCCCTGACAATCTTCTTCTTCTTCTTCATCGTACGCAGTCAGACAGCAACCATTATTTTTTCGGAAAAAGCAGCGGTCATCCTGAGGCTATCGACATTGCCATAGAGCTTGTCTAGTGTTGCCACTGGTGATGGCCACATCTGCTCTCTCTGATCCTCGTATGTCGGGCAGTTATACAGCAAATGCTCAGCGGTCATTTTCCCGGTACCACACGGGCATTCGTCAGTGCCACCTATCTTCAATTTGTTGAATAGGTGGTACCTGAGTCTATTGTGGCCAGTGCGAAGTCTGAAGACCACGACCTGCTCTCTTCTGTTCAACTGGTAGTAGGCATCGTTTTTTGTGTAGCCAGTATGTTCGGTTTCTCATTTGGTCATGTATCTAGCTCTAATAAGCCGTTTTGACTCTTCGTATGTCATACTAGTATCTGGTTGTGGTAGTCTTGCACCTTCTTTTGCCAGTCTGTCTGCCTCCTCGTTGCCTTGTATGTTGCAGTGGGATGGAACCCACTGCATCACTACCCTTTTTGGTGCGGAATGCTGGCATAGTTGACAGAGTACTGCTCTTAAATCATTAAGTTCAGTATTTTTCTGGCTTTTTAGTGCTGTGCCTACGGCCAGAGCATCTGTAAGCAGGACTATGTGGCTTTCATTCCTTCCTGACAATCGAACCCAGATATTTAAAACTTCGAGTTCCTGGCAATTAGCTTGTATCCTACTGTAGAAGCCCTCGGCGTTGTTGGTCCTTAATTGTGTATTTCCAGCGTGAATCTCCATACCAAAGTCAAGAGCTTTTTCATCGAACCTTCTGACCAATTCCTGGAGTTCTGCTTCTGTGCCCGCCAACCCGTCGATGTCATCTGCAAAACGAAGGTTGGTAATCGTTCAGCCCCCTATCTTTTCCGTACCTATGTGACCTCCAAATGTCTCACTTTTAATTCCCACGAGGAATATGGTGAAAAGAGTTGGGGGAGAGTGTACAACAACGAGTGTCTTACACCGTCCGATGTGCGAAACCAGTCCCCACGCCTACCATTCACAAGAACTTAGCTGACGCCTTGTCATACAGGTGTTCAAGGACCTGTATAATATTTCCGTTGATTTTATACATCCTCATGGTTGCCCATAGCGCTTTATGCCATACCCCATCAAACGCCTTCTTGAAATCAACAAACACATGATACAGTTTTTGCTGCTGTTCTAGATATTTCTCGCTTAGCAGCCGTAAATTGAATATCTGTTCTCTAGTGCTTCATCCCTGCCTGAGCCCTGCTTGCTCCTCAGCAACGATGTCCCCTGCTTGGGATTTGAAACTGTCGAGGATTATTCTAACCATTTTCTATTGCAACCTATTAATTAGACTTATTCATTGTAAGCATTCATACACAACATTAGCTGGGCTAAAGTCTCTTTCGTAATCTAAATTAACCAGACAAATTGAACCTACATATATGTCGTAATAGGCGACCAAAGATGGATTTAGCAATCTCATCACTTAAAACAATTTACTGCATTTACCACCACTGCAAGAGCACTCAAAATGCTCTGACAGACTTCCTGTAAAGGACCATCGATATTAGGGGCTCAACGCTTCGCAAGGAGCACGCTAGAAAAGAATAAGAAGATGTACTAGACCTAGGAATTGCTAATAATGCTGCCATAATAGGGAACAGTAACCTCCGTGAGGTTTGTGCAAATTCATTAATTGCTAATCCCACTGTAATTGGCGTTCCATATACGACGGTTGAGATTGATGAAAGTGTGTTCACGCGCAGGAAAAATAACGTCGGTCGTATATTTCCACAGCAGTGGGTATTCAGTGGCATTTGTCGTGAAATAAGTGAGTGTTTGATGGTTCCAGTGCCGGACCGACAAGTGAGTGCTTGATGGTTCCAGTGCCGGACCGACAAGTGAGTGTTTGATGGTTCCAGTGCCGGACCGACAAGTGAGTGTTTGATGGTTCCAGTGCCGGACCGACAAGTGAGTGTTTGATGGTTCCAGTGCCGGACCGACAAGTGAGTGTTTGATGGTTCCAGTACCGGACCGCTCAGCGGCAACACTAATGCCCACTATCGTAGCCAACATTAGTCCTGGTACGACAATTGTGTCTGATCAATGGCGTGCATACAGTACCATTCAGAATGTGCCTGGTCTAAGTCTACGACAGTTGTGTCTGATCAATGGCGTGCATGCAGTACCATTCAGAATGTGCCTGGTCTAAGTCTACGACAGTTGTGTCTGATCAAGGGCGTGCATGCAGTACCATTCAGAATGTGCCTGGTTTAAGTCACGAAACAGTGAATCATTCTGTACATTTTGTCGACCCTATCACAGGAGCAAACACAAACAGGTAGAGAGGTTGTGAAAAGCTGCCAAAGAGCGCAACAAACACACAACGGATAGAGAGGTTGTGGAAAGCTGCCAAAGAGCGCAACAAACACACAACGGATAGAGAGGTTGTGGAAAGCTGCCAAAGAGCGCAACAAACACACAACGGATAGAGAGGTTGTGGAAAGCTGCCAAAGAGCGCAACGAACACACAACGGATAGAGAGGTTGTGGAAAGCTGCCAAAGAGCGCAACAAACACACAACGGATAGAGAGGTTGTGGAAAGCTGCCAAAGAGCGCAACAAACACACAACGGATAGAGAGGTTGTGGAAAGCTAATAAGAGCGCAACAAACGTCAAAACGGAACACAGTCACACGATAGATTCCTGCATGTGTGAATTTCTGTGGCGACATCGGAATAAAGTCCGTCAGTTAGACCCGTTCGACAACATTCTGCAGGACATCACAGAATTTTGGCCTCCTCTTTAAATTGTGCAGCTACGAACGAACAACATGTGTATGTCCTGATATGTGCATAGATTCAGCGATCCTTGGTAATCTGTTCCCCTCACGGCCCTTTTCAGGGCCCACAAAACCCACAAACCAGCATCAAGGTCCTTTTTAGGGCCCACAAAAAATCATTGGTAATCTGTTCCCCTCACTGCCCTTTTCAGGGCCCCCAAAACCCACAAACCAGCATCAAGGCCATTTTTAGGGCCCACAAAAAATCCTTGTTAATCTGTTCCCCTCACGGCCCATTTCAGGGCTCACAAAACCCACAAACCAGCATCAAGGTCCTTTTTAGGGCCCACAAAAAATCATTGGTAATCTGTTCCCCTCACTGCCCTTTTCAGGGCCCACAAAACCCACAAACCAGCATCAAGGTCCTTTTTGGGGTTCACAAAAAACAACAAAACTGAACCCAACAAAACTGCACCCTGATAGCTAGACACTTATAATAATGTTTGTACGGAAACCCGTGTGGTCATTGAACGGCATTCAATTTCAGAATGGGTGAATTAATTAACGCACAAGAACCGAAGATTCTAATAAGAACAAGAAGAAGAAAAAACAAGAACAAGAGAAGGACTCGATTTTAGCAAAAATTAAACAATAGTGATTGACAAATAAAAATAATATTACGTTTAGGTGACCAGGGCCGTCGCGTCAAATGTCTGATGGTGGTCTGCAGTTCCGTTGGGGCGGTGGCGATCTGTTTTAGCTAGGTGTTGCGAGGGCTGCACCGAGGATGTCTCCTGAATGAGCTTGGCTTCTTCTCGTAACTCAGCTCCCACAGCCTGTCCGAGCATCTGGTAGGCTGGGATATCCCGGGAAAGGCGAGTAACGTGCCCGAAGAGGGAGAGACGACGACGGTCAAACGTTGAGACAATGTCTGCAAGTCAACTGCAGTTTTACAAAATAATAATAAATGAGAACCAACGCAGGAAAAACTCAATAGAGCTGTACGACAGTTTACATATAGGAAGCCAGGGACGGCGTGGGCTAGTGGTTAAGGGACACGGCTCACAACTCGAAGGTGCTGGGTTCGATCTACATCACCAGCCGTTACCCCGGGGAAGCAAACCCTTAGAAAATGCAGGAGGAAGCAGACCCCCACATAAATGCATTGTGAAGTTGGATGCACTGGGCCGACAGGCGCAAAATAAAAACCACAGTGAACGCACACATCCTTGGGGAATAGAGAAATAAGGCAACGCAAAAAAAAGAAAATTTTGAGTCGAAATGTTATAAAAAGGTCCTCAAAATACAATGGACCGAAAAGAAAGGACAATGCAGGCATTCGACGAGAGTTGGACATAGAGGATAACTGGTTCATAACTTCCATAATGAACAGAAAGTGTAAATACTTTGACCACATCAAAAGACACAACAGTCTTGACAGAACAGTAATGGGAGTTATGGTTCCTGGCAAGAAGGCCAGAGGCAAACCAAGAGGGCGATGGAACCAAGATGCCAAGGAATGCTTGAGCATGACTCTGGAGCAGGCTAGAGATTTGGTAAGAGAACGAGTTTCTTCGAGACGGGATGTAATGGGAGTGACGCTCTTTAGTGGGCATGCTAAATGACGTTGGTATGAATATATGAACAATATTTTTAAAAAATAAAAGACCAATTTCTAGTCTGGTTTTTAAATGTAGATATGGGATCAAGATGCTGAGTAGCGCATGAGCTGCAGCGGTCAGCGACCCATAGCTGACTGCTAGCGTCAGGACCCGCGAACCAGAGCTGCCAAGACCCTTCTACACCTCCATGCGGTGATCCTGGATAACAGGCTGCAGCAGAGCAGACTGGCTAAGGAGAAGGGATCGAAGAGGGAATGCTAACCCGGTACTCAAAAAATGCTTGCTGAAGTCGGATGTGTTGGACCGAAAGGTGCAAATATCGCAGTCGAGCTGTAAACTACGACACAATGCATTCTGTTCTCTGGACTACACTCTGCCACTTAAACCCTTTTAGGGTTTGGTAGCGGGAGAGTGAGAACGAACGAAGCCAAGTCAAGCCAAGCTAAGCCAAGCCAAGCCAAGCCAAATGTAGATATGAAGATTCATCAACATCAAAGATCATCCTCCTCGCCTTCTTGTTAGTCTTATCGTTCAACGCGCTAATACAAAAGTATTTTTATATTAGACCAAAGGACATGTTAGCTTGGAATACTTGGAATCCTGGTATCCAAACAGGCATGTTAATGTCTGTTTCCAGGTAGCCGAATGCTTCGGCTATACGTAGTAGGTATTTGACAACTTTCTGCGACTTACTACTAGTCCTGGGGGAAGATTCAAATAATTTGGGTAGATTTTTAACTAGATTTTTGTTGTTGTCCGGGCAGCGGCCGTTAAGCCTACTCTTTTCGATTTCTGACTGCCAAGATATTTTTAACGTGCTCGACACTGCACACGGGAGTTCGATCTCACTACCCAGAGATCAAGGTCCGATCTCACTATCCAGAGATCAAGGTCCGATCTCACTACCCAGAGATCAAGGTCCGATCTCACTGCCCAGAGATCAAGATCCGATCTTACTACCCAGAGATCAAGGTCCGATCTCACTACCCAGACCTCAGAGGAATTTTTACCAGAAAATTCACGTTAAAAAATCACTTTCTCCACCGTGATTCGAACCCGTAACCTCCGGCACCCGAGTCGTACCTCGAGACCACTGAGCCCCCTGACATGTTAGCATCGAAATAAATTGACGATGGCAAATACTTGGGATACAGGCTCCTTCTCCTTTTTCTACTTCTTCTTCTTTCTTTTCTCTAACGTAATTACTGACTGACTTTCCTTATTTATGCTGGTTAAGAAAACAGGTATTTGTAAACAACCGGTTTCTTCTCTACTCCACTTGATCAAAGAATAACTATATGCATCAAATCTTTTCTGGAATACAATAAACTGACCCAACGAGTTCCTGTGCCAATGCATTCCAAGCATTGACCACGCTCTGACTAAAAATAAAATTTCCTAATTTCTAATCTAGATATTTCTTTAATTAATTTGTAGCTATGCCCTCTTCTTCTCGTAAGTGGATGTATTTTGAAGGAAAAAAACTTGTTGTAGTTTAGTCTATCCTTTCCGTTGATTATCTTCAGGTCAGGTCAGATCATCCCGTAACCGGTGAGGTCGTTGGGGCACACATGAAGACATCCTCACAACTCCGCGCCCTCCCTCTCTGTCAGATGCCGCTGCCTGTGACTCTTCTGGTCGGAGACTGGTCCATTCTTTTATGTTGTCTTCCCATCTCTTTTTGGGCCGGCCTCTTCTTCGTCTGTCATGTACGTTCATCACTGACAATCGACCCAAGATATTTAAAACGGTCAACCACTTCGAGTTCCTGACCGTTAGCTTTTATCTTGCTTTTGAAGCCCGTAGCGTTGTTGGTCATTAATTTTGTCTTTCCAGCGTTTATCTCCCATACCATAGTCAAGACTGTTTCATCGAGCCTTCTGACCAATTCCTGGAGTTCTGCTTCTGAACCCGCCAACCCGTCGATATCATCTGCAATACGAAGGTTGGTAATCGTTCGGCACCCTATCTTGACAGTACCAACATGACCTCCAAGTGCCTCACTCATAATTCCTTCAAGGAATATATTGAAAAGAGTTGGAGAGAGTGTACACCCCTGTCTCACACCAACTGATGTGCGAAACCAGTCTCATCACCTCCCATTCACAAGAACTGCTCTAGACGCCTTGTTATACAGGTGTTCAAGGACCGTTATAATATTTCCGTTGATATTATACATCCTCATGGTTGCTCAAAGCGCTTTATGCCATACCCTATCAAACGCCTTCTTAAAATCCACAAACACATGATACAGTTTTTGCTGCTGTTCTAGATATTTCTCGCTTAGCAGCCTTAAATTAAATATCTTATAAACTATATATTATAATTATCTTATAAACCTATATTAAATCACCTGGAATTCTTCTCTTTTCTAGACACCTTTAGCCGGTTTTTCAGAGTATTTCCTCATAACTATAATTCCTGAATCGCACTATCAGTTGTGTTGGAGCGAACGGGACAGATACCAGTTTAGCCTAACATACAAAGAAGGCGCTTGATAGACCACACATTACGAGAGCCAGTTGATAACATTGCAAGAGTGTCTCTGTTCTGGAATCCACAGTGCCGAAGAAATGGTTGACGACTGAAACACTAATGGATGAAGGATGCAGGGCCGCTTCTACCATTAGGCAAAACTAGGCGGCCGCATGGGGCGGCAAAATTTTAAGGACGAAAAAAGGGCGGCAAAAAAATTTAATTTAAAATCAAGCAGCGAAAAATTAATTGAGCCAATTAGGGGAGGGGGTGAAATAGAGGAAAAATTGTGGTTCTGTTGATGTTTTTAGTTTTACTATTATTTATTTATGATAATCGATCAAGATCTAAGTTTCTTACTTCTCTTTCAACATATCCAAAAGGTAAGTGCAATTCATGTTTCATATAATAAGATATAAGTTACTATTAATGTTATATTATACAAGTTCAATGCAAGTTCTTGTATACCTAATACATTAATTGTTCTAGGCTGGATGACAGGTGGAGAGAGTGATGGTAGTAAATGGAGGGGGCGGCATTTTTAAATTCCTGCTTAGGGCGCCAAAACACCTAGACTGACCTAGAAACGGTTCTGGTTAGATGCCACTGTCGTGGTGGCAGGTAAGACGTGGATATAACTGGATCAGATAGTTCATGACAGGAAGACTTGGCGTGTATTTGTTGAGGACCTATGCTCCGCATGGAGTGTGTCGATTTTTGATGCATTGATGAGAACAGCAAAGAAATTGTAAGCCTGTAACATGTTCTCTTAGTTTGCCAGCTCTCCTGTAACATGTTCTCTTAGTTTGCCAGCTCTCCCGTAACATGTTCTCTTAGTTTGCCAGCTCTCCCGTAACATGTT